>JAODKN010000045.1:15985582-16006968 GCA_026774425.1 Petrocephalus zakoni
CATCCATCCATCCATCCAACTGCTTTCCTGGTCAGAAGTACAGGAGCGCTTGGAACCTCTGCCAGGCAGCAGAGGGAAGGCTAGGAGACACGCTGGTTGGGACGCCAGCCCATTGCAGGACATACGCAGTCATACACAATGGGCGATAGCAAACGAGGAGTCTCTCACATCAGAGAGAGAACACGCAAACTCCACACAGACAGGACAGGGGGTTTGAACCCTCAACAAAGGTCCGTTTTTTCAATTTTAAATTTTTTTTTACAGGTATTAAGGGTGTTTTACTAGGGTATCGACAGCAGTGATTCCGGAGCCTCACTGACTCCATTCAAACAGACGCAAAATGGAGGCGCTCACAAGGACAACAGACGCTACACAGTCTCCCATAAGGCTCCAAAACCCCCAGACACCAGAGAAGCGAAACCGGAGACGAGAAAAGGCAGACGCGGAAAGATGTGCAGACAAAGGGAAGCTGGCCATCTGGAACCAGAGGGAGAGGGTTAGGATGGAAGTGAGGACGCCCTCAGGTGAAACAGAGCACTTGTCCCTTGATGATTCATCCACCATCATTTTAGGGCTGTCAAAGTTAACGCATTAACGCATGAATATTAAAGCTGTAACGTTATTCTTTGATCGTTCATCAATTTTGCTACCCCAAGGGGAGAAGAGTATGAGTACGAGATTTTTAATAGAATGGTATTGATGGTATTGCAACATTGTATTGTGTATGATTAATCACAAATTAATTGTGATTAAAAATTAACTGTGCAATGCTGCTCTTCGTTATATACTAATCTCCAATTGGTATGTCAAAATTAATGTAATTACAGTTAACGTTGTGACTTTAAGAGGCTAATGCACTGATATGTTAACTTTCACAGCCCTACATCTTTTACAACCACTATAACCACCAAGGAGTTCAACAACATCCAATGAGAGGGCGGTGTTATCATGTGCTGTCAATCACCGTCTGGTTCCGCCCATATCCAACTGGCCATTGGCTTCCATTGGCTTAAACCCAGCAATAAGCGTTACCATTGGTCGGGAGGATACTCACGCCGAGCAGGTGCGCGTGCGACGTGTGGGGAGGGGGCTGGGGATAAGGTAGCCCCGCATGGGGGAGGGGGATCGGTCACGCCCCCGGTGCCGGCAGGAGGGCAGGTCCAGGGAGCCGGGGGATGTTGGCGAGATCGGGGAGGTCGGGGAGGTGGGCGATGTGGCGGGGGGGGCCGCCCGCACTGGAGATGATGCCTCTGATGACATGACTACTGTCACAAGCCCTGAGGAAGAGAGGGAGGAGTCAGTGAGGAGGAGCCACATTCCCCGTCGGCCAATAAGGAGTCGAGCACTGTACTATATGCTGTACTGTGCTGAAATTGTATGAATGAGTGTTTCTTTAAATATCTCAGTAGGCATTGCTGTTAAATGTTCACAGGTCACCAGTTTAGCTATCCAATTCATCAATAGCTTCACATGCTAATCCAGTACAGATGGAGTCCAGTGAATGTGGAGTCTGAGCCAATCGCAAACCAAAAGCCGCCAGTGAATCATCATATTTAGCAACCAAGACGTATAACCTGAAGGTTGTTTGGTCGAGACCAAGCAGTTGTAGTGACATTAAACAAAGTTCTTTACTGAATAGACTTGATATGGACAAGTAACTGTGCAAAGTACTACGGACTTCCCCTCCCTTACGCCTACGCACCAAGCAGGGCCCCTAATTTTACTGCCGTTTGCCTCTGAATCTCTGCCCCCCCCACCACCTGCCTGCCCGCTGCAGACAGCTGGAGTACCCATCATTAACTCCCGGACCCCTGCAGTAAATCAGCACCCAATCAGCTCTTCCTGATGACACTACCACCACTGCTCCGGTCACACATTAAGGAAGGAGATTAAAGCACCATCTTGGACCTTCATTTGGTCCCGAATCTCAGAGGAACCAGGGAACCTCCCAGCCGCTGAGCTCACCCAGAGAAATTAGAACCTGTTTACGCAAAACAGCAGCTGCTCAGGTGAGTTCCACCCAACCAAATCAGGGCTACAGCTCTGACATTCCTGCCCTGCAGGATGAATCAGGTTCCACTCTTTTGTATTTCACATTTAATTTATTTAACAGAAGCTCCCTGCTCAGAGGCCCAATTGTGACATCACTCCGCCAACTACAGGATTTGAGCAGGTGACCTTCTGATCACAGGCACCGTGTCCTAACCTGCTTAGCCGTTTCTTACTATATCGAAAACCATGGCGGTAACAAACCCACTCTCTTACCCTTTATACCATATCCCCCAGGAGTGCCCATGACTGAAATATGAATCACCGAAGGAGAAGCAGACCAGGATCTCTGGAGTATTACAGGTTACACTGAGGTTCATTTTTAGCAATCGAGCAGTGATGGAAATAAACGCCGAAAGGTCAAAGGCTATAAAAATTCACGAAACTCAGCTTAAAGTATCACAGGTCTCCTCAAAGAACTAGGACAAGGTTCTCAGAAATCCGTTCTGCGTAAATCAAGTGTGGAGAAATAATTCTGGGCTCTGGCGACCAATCCCAGGACAACAAGCCGGATCCAAAAAGGGAACCCAACGTCGGAACTAAACACTGCACAGACACAGCATGTAATGTTCACTAGGAGTGGTTGTGCATTCTGTACGGAAAATGATGTAACCCAAAGCCACATGACAAACACATGCACTGTTACAGCCCCCATCTTTAAATACAGACCTAAAATGCCCTTCAGCAAAAAACATGAAAAATCGCAATACATATCCATTAGGCAAATATCGATAGAATACTGAATTAGGAGGTCTCTGCCAAATCCCATCCCTAATGTTCACATCATGGTTAACGAAAACAAACTAAAATGGGAACGCTACGTTAATCAAAATTAAAACAATATTAAAAGCACAAGTGAGACAGGGAAGTAAAACGAACATTAAAACAAACTCCAAAACTAGCAGAACTAAGACAAAATGAGTACATAAAAGATAAAAAATTTTTAACCTCTATTTTTAGGTTTGACGGGCTGTCTATAGGCTATCAACATATGAAAATAATTGACGTAATTGACGTAGCCTACAATAAGTGCAACAGATTGACAAAATGTATGTGTTTCAAAGTGGTTTGATTAAACATGCATATACAGCAAGCTGCACGCAAACAAAAGCTCAGGGGGATTCCAGCACGCTCTGCACACACTCTGCACACACTCTGCACACACTCTGCACACACTCTGCACACACTCTGCACACACTCTAATAAGCGCAACTCTATCCTATAGATGACACAGTCTGCCACCTAGGGCACTTCTGAGGGGGTGCCATCTTAGCCAGTCTCTCTTGGTCCCAGGTGGGGCGCACTGCACTGTCATGATTTGGGGGGCAGGCAGTACTCCTACTGGGGTATCAAAATTTCCGTTGCTAAAGTTAACGTGATCAAAGAACGCGTTATGATTTCAAAAGTGCCACAGTTAATCAAGCTGAAAAAGAGAAAAAATAAATAAAATTAAAAAATAAAACAAACGACAAATTCAAGTAAACCTCTTGATAGACATCTGACAGACAGCAGAGCCCGATGGATCGACAGCCATATGACGCAGCGGACCTTATTCAAACACCCCGTCTCAAACACCTGCAGAATATTTACATTCTGAGGTCTTACCGCTTCTGTGGCGTTTAATCAGCGAAGCCCAGCTTTAGCGGATCGATCTTGCAGCTCTTACCTTCTGTCCACATTCAGGATACTAATGGCCCAATTACACCTTAAAAAGCAAACGAGTATAGTGCCAGAGGACAAACGGCGTTTCAGCACGAATTATTGTGGGATGGTGACCCTAAGCAGCAGGTACCGAGTCAGTTCCTGCCGCTCGGCGGTCGTAACCTGATCCTGCAAGAGACCTCCTGACGCGCGGCGGTCTCGGCCACATCTGCCAAACGGGTCGCGATTCCCCAAAGAGTGTGAAGCCCCTTTTTCACGCTCATTTCTTATGACAGAGTTAGCGGCGCATTCAGGATTTCCAAAGTAGCAGCCCACAGATACGACACCCAGACACGCAGTACTGAAAAACAGCAGTACAGTGTATTCAGTTAACAGCCATCCTCATTGAAGACATTACCGACAATGGAGGAAACGTACAGTATGCGAGATTAGGACGCATTGACGTTGTCGTATACCGGAGGTTCGGAAAATGCAAAACAAGGCTAATCATAGCTCATTTCTGTCTGCCTCCCTGCTCGCTTATTTTTCCCCATTAAAAATTGTATCTTTGCAGTCAGTTCTCAAAGAGATTAGGCCTTTGCCTTTGATTATATGGGTAATGTTGACAAGAATGTTTTTGCCCGGTGTCTGGCTGCATCATCCCCGCGGATCGGCCTGTAATCATCAGGCCGGGTTACCAGCCAGTATGGCAACGTCTCATTACGCAGTTCAAACAGCCCGTCCTCAAAAGGCATAATCATGAGTGACCGGCCCCCACCAACCTCCCACCCCACAATATCCGCATATGGGCATTAACGTCTGGCTGGGATGAATCAGAATGTTCTAGAAAGGAAGTGAGAGGCAGAAGCTTCTCGCCACTCAACAAAAGATCAAAAGATCCGTGGTGCACTGAAAAAGGGGGGGGGGGGGTTTCGGTATTATCTACAGCCACGGCTGCGAGGGCAGAGATGATTCACTGCCCGGCCTTTCCGTCACGTTCACTGTACGCCCAGTACCTCTGGACATCAATCTGGGCCCAGAGTCCATGGTAATTGAATAAAGCCTTTTACAGGAGAACAATCAGACTTCAAAATGCACTGGAAAATGCAGAAATCCAATCAGATTTTTCTTTTTGGCATTGGCTTCACGTTTACCCAACACTGGCTGCGAAAACGCATTTACGTTCATAATGTCTGTGGCGCTATATAATATCACATGCGGGCCAAAGGAAATGGATGTACAGGGTTCAAAGCTGAGAATTAACAAACTCAAAGCCCATGATCCTTACACGTACCATGGATGAGATGTCAAGTACTCGGAATAATTATTATAGGCTTAATTATTCAATCATTTCAATTATTTCATTTAGCATGTTCAGAATATACACCTGGGGATGCATTAAGTGTTTAAATTGGATAAAATTATCAGAGGTAAATTTATGATAACCTGAAGGTAGGGAGGGAAGATGAAGATATGAAAAGAAGATGGTGAAAAAAAAACACAAAAAACGAATGAAGTGTCATCGCAGTAGAGGAATGAGTGTCAGCATCAGGTCGCAGAACGAGGAACATTCTGCCACGTCGGGCTTTACAAGGACACAATTGGAGGAAAAGGACATAAGAAGCTAAAGAGAAACTTCCTGTCGGGGTACCAGGCCAGGCGTAACTGTGACCAGGAGCGAGCGGGTCGTTTCCAAACGGGCAGAGATAAATACTGTCGCTGAACAAACATGGTGAAAGTCCGTGTGCTAGGCAGACTTTTTCCCAAAAAGGGACCCGATCCCCTCCTACTGACCACAGAAAGGCCAGAGCGTCAGAACCAACACTGTGCTGCCTGCAGAGGTGGAAAGCTCAGGTCCAGAAATTACAAGTAGGCCAAGACTATCTCAACCAGCCAGTTGAGTATAAAGAGTCACAGTCACAATTATTTGGTTGAAACAAAATTTGTCTGGACTTTGACTTTTCTGAACCACCCACTTCTGGCTGCCTGCCTGCTGAAAGGTCGGCCCTTGCATGCATGACCCATGTCATCATGAAACGGACCCGTGAGCTGGCCGGATGGGGTTAAGATAGACATATCACATGACATTCTTAAAATATACAGTGACAATATTTAGATAACATGAATTAGAGTCGATAGATAATATACAAACATAAGCTAGAGATACGTTAGTAATTGCAATGGCAGGTTTACAGTACAACTACATATTTAAACCTAAACACATTCCGACACTATTAAACAGTGACCATACATAAGAAACAGCACGAAAAGTGTGGCTAGGTGATTTAGGGTGTGTGTGTGTATGCGGGAGTTACTTACACAAAGATGTTCTGAGGGAGAACAAAAAATGATTGTTTCAGAGAGATACCAAATCAGAGTGTAGAAGAGGTGGGCCCAAGGAACTAAAGGATGCGGGACCAGGACATCCGATTGGCTGGTCTGACATCTAACGAGGTCTGATTGGTTCAGGGAGAGGACCAATCAGTTTTCAATCTGCCCTCAGAACATTCTTGTGTAAGTAAAACTCCCATGAGCGTGCATGTTCCCTGCAATGGACTGGCATCCCACCCATGGTGGTTCCACAACTTTGCTTTTATGCAAAGCGACAGTTACTCAAAATAAAACAAAAACAAAAAAAAAAGTAAGGTCACACAATCCCTAGGGCAACTAGGGTTGAGAGCCATGCTCAGGGGGCCGACGGTGAAATCACTGTGCCGACCCTGAGATTTGAACTGATGACCTTCCGGTCACAGACACAACATGCTAACCCACTGAGCCTCACAGCCCCTTCCAAGTTAAAACTGAGTCCACAAGGACACAGAGGCACCGGACAGGTGCAGGACGCCTTCCCCAGCATCTGTAACCTCCCTAATGGGGCTAAACGTTTCCAAAAACACGTAAAACGCACATCAGCAGGATCGGTTAAGCTGCAGCCCGAACAGCCAGTAACGGGTGCGATTGCCATGCGATTCCTCTGCGGCATTCTGGGTAGCGAGGTTACCGGGACAAAGGCCGCTCTGTGCATCAGGCACCCGGGGGATTATCACACAAAGCATTATTTATCCACGCGGTGATTTTGTCAGCTTTCCGTTGCGGCCGAAGATCGGCCGGCTTCCACGAAGCGCCCGTGAACACAAAGTGAAAAATTTGGTTAACATGTAAAACATAACAACAACAAAAAACCCCACACAAAATGCAAATAACGTAAGGAAATGGACGACAGAGGGTCCCCAAACATATTCACCACACACATGAACACAGTGGTGTCCCCCACGTTCACAGATGAATAAACTGGCAATGGAGACAGGTAGCACCAGGCTACCTGCCACATTTTGAGTAAATTTCATCCTCCCAAATGTCCTTAGGCCCGGAAATTTCACAAACGAGTGTGAAATTTTTTACCCTTTTCCTAAAACGACAGCCTAAAGTTTACATGTGTATTTTGTGTCCAACACCTGCCAAACGAACCATATATAGAAATAGATGATGGTTAACACCCCTGCCCCAATCAAATGTGGCCGAGAAGCATTTTGTTTGCCTGCTGGTTAGCAGGGGTTATCATACTATCATACCATCAAAAGGGGTTAAAACCACAAAATTGTTTATATTTTTTTGCTGAGCAAAATTTCACATGCTTTTTGGTAACCTTAAGTGAGAATGTGCCGACAATTACGAGAGCTAAATGTCAGGACGGTTTAATCCTTTAATCCTTGGGAGCAAGAGATCCGCTGCTGACTCTCACAACTCGCACGGGTTCGAGATTAAAGCTTTGCGCACTTCAATTAAAGAATAATGAAGGTCACGTCATTTCTCTCTCGGAAAAACGTAGACTCCTCATATTAAAATAATGTGCACGGACAGGCTATTAAAACATTTCACTCTCTCATGAAGTTCATAAGCTCCAAACGGCACCGTTGCCCAGTCTTAATATAAGAATGGCCCCTCTGGGATTATTATTGTCACAAGGAGTTCGTAGGCCAAGGTGGAGAAAGCAGGAATGTAACCCTGGTTCCTGTTCCAATGGCATGCGGGCAAAAAAAATTCCTGGCCCGTTCCGTGGAAAGTGGGGACCTTCTGTACAGATTTCAGGACAGCGGCCAGCTCGCCGTGTAGATGGGAGCTGAATCGGTACCCCTCAGGAAGCACAATCGCCATGATTCCCCCTCCCAAGGCCAAAAGAGGCCCTCTTGTACCTCTGTCTTAGTGTAGGCGTACGCCAACAAGTTTAAGGACATTTCTGAGCATTTTAACTGCTGTTATTTCTGGTTCTTGTCATTTATTCAGACGTAGGTCTAACCCAGGCCAGACCCTCGCTGACCAGGATAAGCGGTTACTCAACAGATGGATGTTTGAAATGTTGTGGTTGAATATTTATGAACAGGCAATGTGTAGGAACAGGCAGTGTATAAAATTCAAGTTGCAATCTAATGTGCAGTGTCACAGTCACCTCTGAACACCATAAACTATATATCAAAACAGAACAATGTGGGACAAATACTCAAAGGTGACATTTCACATTTAAAGTATAGGTTTATGATAAATTCTTGCTTAGAGCAGGTCCCATCGACCGTGGCCACCTCCAACAAGCCCAGCAGTAAAAAGGAAAGATAAGGTGACCTTTGTTCAGTTATTTATGACCTTCTCATGTCCACCAAGCACAGGCATTAGAGCAGACGTTGTGCTCTGTCATTCGACTCTGGTTCTGGGGACAGAGGGCGCTTTTCCACCACATCAAGTGTGGTCTGTTCACAAACACAGAGCCACAACGATCCAACTAACTGCAGCTTCTGCTGGGCCTCAGTGTTACATTGGAAATCCCGATTAATTAAAGGATCTGCTCAAATACCTTGATTGGACAATACTACAATAAAGCAAAACGATACATAATAAACCCGCGACCGGGGCCGCCCTGAATGATCTCTGGATGTGTCCATCTATTCCCAGCAGTCGAAGAGTCCTCCGCTAAGTTAGTAGTTTTTTGATTTTACCAAAAATTAAATTAGCCAAAATAAGGCAAATGCACAGAGAAGTGTGTTAGAAAGTAACAAAACTAAAAAATATGAAAGCAAGCAACACTGTCACAAAAAAATAATAATAATAAATCAGGTCAAAACACTAAAGCCTCTCTCCTGATGAGATGTATTGCCAAGTTCCAATTTAAGTGACCTTACACAGACAAATTAAAATGACTATCGAGTGGGAAAAAAGAAAAAAAAAAAAAAAAACAGATTTCGCAGAAGAACCAAAGACTACCCAGCGAGCAGCCCCCCTAACCTCAGGAAGTTCAGCTGAAAATTTGGAGCCTGATAAGACCCAATTTCGCTTGTTTGTGTCTTTGCTTTCCTCTCTCTGCATTACCTTTCCGGCTGTGACTTTAAATTGAAACGAAATGTGCCATAAACGTGACAGTATCACAAACCTCTAAAATCACTGACATCTGACCAAAATTTTAGGGAAATAAATTAGTTGAAGGCGAGAGCTAGGGCCTGTCTCACGAAGCAGGATTTCCTGCTTAGCCGGATAACCTGTGGGATTTAAGGTAGTCTGGGCTAAATGGAAGTGAAGAAAGAATGCCCATTTAAACTGGGGTACCTTAAAACCAACAAGCTATCCGACTAAGCAGAAAATCCTGCTTTGGCATACAGGCCCGTAATCTATGTTTTTAAATGACAGCTTTTCATTAGTTTTGTGTGATAAGGAAAATATTTCACATGATAGGCGAGCGAGGTACATTCAAATCCCCTAAAACATTTCACCTCTGGTCAACACCTGTCCCTATTCGTTTAAAATTTGCAAGTATCAGTCTAATTAGGATTACTCTCATATGTCCGGAATGTGCCATGCACACTCTGACCAGTAGAAAATCAAAAAATCCAGAATGACAGCCACCAACCACGGGTTTTTAGGAAACCTTCAGAATCAAACTGAAAAAGTGTTGCCTCTAAAATAAAGCAAAGTCTTTCTACACATCTTCAATACAGGGGTTTTATCAGATACAGAAACTACAGAGGAAGGACTTAGGAACGCAGGGCACAATCACACAGCAGGGTGCTGGCACCCTACTCTTAGCGCGTAAAAACTGCAATATCACATTCAGTTGATTCATGATGATTCCATTATCCACTGACTGTCCACTATCTCCTGGTGATTTAACCATCTCGTTTCATCCTTCAAAACCAGGACATAAGTCTTCCAATGCAGCTCAGAATGACAACAAAGGGAAGATTTCTGGTTCCCTAGTGGACTAAGGAGTTGTGGTCCGGAAAACATCTATGGGTACAAAAGAAGCGTTTTAATTGTTTTACAATTACGACTGATTTTGTTTATCTCCATCTAGATGGAGGAGGATGCTGGATATCGGACACTTTCCCAACTCGGTTGGCTGAGGCCTGCCTCTCCTGGGCCCCGCCCACAAACCCCACTCATCTTTCCTAAAGTGGCTTTCTTGGTGCATTTGATCCTGGAAATGGAGGACCTTGGAGCAGCATATAAATCAACTAAAAGGCCATTCAACTAATCTGGATGATGAAAGTAATACCGACAGAATGGACAGTGCGCTCAGCCACCCAAACCGCCACCACGAGTACTCTGCACACTTTGGGGAAATTGGGATCCATCCACTGCAGCTCTGACGGGGAGCCTAGCGGAAATTGTTTTAGTGCTAAACCTGAGTACCCGTACTGAGAGGAGAAGACGCAAGACTAACAAAGCATATTACTTTGTTGATGACTGACAATTGTCCATTTACAGTATTTCACCCAACAGTATAGCTGTACCACCCATCTTAGGACTGGTAACATGTTAGTTTGAGCTATATTAATGTTCCATGCTGACTGCAGTCACATTTGTTCAGTAAACATGTATTCATCAATCTGCAACAACCAGAACAGTAGTTCCACAGGAAATAGCCTAATATATCTCGGAAACTGGAACCATGCTTGACTAAAGTCATAAAAATCGCAACAGAATGGTTTCCGGCATGTCTTTCTGTGGCTCCAGACCCGATCCTATCTGCTTGGCTCCCTCATGACCTAATGTGTGAACCTCGCAATGAAAACAGAGCAATCTCGGGAGGGCTGCTGCCAAACACAGACCTAACACACCCACACACCCAAAAGTGAAAAAAGGGCACATTTCGAGGGACTGACGTCTTAATGCACTAGGACAATAAAAAGTCACACACAAAAGTCCGTGCCAAGCGCATCTCGACCATCATCATCTTCAAGTCACTACTGCACAGTTATTGTGACAGTTTCTCAAATAGTTGAAACGCCTACAATCGCATCCGTTTGGTAACATCGGGTGAAATAAACGACAGTGTAATAAGAAGCCCTTGGCCTGCTTCCTAAAGCGATAAACTACGCTAATCGCGCTCGGGATTTTCCCAATGGGGCTGCAGATAGCCATCGGTTATTCCTACGCTCGGCACAGTAACAATGTAACATAACAAGGGTCACTGTGCCGAGATCAACAGAGAATCGCAAGACGAAATACAGCACATAATGCTTAAAAATATAATATGAATAAGTTATTGTCACTTAAACAAATACATATGCAGTGCTTTATAAATTGAGTGCCACTAGGGGCCGTAATTATCGTTTATAGGAAACTGTGCATATACCGGATCACGCTTGGCGAGAAACCAAAGTACATTTCTCGCGCAGTTCGGCGACACACCAGAAAGATCACAGCATTTCCCAACGAGACCAAAGCACTTCCTCACCGAATAAACGGGGCGCCTTCGCGCTATTTCACGCTCCTTTCTTATTCCCATCGCGCGTGCATAGGTCCGATCGCGCGTGCATAGGTCCGATCGCGCGTGCATAGGTCCGATCGCGCCGAGCAGACGCTTTTCCCGTCGAAAAGTTCGACTCTCCTCCTCCCTAGCCACCGAGTTGGCTTTCCCAGTTGTCTTAAAGAACATCACGCACCAAAGCGAAGTCCCCCCCGCACCAAAAACACATGCAGATTTATTATACATTGCATTATCTAAAATCAAAAGTCCTGCTACAAGTTTAACTTCACGGCAACTCCGCGATGAAGGTGTCATTTCTGCACGCGCTAAGGTCACCTACCTTGCGGCAACTTTGCAGTCGGCAGTGATGGAAAGTGTCTATTTCCCGGTTATAAACGAGGTTATCTAGTAACAGATACGCGCTTCGGGACTTAGCCTTAGTTGGAGAGAGTGCTCGGAGAGGCTGACGCTTTGCTCTCCCGGAGCAGGACTTACCGAGCGCCTGCCAGGAGCGCGGGCGTGTTTCAAGGGGCGTCGCGGCGCCGCTCGCTCGCCCGCTCCCCGCCGACGTCACACAGTAAACACCGCCGTATTCCTCCGAATAGAGGGGACGATCGCGAAGGCGCGACTTCGTCACGCGCAATTACGGTATTCCGACTAAAAACAATTCGAGGAAACTGCCGCAAACTTAATTTTCTTATTTAATGATCAGCTGCAACCAATAAATTGCTCAATTACAAAAAAAAAGAAAAGACAGGCTTGCGTAATAATCGCCTTAAAGCCTTTCTTATATGAATGGACGAATTAATATATTTTTGGTGTTTTAACTGTCATCAGTACAAGCCTATATAAATATTGTATACAGATATACATCTCACAAAGTATTCGTATAGTGTACAAAAACAGAGTCAAGAAAGTTTAAAAAAAACAGGAAGCTGCTATATCCACAATACCTGTTCTCCAAATACATTTGAGGGAAAAAAAACTAATACTGCCCACCCAAAAAATATCAATGATTGCTTAGAGTGTTCTACTAACATCCAAACACATGAGATATCGTATGACATTAAAAACAAACGGTGTAATGACAGTGAGACATACCCAGTGCAGTGGTTCATCAGAAATATAACCAATTAATAAAGGGGAGGAGATGCACGCGTCTGTATCTCCACCTCCCAACCTCACATCCACATCCAAAGCTTTTAACTCTCATTAAAGTGACGAGCAATTCTAAAATGACACGGAAAGGCAGGCTAGATTTGACAATGTTAAACTATATTGTGAACCATTGTCTACATACTTTTCATACGCAAGACAATATAAACTTTTAAAATGTATTTGAAGAACACGATTATAATAAATTGTTAACCCCAATCATAAATGTTGGATAAAATTAAGATCTCTTCTTCTTAAAGACATGGAAGGTCATTATGTCTGCAGTGATATGACTACATTTAACTATGTCAGACAGACAAAGTGAAGACACCTTAAATGATCTCCTAACAGAGCATCCTTAAGAGAGTCATACATGTATCTTAAATAAACATCCCTGGTTTGACATTGCATTACATTTCACTCCTGTACTGATAGGTTGGCATGCATCTCCTTATACAAGGGTGATAATTATTAATAAATGCAAATAACCGCACAAAGTGATCTCGAAATAAAAACTGCTGGATACCGCATACAGACAATTGTTTCATACCAAACGCATTTGCCAGTCCTAATTGCACCACTCTCGATGACCTGCTGACTGCAGAGAGTTTGGAAAAACCCAGCAAAATGAAACATGTCACGTGAAACTTGGCAGAACTCCAGCGATGCTTTCGTTTACTGCGGGCTTGTCGACAGTCGTGTCAGACGCGCGGCTGCGTCGGCGTGCTCCTTGAGGAATGCACTCCTACTATTGTAAATATGATACTTTTTCCGTTAAAAAAAACAATAAACGAGCACGTCTATGGGGCTAATGCGACATTAAAAACATGGACATGGCATACAGAGGTGCTCTGCATAGCAGCACATTACTGACTGAAGAAAAAAAAATCTGCACTATGCAAGCAGATGGCAAGTGGGGAAAAAAACTGCTCATATATTAGTATATATACTGTACAGGTATATTACATCGTCTGTGTCTTTGAGTAGGGAGGAGGCAAGAGTGCATTCGGGACTTCATTCATCATGAGACGCCCCTATGGGTCCTGATGCCCAGAAATGACAGCTCCAAAGGAAGAAATATAATACTCCATTCCTAAAACAAAGAACGAAACACGTTCATAAAAAACATGAAGAGTCACAGATTATGAAAAACTACGCAGCTTTGTTAAATACAACCATAATTCTTATTAAACATCTAGACTCTTAGAATTTTAAACAAAAATATAAATTTTCCTCTCATACGAGCAAGTAGGCAAATCCACCATTACCACTAACACTGAACTAAAAATCACATACCCTGCAGAATGTGCTAGGGACACTAACACCTTGGATGATCAATACAGGATGAGCAGGGCACTCACCAAGCTCAGCACACCCCCCTGCTCTGGCTGCTCCCTGGTCACATGGTCCTGCTGTACTCTATGCCGCTCTTCGACGAGATCCCTGACCAGGGCAGGAAACTGCGCAGGAGGTTATGGGCCTGCCGATAAATCCTCTGAGGAATGGTACAGGGGCTCAGATTGGCCAGAGTGGAGCCAATATGCTGGATATAGTCAGTGGGGGAAATGTCAAGGAAAAGAACCACTTCCTGTAGATCAGTTCTGGAGGGTCATACGGTTACCTCATTGTTTAAGTTGCTGTTTTAGAGAAGAACCAGCTGTAGGCCAAATGTCATTCAAACATACCATATAAACTAAGGTTAAACCATTATTGTAACAACTTTTACCACATTTTTTACTTTTTGTGTAAAGAATATCTTTTGCTGGGACACGGCTTGTATTTTCTGACTTTGTTGGGACAGAAAAATATAACAAATAAAGTTTAAAAACAGTGAATGCACAGGGAAAACAACAGATAAATCAAATAAACTCATAACACTGCGTAACTGAAAACCAGAAATAATAGACAGCAGGGGGCAGCATTTCTCACGCCACGAGAGTTTATAGTGTCTGGAGAAAATAGGCTTCCTTACCACGCTCCTACTGGTTACATTACTAGGGCCCATCATAATAAAAGTCCCTTCCTTAAACCACTGGATAATCCCACCCACGTTGCACTTCAGCATAGTACTTTATTACTTTCAGGATACATTTCACTGCATGTTGTACCTGTATAACTCAACCATGAATCTTTACCCATTGCTAGTAAAGTGGTTGTTTAGTCTAGCGATGGTAAACCCTAGACCCAGGGGTGCCAGCTGGTCAATTATAATCGACAGGTGGATGTTTAAGACCATCCTAGTTGATTGGCACAACAACCCACACCCCAGCCCCCCGATTGGTCCCCCCAGTTAGCGAACAATCATGGGTTCTGTAACTCCCCAGACTATTGTAAATTTAGTTCTGACCGTAAAAAAAACACTTTACATAATAAACCAATCACAAACAAAGAAAATAATTCATCCCATATGAGTGAAATCAAACCACCTAAAATTGCTGCAGTGACAGCTAAGAGACGTACAAAGAAGCCCAAAAGGATATAATATGGTCCAGGGAGGATGTCCACCATTGATGTAGAGGACATAAGTAAAGCCATCTTTGAGGACTCCACGTATGGAATAGTAGTAGGGCAGGTAGTGATGCTGCTTGAAGTATCTGTTCTCGTAAAAGTGGATGGCGTTGTTGTTCGTGGTCAACACATGCAGGTAGATGGCCTTGCAGTGGTCCTGAGCGGTGGTGGAGATGTGCTCCTTCAAACTGTCCAGCAAAAGAGAGCCTGCAAGGGCCAGAAAGCATGTGTAGGTCGCACTGTATGGAAGTGCTTACCCTGCACCGCCTGCGTCAGTGTTTATCATAGAGGTTTTCAGAGCAGTGTGGCGGGCAAGTTGTGCGGCTGCGAGGCCGGCAGCATACCTATTCCATGCTTACGGAACTCCTTCACCACTCCCAGACTTAAGATGTACGCGACCTGAGTGTCAACAGGAAAGCTAGAAGCCAGGATGTCGCCATCCTGGGGGTCAAGGAAACGGACAGGAAGAAAACCTGTGATGAGGTGTGTACTCTGGGTGCAGAAGAGCTCTCTCTTGTACTGTAAAATGATCTGGGCATAGGCAGTTGTGTACAAACATGTAGAGTGCAAAACTCTTCGCAGTTTAAATGGCTTAGAATAAAAACTAAGTAATACACAGTGACATCAGTAATCGATTGTGCATGGTTAGGTATGGCAGCAGATAAATACAAAACCTAAACAGAAGCTGCCTTGTTAACTAGCTTAACTAAGACCAGAAATTCACCATTAACCAGTAAAGAGCAGCATCAGTTGGTTATCACCAACCCAACCAGCAGTAAAAAGGTCCCTCCTTGCTTGGAAAGGGAGAGGGAGGGAAAAGTCAAGGGCACAGAGAACAAGCTAATTAATCGCAGTCTAAAAACAGAACTTTATGTCAATCCAGTTGCTCCATTTAAAAGACTTTCAGGCTGAAAATGGATAAATGCAAACACAAACGACCCATGCCAGTCATTAGAAGGTGTCACTTAAGGAATCTTTACCTAATCGCTGTTTAACAAAGATAGACTGGGGACAGTGTCGAATGCCCCATCCAAGACGAAGAACCCCCAAGCGGCTGCGTGTCCCACATGGACGCCCCGCCTACCTCTTTGTGTACTTTTGTTCTGCCTTTTATTTCGGCCACAATCATCCCCACGATGCCACCTCTGAAGGTGGCAGCCAGGGAGAAGAATTTCTTGTTTGAGGTGATGTCGTGATACCATGAGTCCGGGTACCTGGAACAAAGGAGCTACAGTTGCAAACACACACTTACTTTCCTGCATTTCCTCCTTGTGCGTGCCGCTTAAATGCAGATAGTCTATCAGTCACTAGCCACGTCAATGTGACAAATCAGAGGAAATTAGGCTGGTAGAGATCAGCAGATCAATATCTAATCAAAACACCTGCTTTGGCTGGAACTATATTTGGTATAGTGACGTCATAGGCATTGCACCAGCGCTTTTATTCAAAGCTGAGTTAAAAAAACACTGCTTTGGTCACATATAGATTATACTGCAGTAAATGACTTAGAAGGAAGATAGGGCGAGTGTGTAAATAAGTATGGCAGGGATGCTGTCATTCTAGAAAAACTAGTTATTAAAAAAACAAAAACAAAAGTTACACTGCAAATTACAACACTAACCACTAACATTTTAAAAATGTTAAAAAGGCACATAATTAGATATGTCAGGTCTCGTAAGTACATGATGTACAGTCAAGGCCGTGAGGACTGGATTCAGCAGTAGTATGGGGGGGGGCAGTACTCACTCAATGGGGAACCAATCACCACACAGCAGCTTGATGTTGTCTATGTCATCGTGGCAAAGGAGGCGGAGCTTGATCTCGCTGAGCACAGAGGGCACCACGTCTGTCATTCACACCTGAACAAACAAATAAACAAAGAAAAAAAAGATGTCCTTAGGCGAGCGTAACCTCCCTCAACCCTACTGGCCAGCAGCTGTCACTTCTAACTTGACAATCATAGGGAAAAAAAGAGACGTCGTTACAATTATTATACTGCACATTTGTAACAGTGCATAAAGCTGGCCAGCAAAATAAGTGCAGGTTAATTGAAACTAATTATTATTTACAAAATGAAAGCCAGTTACGCTGCAGTTCATTGACTGCACCGTCGCACTTTATGTATCCATACCCTTTTCCTCCAAGTTCCATCCAGCTATCCAGAAAAAAACAGATCTTATACCGAAACCGTCCAATAGCGACCCGATGAGCCAGAATCCCGTTATAAGCCCATCACCAGACCCAGTGCTTCAGACACAGGCGACACCGGACGATCAGGAGGCTCCTGACACACCCGGCTGCCAAATACTCCCCCCTCCGCCTGGCAGGGACTCCCTAAGGCGCCCCTAACACCCCCGCAGCCGCTTACACTGCGGTCCTACAAGCAGGCGGCCGGCCGGCCCAATGACCCCCCAGGCAGCGCCGGACACAGCCCGGCCCGCGGCCAGTCACCCGGACGCGCCAAAGGCACCTCATTTACCCGCTTAGCCACGGCCCGTGCAGCCCATTCCTCCCCCCTCAAGCCGGCAGAGCAGCGAATGACCCCCGGCGTCGCACCGGGAACTACAGCCGCCACAAGACCAGCAACCTCCGGCTGTCCCCCACATTCACGGCGCCACTCGGAAGAGGCGACAGACCGGACAAAGGCCGACTCGCTCCGAAGGGTAGCGGGCGGACGGACCGCGCGGCGCGGCTACCGGAGGCGGCTAACGCGCTAGCCGAACGGTTCCGGCGACCTGCCTTGTTTCTGTGCTCAAAGCAGAAAGAACGTGAAGCGTCGCGTCCCTCGCCGGTCCCCGCGCTCGCTCAGTGTAGCGGCAGAACCATGGCAGAGCGTGAACTTCCGCTGTCTCCCCGCTTCTGGGAAAATGAACATCCAGACGGCGCTCCGGCTCGGGCTCGGGCTCGGTCACTAGCTCCCGTGGTTTCCGTAACGACCGTCGGCCGGGCAGCTCGTCGACTTCCGGCTGCGAACCGGAAGCCGGCCTCGTTCTGATCTGCCGCATGACGTAATCGTACATGGGATCTCAGCTTGCGGTGTCCTTCTGATATGGGATGTGTGCATGGGATGTGTGCATGGGATGTGTGTGTATGATATGCAGGACTGTTGCCAATAGATACCTCTGGGCAAAGTGCATAATTTGAAGTACGCCAGGAAAATGTGGCTTTTTACATAGACTCAGGGTAGAATTGTATTGTGCTTTAGACGTCCACAAGAATAAGACATCCTAAAGAAACTGCTTGATGTATAAAAAAAAGTTTATTACAAGTGCCCAAGAAATTATTTTATTGTTGATATTGATATACTTAACACTATACGCATCAGTACATATAGTAACTTCCCCATATTTCTGTGCCAAATCCCTTCAATTCTACCAACATCATCATAAAAATAAACATTCAAATAAAAATAGTTTTTGATAACAAATTATATTTTTAAATTGTTTAAAGTAGGAATAATAGCTTTTCATGCACTTTAGCCAAACATACAGGAGTTTCTTTGGCAGAACAACAACATATTACTATTCCTGGGCTTACACTCATACCAACAAAGCACAGGTCTGATATCAAGTCATTCCTCCGGCTTGGTAAATGTATAAAATTCTCCATTTCAGAAAGAAATCTTAAGACAATATTGGAGCCAGACATCTGAAACATATGATGCATTCATTAATTTGACCATTTTACTTCAACAAGTCAGTCATGTTCCCAGAGTCATATTTTTTTTTACAATATGATAAACAAAGGAAACATTAAATATTTAAAACATAAGGTCTCTACATTCATACATTTATACGTCTTTCACAGCTTGTCAGCTTATGCCACATGACCCTACATATAATTTTGTTACAAAACTGATGAAGGCTGATGTTTAGTTCAGTGGCAATGCGAGTCCATATACATACATATATGTTGCTGATCTTCACAAATAGGCCCGGTCAACGGATGGGGCGGTAGGGGAAGGCCATCCCAGGCAGGAACTGCGACGCTGGGTGAGATGGATGCGTGCTGTGGGCCGGGGTGGAGGAGCGAGGAGGGTATCCCAGTGGGGGCGTGTGGATGTGCGGGTAAAAGCTGGGCTGAAATGGAGAGTGAGGAGGCTGCTGGACTGGGCCGGACATGACCAGCTGAAGCAGGCTGGGGAGGAAGAATACAGAAGATCAAGACCTTCTTCTCTATCAAAAGTGTGTCACGCAAGGTCGCTCTGATCCGCAGGTCAAAGTCTTAATTATTTTACCACAATTGACCTCTTTGTCAGTTGAGGGCAGAGAGCAGTCCTAGGTCTAGTTTGGCTTGGCTGGGGGCGGGAGAGCAACCATTTCTCCAGCCATTCCCACAAGGCTGCTCAACCAATTAGGGTCGCGACGATCTGGAGTCTAAATCGAAATAGATCCCTGCATCCTGGATCTAAAAATACAGGGTCAAAACGCCGGCGACTTACTTGTTGTGCGGTAATCTGGAACACAGAGATCTGAGGTCCTCTGCGGAGGAGAGGAAAAGGCCGTCAACGTCAAGGAGAACCCAAGGAGCGTCGGGGCGTGCGCCAGACGCCAGACCCACCTCTCGTGCACAGCAGGGCCCCGGCCGACAGGGACACCTGCAGCACCTGGGCCAGCCGGTTGAGGGACAGCTCGATTTCTCTGGAGGCCTTGAGGGGGTTCAGCTCCTCCACCAGCCTGGCCAGTTCCTCCACCAGCTGCACCACGTGCTCGAACTGCAGCAGCTCCAGCCGTCCGAACAGGTTCTTCTCGGTCAGATGCACCTGGAGCATCAGGAGGATCTGCAGGACACCCAGATGCAGCTTGGAGTAGAAAGACTCCGTGTCTGCGGCCTGCTTGGCCAGGGGGGCCTTGACGCACCAGCGCACCAGGCCCAGCAGGGGCGTGACCCCCAGCGAGCCCAGCGGCAGGCTGCTGGAAATGGGCATGTTGAGGAAGGTGATGAGTGTGAGCCTGGGGTCGTCCACGATCCAGGTGACCACCATCTCCAGCAGGCCGGAGGAAGGGATCAGATCCTCTGTAGTTGCAGGACAGACCGACGGAAAGAGTGAATCCTCCACAATCGTCACGACGACGTTAAAAAAGGAGACGTATGGAATTCGTCAAGCAGTGCAGGGCCATCAGCAAGATAAGCCTAAACATGTGATGTTCAGGCACAAGGACATTTTAAGCCTGAAGGTTATCAGTTAAGGTCCAAGTGGACCCTTCTAGGGATACATGGCACACATTCACCATCAGTGCCTGTAAATTGTGCACAGTGTGCCAGTGTCCTCCTCCCCGGTGTCCGCTGCCTTGTTCCCCCTGTTACCTGATACAGGCCTTATTTACAGTGACCTTGTACTGGATGGATGGATTGACCTGGCACCCAGTAATTCTGCTCATGTCTTTAACACAGCCTCCTAGAGTTGGTAGTTAGGCTGGCCCGCATCGGGCAGGAAGACCACCGGGGGGCGCCGGTACCTGAGGAGAAGTCGTAGAGAGCGGTGACGGCCGTGATGAACTGGCAGCAGAATCGCGGGCTGGCTGTGCAGATGTGCTGCAGGGTTTGGAGGGAGCCGGGCACCAGGCTGCAGTAATCGTCCACCAGGACCTTAGCCAATCGCACGCAGTAGAGTGCATGGGTCCTCTGGGGGGGTGAGGGAGGGACGACAAAAAAGAAAAAAATAAGACTCACTGGTCAGACAGCACTTATCTGACCCGCCAGCTGCTCCATCCTCATGGCCTTGTGTTAAATACAGCAACTTAAATATTTACTGCCATTCCTCGCCTCGAACCTTGTTAGACATTAAAGGAATTAAGTGCTGACACAAGCATTACTTCAAAGCACGCAGCATTGAATATCACAGTCCTCCTTGGAGATGGCGGCACCCCTGGACCCCCACGCACCTGCAGCCAGGAAGCGGCGCACTCCAGGATGGGCACGCGGCATACGGCCACCGCCATGGAGACCAGCTTGCCCAGCATGGCCATGCGGCTGTCGTCCGCCTTGTTGCCCTGGGGGCTGAACAGGGCCGAGAAGAGGAGCTGGCGCACGGCGTCCTTGCTCTGCTCCTGGAAGTAGCTGCACATGATCTCCAGCAGCTGCAGCTCCTGGAGGAGCAGCACCGGGCCGCGCTGGCGCACTCAGAGGAGGTCACTGCCTCGCAGGTGGCTGCCACAAAGACCCTGCCCAATGGCCGGGATGCACTTGATGGCCCCGCGGCAGAGGCAGAGCTGGAGCACAGCTTCGATGGCCTGCGGCGGAAGGTGCCAGCTCAGAGGCTGCAGGAGGCCGGCATCCTGAGTGCGGAGGAGCTGCA
>JAODKN010000045.1:16007122-16019108 GCA_026774425.1 Petrocephalus zakoni
CCTCTCCCCCCCCTCCCCTCCCCACCCCCCCCCCCCCCTCCGGCCCGGGCCCCTGCCCCACCCCGCTCGCCGGGGGGGGGGGCGGCCCCTGATTTGTAGCTTCACAGTGTACACAGTGTAGCAAGCCCAATAAATGTCAATTATGCAACCCCCTCCCCAAACATTAAACTGTTATGGGGCCCCAGTGGGTTAGGATGCTGAACCTGCAGACTGATGTCACCCTGGGGCCCTTAACCCCTAATCACTCCAGGGTCTGGCCCAGCTTTCTCAAAAATTGTAAGTCACTCTGAGAAGGTTCGGCTAAAAAGGTTTTTATACTGGAATACTGGATAATATGTGACTGACAAACCTCAAGTTTTAGAGTTACTTTTAAATCACATCATCTGAGAATCACGTCTCACACAAGAATACACCATATCACCATATTATCTCTGGGCAAAGTATAAGTTTATGACAATCTGGATTTTCAACCAGAGGGTCAAAATAATGGCTGAGGTCTGCCCTGCCAGGTTCCAGGAAGACCGTCATGCAAATGTTACAATTTCCTCTGTAAATCAAATCACCTCCCTCTAAATGAATCTCAGTTCCTAGAGAACTACAAAAAAAAAAAAAAAACATGTCCAGGGGCTCACTTTGAGCTGGACGCCACGGTCCTTGGGGATGTGGAAGATGAACTCCTCCACCAGCTCGATGGTGGTCTTGTCCACGATGGGCAGGGCCGTGCTCTGCAGCTGGCTGCTGAAATAGATATCCAGGTGGTAGAGCACCTCCTTGGCGGCACTCAGGGCATCTCGCCTCAGCAGGGAATGGCGAATGTCACTCATGACGGCTCTGGGAGAAACCGGGGAGGAAAGGGAGTCAGGGTCACAGAAAGTGGGGCTGTGCCCGTCTCACTGGGACCTCTTAAGTGTGAAAGGCACAATCACGACATAGAACTTTAAAACCCAACATAACTGCAGAACCAAGAGTCTGATTTTAATTTAAATACTCTATGCTAAATGACACGGGACACATTAATTTAATTACAAGAACTGAAATAATTTCGCAAGAGGAGAAACTTAGCAGTGAACAACAGGTTAAACTCATAATATATGCGTAAGGTGTGTATTTTTAATATAATAATAAGCAGGAAGCGGCGTGATCGTCCAACCCTTTCAGCCTGGCGGTAGGGGACTCATTTATGACCCTTGTGCCATCCGTAAAAGCGGCATCGCTCCCCCCATGTGGTCGGTCCTAGTAGGAGCCATTGTTAAAAACGTATTATATCATTACAACTGGCGGTAGTTTAGGGGCCGATGCTGTACCCCAGTCGTCGTTTTTGTTCGGAGTTTGTGCGACATTGTCCTGCTAAAGCACTTTACCGCGGAGTCGGGAATTCTCCTAACTTGTTATAGCCAGCTCTATCCGGCGAACCATGAGTGCATCAGTTTAGTTTCCGACTTTTAACACTAATGCCCAGGCCACTTAGTTAAATCAGATAGTTAAAAAGCAAAATCAGCTTTAAAAAGCTAAATGACAGCTATCCGGCTATTTCCAGCCTGACAACCTGCTGTCAGTCTGCGGTACCCGCATGTCCTACCAAACGCACCGCAATCGCATCCATTGGCAGCCTATGCCAAACAGCGAGGGGGTGGTGGTACCAACACGCACAACGACTTAACACAACGATTAAAACCCAAAGCCCGTCTCCACGGACCGATATCACAATGAAATCATGTAAGAAGAATCACTGGTTGCAACATTGTTTCGGAAGCGGAACTAGTAAAATAAAATAAAATAAAATAAAATAAAAGCCCGCAGCTGCGCTTTCACGCTGTATTAGCCCATTCATTCGTATTAACCTGTCAGTCTTGTGAATCGTTGTTACCAGGAGGAGTAAAATCGCATTTCCAAACTCCCGAAAGCAGCGAAAGTGCTAACAATGACACCTCCGCTTCGGCATTCACGGGCACGCAAGTCCGGGTCGGGGGGGCTCCAAACAGCCAGATCGACCTGCCCTCACGGTTCTTCCCGTACCCCAGAATCCCAGTGTTATCCGAGCATATCTCTACGGGACATACAGATGTATTTTTAACATAACAAACGAGTAAAAGATGCAGGAAAAACGTCCCGACAATATGCAACGACGGCGCGCTGCACGGCGGAGTACGGCGGCCCTTTTAGGACAAACAGTGCGCCGAAGGCCACGCGAGAGAATATTAGGGGAGGGGGGAATTAAAGCAATTCAATGATTTTGAATTTCTAAAGAATTTTATCATGAGTTCAAAAAATATTACTTACGTCACGTTGTATATTGAACAAACATTTCAAAACAATTATATTGTGCTCTTGAGCATCTGCTTTTGTTCCTTGTATTAGCTAAACGAGTAAGCGCCCTTACTGCACCTTGCCAATAATACAGTATAATTCTTCGATCAAATCCACCTCTCACTCCAGCCACCTCATCCTCCAACTGCTTATTCATTGCAGGGTATGGCTGCCCTGAAATGTAACTTCTTCACAATATTTTTATGTTCATGACGATAATAATCTTTAAAAATTGCCTCCCAGTAAACTATTGAACAAACGCATTATGCAGTAGAAAGTCATTGAATGTCATTGTTTTGTGACAAAAACATTTGGAACACCAGTATTTTCCTTAGTGTTTCACGTGTGAAGCTTTGCATATGTTATTTTGACCCCCCCCCCAACGCATGGGTGCGCCCCTGCTATCACCGAGACCCTCCCTCCATCAACATGCACATGGTGCATTTTCACACGGCATTGTTGATTTTAAAAATACCAGAACATGCGCTCCTTTCATCACAGAGACCGAGCTGCTCACTGGCAAAACACTTCCTCTCAAACCAAGAAGAGATCTTCTCGAAGTCAGGAACAGGTAGAGACTTCTACACCTCCTAACTATAGAAAAACTGTCTCTCGAGAATGTATTTTTTTATAAAGAAATGTTTATATCTGGGGTGTTATGGGGAATGTTTGTGATATAGATTACATACATTTCTAAAGTATATATAGTGGAGGTTGGATAGAATGTATCTGTTACGGAGTAGTAGTTATGTTTGGCTCGGATTCCTCTCACTTAAGGGCCAGCTGTAATGGAAATTAATTGCAAGTCTGTATGTATAGAGCAGGTTGCGATGCGTTTTGCTTTATTGTTCGAGCAGAATGAGGCTGGGATTTTTGCTCCTCCTACCCTGGCTGCATCTTGCCACCGGATCCTTACTTATTGGTGCCTTCAACATCAAAACCTTCGGAGACAAAAAGGCATCCAACACCACTCTGGTTGATATCATTGTGAATGTGAGTTGATCTGTGGTTTAAGGATGGGCGTCCATCCGTCCGTCAAATGCTCATCCTGGTCAGTCTCACAAGGCGAAGAATTTAAAGTCGATGACACATTTTCTTTCATTTTATGCAAATTATATATATCGCCTTAATATTCTTTGACACAATCTATATTTCAGCCGGTCTTTTGTATTTACTTCCACCCTTTGAAATACTGAGATTTCAAATCATAGCATTTCCTGTACAGTTCTATGAATAAGGCCTGTGACAATAATTCTTATCTGCTGATTCTCTTTTCACATGCGACAGATAGTTCACAGGTATGACATCATACTTATTCAGGAGGTGAGAGACAGTGACTTGACAGCCACACATAAACTGATGGA
The DNA here is from genome assembly GCA_026774425.1 of Petrocephalus zakoni. Lineage (NCBI taxonomy): Eukaryota > Metazoa > Chordata > Actinopteri > Osteoglossiformes > Mormyridae > Petrocephalus > Petrocephalus zakoni. Next base: position 16,010,794 of record JAODKN010000045.1, read on the forward strand.
GAGTGTTAACAGGTAGGAGGCTATCAAAGCAGGTACCAGTGCCTTAACCTTCCTGTCAGTTAGCACAGGTATGGTTTGTGCTAAGTGACAAACCTGTATATGGTTTGTGCCTAACAGACCTTTTATTTTTTTATAGTGGCATCTCACCATTTCACTATGAATACATAGTCAGTGAGCCACTGGGCAGAGACACCTACAAGGAACGATATCTTTTCATTTATAGGTAAACGCTTCTTGTCAAACGTCCCTGTGAATTAAATGTGATAAATGAAGATTAAACCTTGTGACCATTTAAATTTAATTTAAAACGAAACAGGCTTTCTTGATTGCCAAATATGTACAGTTTACACAGTTCTCAGAAACTCATAATTCCTTCTGGTAGAGAATCCGCGGTCTCCGTCGCCCAGAGCTTCCTGTATGATGACGGCTGCGAAGACTGCGGCACGGACGCCTTCAGCCGCCAGCCCTTCGTCGTCATGTTTTCATCCAGACGTTCCGGTGGGCGATGCACAAAAGCCACTTTGACAGTTTACATTTCTGAATTCTTAGAAAAATAAATAAAACAAAGCCTGCAACTTTAAGGCTGTCGGGGGGGGGGCAATTTTACAGGTTATCCAGACACACAGGCATTTTCACACATAATTCTGATTAATCATCTTAATACAGGAGACCTAAAACAGGGTCCAACCCCTTGATCACATGTCCAGTTCATTACCCACAATCCCCCTGGGGCACGTCATGGGAATATGCACATCCCGCGTTGACAGTTCCCGATCAGCGACTGCCTCTGTGACTTTCCAGGTGTGCCAGACTTCGCACTCATCCCCCAGCACACCTCCCCGGATAGCGCCGTGAAGGAAATCGATGCCCTGTACGACGTCGCGGAGGAGACACGGAGCTTCTTGGGCACAGATGTGGGTCGCGACGCGAAGGGTGTGGCGATTAAGATGACAGTCAATTATGATGAAAGGTTTTCGTCAGCAAATGAATATCTGCTATCGAAACATTTAACAAACTGCTTATGAAAACTGGCACTCACGTACTTTTCAATTAATCTCAGTGCATATTCAGTTCTCTTTGACATGGATGTTCTACTGATTTGTGTGCGGCCAGTGTTGCTTATTAACATACATAATATGTACCACCATTTAGCTATGGGGTACTGAGGAATTAGACTACAGCTTGTGTTAGCAATACCTTGTTTTTTTCTAGAATATACTGCTTTTAGGAGACTTCAATGCCGGTTGTAACTTCGTCCGACAATCAGACTGGGAGAAAATACGACTTCACACAGACAGAAGTTACCAGTGGCTGATCCCCAACAGCGCGGACACCACAGTCACAGACACGGAGTGTCCGTACGACCGGTGAGCGGCCGCCGAGACCTCCCGGGTACGGCAGACCGGCCAGCACGCCACCTTCCAACCTCTCCGCTTCTTTTTAAATGTGAATTAGAATCGTCGCCACGGCCACAATGATGCAGTACGTGGTCCCGGGATCGGCAGGCGTGTATGACTTCAGGGCAGCGCTGAGGCTGACCCAGAGCCTGGTAAGCGAGCTCGCACTGCCACCAGAACACGGGCTGCCGGGTCAGGCCCGAAAAGCAAAAGTACCTTCCAGAAGAACTGTGTAGTGCTGCTGAAATTCCGAGCATGCGCCGGAGATACTGAGCTTCAGTGCCCTCTCACCCCCACTCCGTCTTCCAGGCCCTGGCTGTCAGCGACCACTTTCCCGTCGAAGTGCGGCTCCAGGGAGCTTGAGGAAATCCATGGCCCTCATCCAGGAGAGGTCATCAAATTAAAGAATGAAGCCGAGCGATCTGAAAACCTGTGCCCTTCAAGGCGGGATAATAAAACAGCCTGTCTTCTTTAAATAAAAGACAAAAAGAGGTGAAAACTGTGAGGTTTATTCATCTTTTGAACTGTTTACTGTTGATGTTATGCTAATCTCATTTCTGTGTCTACAAAAGGCAGGGCCTGTCATTCTTAACAAGAAAAATGTCCTAAAATAAGTCTATTAGAAGTTTACTTGCAAACAGTCAGAAAAAGGAGGAAAAACAATTAAGGATAAGGAATAGACTACTGCTCCCACACACCAATGACGGGGGATGTACGAGTCGCAGGGTATCAGTCAGCTTCAGTGTGATAGGACCCCCACCTAAGCCTTCTTCTTTCGGAGGCTCTCCATATACAGCTTGAGGGATTTCTGGATGGAGTCCTTGGTGATGAAGCTGACGAAGTTGCTGATGTCGGACTCCCTGGCGGACAGCAGCTTATCGATGGTGGGCTTCCTCATGGAGGACTTGGTGATTTGCCGGGCGTGATCTGAGGATGAGAACGGGCAGCCGCCATGCGTGAGGGATGGATGTAGGCTACAGGCTGGAATCCCGGAGCGAGGACGGCGTCACACTGCATTAAACCTCCTCGCTCGCAGTAAACACGGAGAGTAATTCACAGGCATACCGGGGTGCGAGAAGTCTTATACACACCCAGACACACACACACACACACACACACACACACACACACAACATGGGACCCCTACTGACAGAGCTGGACTGTCATCATTGAAGACGTTTGGACATTAAACTCTAAATCATGTCTCATTTTGACGAGACATTCATCAGGCTTACAGCTGCAACATGGGCATATCCAATCAGTCCACAACACTAAAAGCCTGCCCTCCATTATTTCTCGAGTTTGCATTTATGACTTTAAAGTTCCCTGATGACTTTAGATCCTCTTCCTAGCCATCTGTGCCTTTATGCGGCCAGAATCTTCCGCAATTGGCAGATAGCGGGTCACATGATGGCCGTGACTGACCTGGGATGGCGAACCACCTTGCCATGGCCTCTGTGGCCGTGCTCACAAGCTTCTCCTCGGGGACCAACTCGTCCACCATGCCGATCTTCAGGGCGTCTTGGGGGGAGTAGAGGAGCCCCAGCTGCAGGGCAATCTCTGCCGTCCTGTGGCCCACTGTGTTCACCAGGGTGTCCTTAAACCTGGTGAAAACATGTGTCTGATGCTCATGTGGACTTTCAGCACCACAATCCCTGCTAGTTAAAGGTCACCCACTTCCTGTACTGCTACATGAATATAAATGGTGTTCCCTTGCACTATGAGTCCCACCCCACGATTATTTTCATTGTGCATCTTTATCCCAAGATGTATTTTTTTGAAAAAGCTGGGGGAGCCGGTCCCTGAACTGACTGGGGCCTCCATCAAGGGCCCAACAGTGAATTCACCCTGCGACCGCGGGATGTAACCCATATCACGCGCATCATCTGCTGAGCCACACACCCCTCCCAGTAACGCCCCCCCCATCCACAACCACCCCCGTCACCTGCCGCTCACCAGAAAGGTGCCACGATGCCCAGCTGGGTCTCGTTCAGTCCGATGCTGTAGCGCGGGTTGTCGGCCATGATCCTGTAGTCACATGTCATGGACAGGAGGCAGCCTCCGGCGGGACTGGAACCCTGGGGGGTCGGAAAGGGTGAAAGGAATGAAGAAAACAAACCTCCTCTAATGACTGCCGTTATACTCTCATACACTACCAGCCTGCTGGCCACGGGATGCAACCCAGCAACCTTCTAGAGCCAGGTGCCACTCTTCCATAAAAACACCCCCGAGAGTGCACTACGCCCAGCCGCTGGCTCGTACGTTAATGGCGGCGATGGTGACCAGCCTGGAGCCGTAGAACTTCAGCCACATCTCCTGCACGGCTCTCCAGAACTCGCCACAGCGCTCCGGGCTTTTTCCATACATCTCCATGATGTCCAAGCCTGCTGAGAAGATCTTTGGCAACGCCTGCAGTGTGACAACCAAAAACAGCACCTGTATATCTCAAACCCCTCCGTTCGGGACACGAACAAGGAGCACAAACCGGACAGAACATACATACACACACACACACACACACACACACACACACACACACACACAAAGACCATAGATGTAGGAATGTTTCATATACCTACATTAATTTTTACTGAAAAACAATAGGAACAATAATCATCCTTAGAATCATTTCGAAGATGCTTTGAAGGAAAGGACTACTCAGCACACATTTGTGCATTTTACCTGCATATGTGGACATACTTAACTGAAGTATTTCTGGAAGGTTACTGTAAGACATCCCCTAAGACTTACACCAGCAACCTTTCAAGGTCAAAAGCATGGGAGTGCTTAAACTGCTATGCCACCTGCTGGCGATTAAGAGGTGCTGCAAAAAACCTACAGTCTGCTGATTAAACTAGCTGACTTACAGAAGTCACAATAACTCCATGGCAACCCTTGTTCATTTCAAGTTTCTCCAGGCTGATGGCGATCTCTGTGAGGACGTCCAGGCTGAGACTGTTAACAGGGGGACTGTGGAACTTCATCACTGCAATACCTGCCCCATCCCCCCCAAAATCAAACAAAAAAACTCAAAATATGGAGGTGCAGCACTTACGAGGCAGAAACAAGAGTATGGGACAAAAATAGACTGGGTCTTAGCTTAGACACGAAAATAGACTGTTTTTAAACAAGATGGAACAAGATGATCCAAACACTGCAGATAAAAAAGGGTATTCCTTAACAGGTATTACAGCTTTTTAAAGAACTTCATCACTCCTCCTGTATCACGTGCCAGCGGCCCCACTACTCACTTAGAGACCTGCTCCCATAATACAAAACCCCAAGTCTTCCTACCCCTGAAACATGTAATTGTACTTCGTTACCAGGAGAGGGCTCAGGGTTACTTACCTGAGTTGCTGTCCAAGTCCACTGTCACTGCGGATGCCGACGAGAAGCCCCTCTGCGCTGCCAGCATGCATGGCCGAGCGCAATGACCTCTCCCACCGGCGCCGTGCCCGGCGAAGGACAACAGCCTCGCTGGGGAAGTTTTAGAAAGTTTGCAAAGTGCATTAGGTACAGCAGCCCATACGGCCTTCGAATCAGCCCTCGCTGCGCGGGACACCTTTATAGTCGGTTTGTTTTATTGCACTTGCAATCATTCTTTTTGTGATTTTTCTTTAATAACTAGGGACACTGGCAAGACGCCCGATACCCCGGAAAGGGCTTTCCTATTCTCAAAGTTAGGACTTGGTGACCAATGGCCTTCAAAGTTCCTAACTAGTAAGTCTGCCGCACTGCTGGTGCACATCTGGTTACCTTTAACCCCATTCCTGAAAAGGGTACCTAGTTATCCGGGCATATTTAGTAAATTTGAATTTATGGAAACATACGCGGCGAAATACAGCGAGCGCCTGCGGGCGGCGTGCCTGTGCAAGCCGCCGGGGTGTCAATGTCAAAGGAGCGATAGCAGCGTACCGGGAAAGCCGCGCGTCGCCAGCCGTCTCCACGCAGCTGCCATTTCTTCCCAAGTCCTGCAGCCAGAAGGGGGCGTGTCTGGCCACACTTTTCTCACATCTGATTGGAAGTAACGTTCTCCGAAGTGATGACGTTTCATATGTGGGCGTGCATTTGACAGTGCATCTACGGACCGTCCAATGGCCCATAATACCTATATGTACGGCTAGTTATACGTTAACGCGAAGTGTATATAAGGGGGGTTTAATATTATGGGAGATGTAAACAGTCCACTATATTAATGACTGGTCAAATAATACGGAATTAATGCAATACAACTCCACGCGTCTCCTCCTTCGCGTATTTACTAAAGTGCAAAGTTTTACAGGTCTAGCATTAGGGTTGCACAGTATCGAAGTACATTTACTTGAGTACTGGAGTATTTGCACTTTATCCGAGTATCGTTTCTGTAAACGTATGACTTTTTAAAAATTGTTTTAAATGTCTGTTGTTTACCCCGCACATAGTTAATCGGTGCAGCGTCCAGCCTGAGAAAGGCAAGGTATATCAACATTTTTAACCAAGCTGTATTGCGCATATAATGGATGCATTTTTTTATGTTATGGTTGCCTAAATTACCTTTTATGGAATAGCTCACCAAGCATTGGAATCTATGTATTTTCAACTAGTTTTCTGGTTAGCATCAATTAAGAGTTTCAGTTGTTAATAAATAATAAACATTTTACTGAAGAGTAAAGGGGCATAATTCGAATAAAAAAGTTCACTCTCAGCGTTAGTTATTGGAGTACTGCCTCCCTGCGCCTCGAGCCACGTACTTCCCAGCGTATTGCAAAATGCTGCACTAACAGCAATAATAATGAATCACCCTGTAGCGTGACAAGGACGTGTGCCTATAACACGCAGGTTCGCGTAGCCTACCAGCTGGGACACAGCTATACGAACAGCACAACAAATCAATATCTAATTGCACGTCCCCTTCCGTTTTATAGACTACAAAGGGCGGCTGTGTGTGTTTTAAGGAACCACGGCTATTTCCTCTGCAATAAAATATGATCAGAAAATATATTACCCGAAATTAAGAGGATCTTAGATTAAGGTCAATATTTGTTATACATTTGGAATTGTGACACCAAAGAATAGCAGGTTGCTGGCTGGGGCGTAAGGTAACATGGGGCGTGATCGTTACTTCTTCCTTGTATTAAAATTTCTCTGTTCTACTCTGTTTTTTTCATTATGATTTCCTAAATTTATGGTAATGTAGCCCAACACACCCAAGTAAAGCGCGCTGGGACAACTCTCTTGTGAAAGGCGCTATATAAAAACAAATTGAATTGAATTGAATGAACTTGGGTCCACGTGGCTGCTGATCCCGCTGTTACATTAAAATATGCAGCTATGTTGCCTGTGGGTACATAATAATAATAATGACAATAATAATAATTATTATAATATTAATAACAGAAACAGAGTTTCAAACATACAAAGGCATATTTAATCGGAGCTTTATTAAAAGGTACAAGACGCTTGAAAAAAGTTTTGACACTAAAACTCGAAGGTACAGCAGTCAGTCATCACGGAGTCCGCGTGAACTGCGTCAGAGGAAAAGCAATTCATAATTATAGTCGAGAAGTCGGAAATTGCCGCAGTCTCCGTACCCGCACTTAACTCTCGTTATTTTAAACCATTCGCAAACACAGTACAAAAGAACTGGAGATGACCTATTCATGCAGCACGTAGGCCTATACCAAGACATCACAGATACTCGAATTCAATGGTGCAGCTGAAGGGATGTTAATATATACACCACCAACACTAAGCCGTTTAAAATGTACAAACACTATCCGAGGTTTGACTTTTGCCTCCTTCTGTGGTTTCTGAACAACGATGAAATAGCGGTACATCTAAACTCCACAGTTATCTGAATGAGACAGTTGAACTACCACCGTTTTAGTCACACATGGAAAAACAAATCTTAGGACATCCTATGAACATTTGCTTCGCCGTTTTTTTTAACCCACATAGGAACAATTAAAGGAAATATTAATTATGTAGCCCACTGAGGTCACCAGAAGATTGTGAGGCTCCATCCATCTTATCTGCGAGACATCCAGTATAACATGCATATTGTACATTTCTTAAACGCATTCTTTTAAGTCGTATTTTTAATGCAAACATCACCACTAAGCATTCTGACTACATCTTCGTTTTGGTAAATTGACAGGACACACCCAGAATGACGTGCGATCACGAACGGCAGCTTTAAAAATGCTTGCAGGTTAAAGCGCCTGACAGCAGACACCTTGGAAATGAAACGAGGCTACAGGACTTAAATGGAGAATGGTCATGTAGGCATACCAAGACATTGTGGGTTGGTTGTGGTGCATTTTATTTATTTTTTCCCTCATCATCACTCCTCCATTTCAGCTCTTTTAAAATCACATTTAGGTCTGGAAACAGCAATCCATCACTCAAAATTAAGGGGTAAATCTCTCTGGCTCAGTGGAGGGGTATTGGAATGAAAGCTGTATGAACAGAGCGGGCAAATGGGCAACATACCATGGACAAGCACTGACACCCCCAGCGGTGTTATCTGTAGCAGAATACTGGGCCTGCAGGTAACCAGTTTTCCAGGCATGGGGGGGGGGGGCGAGGTGCTTCAAATCTCTAGGCCGCTGATCGGCCTGATTTCACATTCAACACCACAATCCCCAACAGCGGCGAGAGACGGCGAAGCGGGGACAGGATCGCAACAGTACCGGGAGAGCTTCAGGACACAGAGCTGGTCATGGGTGCAAAAAATTCATTTAATGGAATTAAATTCGATCCCCCTTCTGACACACTTAAACCCAGTTTTTCCATCCATTTTTTAAAAATCATCATCAATATTATTTTTCTACACAAGCCGCAATCTGCATTTCCCCCCCAAAAGCAGCCTGACTTCCTGTTTGTACAACTTTCACGCACACACCGCTGTCGCGGGTGGATGGGATGGGGGGGTCGAGG
>JAODKN010000045.1:16049109-16062919 GCA_026774425.1 Petrocephalus zakoni
TAGACAGTGATGGAAGATGGATGGATGGAAGGATGGATAGACAGTGATGGAAGATGGATGGATGGAAGGATGGATAGACAGTGATGGAAGATGGAAGGATGGATAGACAGTGCAGGCACTGTTTGTTTTTCTTTGGCCCGCAGATAAGTCCCAATTCAAGATATTATACAATGATAAAACTTAAATTCTCAAACCAGCTAATTTCTGTGGTTATGGCTTTTCTTTATAAAACAGTGCAGTGGTGACTGATTTCCCTGAGGGGGGCACCAGCGGTCACACACATCCAACTGAGCCAAAGGCGGTTTAACATCCATTTAATCAAACCTTTACAGTTCTTAATAGTCACAATTAACTAGAATGAGAAGGTGCACACATGAGTTCATTAATTTTCCACGAAACAGATTTTGCATGTCACATTTTACACAATATGTACGAGGATTAGTGGCGTAAAGTAACAAAATAAGATTTATGATATCGGAGCCTGTTTCATGACCATAAAGATATTAACAGTAACAGCTAAGTCTGTGTTTTTAAAAAATAAATAAAAACCGTAATAAAAAACGGTCAGCTATGCCAGTAGCTTTGGATGAGACTATCTGCCAGGTGACTGTGCGCTGCAGAGCAGCGTTTCCCAACCCGGTCCTGGGGGACCCCCAAACAGTCCACATTTTTGCTCCCACCCATCGTCTAGCCCACCTGTACCAGATGTTCTTGATTGGCTGGGAGCTGGGAGGAAGCAAAAACATGGACTGTCTTGGGGTCCCTCAGCACTGGGTTGGGAAGCATTACTGTGGAGGGCAGCCTGGGCCCTGTTCATTCTCCTCTAGAGGTCCAGGTCCACGGGCCGGATTTGCCCGGTCATGTGCTCAATCACCCACAGCTGCCGGTCCCTGGCTGGGTCCACGCTTTTCAGCAGCTGGTCCACGGGCTCCAGCATCTGTGAAGCGAACCGAGAGACCATGATAGCAGAAGGATGTCGCGGTGGTTTGCCTGGTGTTAATGAGCCTTACGCTCTGCTGGCAGTTACTCTGTGTTCAGGCAGCACCGAGGAAAGGCTGCTTAAGCCAGAAGTCATCCATCATTCCTTGATCGCTACAACAACCACATAGGAGTGCTGCTGGGATGCAGAACCAGAGCTGGTGCTGGGGCTTCTTTAATACAAAATAATGTTATTATGGTAAATATTCATCTTTAAGCTGCAGGAAGTCTCAGGAAGTACAGGCCAGTAAGTGGGGAACGGGCATCTTGTTATGTACCCAACGCAGGCAATTAAGAGTTAAAATGTAATTCATTCATTCATTCATTCACTCACTCACTCACACTGGTCTTCTATACCACTTGCCCTATTCAGGGTTGTGGGGCCTATTCCAGAAACAAAGGGTGCAACAGTCTAAAATAAAAATCTAAAAATCTTCTGTAATTCATTATTTAAATATATTAGTTAAATGCACGGTTGTTCGAGAATGAAACTGAAGCACGTGTTAAATAACCAACACTGCATTAATGAACAAAAGGAGAGACATTTAGATATACCTGGTATTGTTTTCGTTATAATTATTTTGCTGAACAGAACTCTAATTAAATGTCATTCTCAATAGTGCGACATCCACAGTATCTCGAAATTAATAGAGAAGGGTAGAGAACCAGAAGCGTGCGATGAGCCCTCTAGTGGAAGAACAACGAATGACACTAAGCTGCAGAAACCCTAATCGCATAAGACTGGCGCAGTTTTTCATTTAGAAGCGGGTGCAAAATTATTTAAATTTAACGACCACGTGTTTAACTCATGGAATATTAATGCAGACTCAACGGAAAAGAATAGAGTAAAGAATGTGCATATATGCAACGATATTCTAGGAATTACATAACAGTGGGCATCAGTATTCACTCCTCGGATATGTTTTATGATGGCTTTGGTGCGTCTGCTTAAAGGCTCACTTACACTTTGGCTAAACATGTCCGTCTCTCGTCTCAGCATCGTGTAGCGACAGAGATGCTGCCGTATCGTCTGCACACGATCCACCTCCAGCTTCTCCAGCTCCTGCGTCGCACAAACGGGGGGAGGAAGGTGTGAGAGGGACGGTGAGAATGATAACGGCTGGGTCTGTAGTTAATTATAACTGCTAAAAAAAAAAAACACCACAGACTCGGTTGTAATTTCTCGCCTTAGTTTGTCAAATAATTTTGCTTTGGGGAGGCCAGATCATTACCATGCTGGATGTGACCATCTCCTCGAACCACCTGGACTGCGCCTGGTTGTAAAGGTCTATGCAACGCATGAGTTCGTCCCCTGCACGGGAAGACGCATAAATCACCGCTCTGTATAACCAAAAACGTAGTAAAGACTTTCAAAAAAAATAATAAAAAAAAGCAATGTACTTAAGTTGTTCAGCAGCTATACCAGCATTGTGTTGACAGAAACAAACTGTGTCACAAGAGATTAATGAGAGGAACTAAGACAGAGGTGGTGATGTTGCGTCAAGCCTAACCTGCCTGGGTGGATTTTCGCCGAGCCTTCTTGATATCCACCTCTGTCTTGTTGCTCAGTTTGACCTCTAACTGTTGCGTTTTCACCTCCAGGTCTTTCTGTCGGTCTGTCAGGGCTTTGCGAGCCTTGGAGAAAGGTCAGGTCGGGGTGGGGGATGTGACTGAATAATTTTTATTTTTCATATTTTATTTTTCTCATTAACATCAGCTGACCGCACCGCCGCATGGCAGACTGGAGTGACGCCGTCTAGAATCTGCGGTTGAGAGAACTTGAGAGGAGGCCGGGTAGGTTTTTTGTCCCGGTGGAGACGCCGTACCTTCTCCACGGCGACGTAGCGGCTGACCAGCTGCTTGCGGAGCTCAGAGATGTTCTGGTCGTACCTCTTCATGTCCTTCTTGAAGTTGTCTCGGAGTGACAGGAGGGGTTTCTCCACCTCCGAGTGGAGCTGTTGGGCAGCAAGGGGTCACTGTCACCTGGCGCGCTCGAAATGAGTTATAGCAAATCAGGGATCTCCTCCGCACAACTCTGAAAATGACAAGTTTGCCCGCCTGGTTGGCGAAAACTACTGCGATGACCCCGCCCACCCCCAAGTGAATTTCTTGGTACAAGCCTGCTTTAAATAATTAGCTTTATTGGAAGATGCTTTCTAAGGATAACTGTGATTTCTATTGCTTCACTATGCTTCAGTGAAAGCACGTCAGTGGGCGGACCGGTCGTCCTGGCGTGATTTGGATTCGGTGAAGCCAGAGTTACGTGATGGTTCTCTGGCGGTTGCCAGTGAGGTGTGGTTTACCTTGCATGAGAACCTCAAGTGTACTTCAGCCTCATCTGCCAGGCTACGCTTCAGCTGGCCCCAGGCCTCACCCAGGGTGCTGTGGGGGGGGACCAGCCGGGATTCACATCGGTATACATGCTGTTACATAAGCTTCTCCAGTGCATCATGGGAATTCATGTAATACAAGTGAGTGCAGGCTGTGTTACTGTGATGGCTGGTGTTGCGACGGTCTTGAGTTACCCTTCTTCTCCAGCGGCCAAGGGGACCTGCGAGAGCTTGGCCAAGTTCTTGGCGTAGTCCTCTTCTATCTTTATTCTAGGAGAGAGGACATGGTCTTGTATTTGAGTCGTATAAGATGATTTCGGTTTAGCCCCGAAGACCTCTGCTGTCGTAGCTACACCCACATCTACAGCCGGCCAATCAGCTTAATGGATATTAATGGATATAAAATGACAGGAAGTGAGGTCATCGGGTTTCCTCACTTTGAGAAGAATGCGCGGTTTTTACTAGGCTTCGGCGGTAACGAGCAGCTGGAGTACCACCGCGGCTTGTGGACGTCTGTTGGGAGCGTGTGAGGATCCGTTGGGACTCTTTAGAGATCGGAGGCCCCGGGTCACTGCCGGAGACGACTCACCTCTCCCGGATGAACTCTGCCATCTCTTTCTGCAGTTGCTTCCCCTTCAACTGCTTCTGGAGCAGGACCTCGAAGCCTGTGATGCATGAGGTTCCTTGGGGGTCTTTTTTATCGGTCTAAGGAGGGAGAGAACTTGTCACTCACCGGATTCGTGTGGCACCTGAACTTCAGCCCGGAGACACTGTGTGGAACCTTAAGGATGCCTAGGCTTTCAGGTATCACTCCACACATCAGTCTCATGACAAGATCCTAGGATACTCTACACCAACTGAAATTCCCACTATGAGTCAAATCAGTTAAATAAGCAATAAAAAAGCAGCATAAAGACCACTCCTTAAAATGCAACTTTGTGTACGGCAGAGCACTGAATACATAGTAATGTAATATAAGTGCATTGTGCTACAATGGTAGGGAGTGTTGGGAAGAGCCGTGTTGGGGAAGGTGTGAGATTGGAAGGCGGATTCATGTCACCGTGGCAACAAGGTGCCCAGTGACCCCCTCACCCAGAAGTAGTCGCAGTAGCTCCATTCACCAGGTTTCAGCAGGGGCTGAGCGGGGGAACCCAGGGTGAGGGGGAAGGTCACGCCATTGATCTGCGGTGGGCGGGAGGGAAGAGGGAGTGTGACACGCCGAACGCGTTGCCCTCCTCGCGGGCTTAATGCGCTGTTTACGGGCCGAAGCGGCCCCCGCTGCGCGGCCCGCCTATCCCGTTAGCACCCCCGACCAGAGCGTCTGCGGGTAAATAAATAAATAAGCACAGTGTACAGTAAGCACCCCCCACCACCACCACCCATCCCGCTCTCCAGCGAGCCGGATCGAGGTTATATAATCCACACCATCTGCATCCTTCTCCTGCCAAATCCAAAGCACCCCCCCTCTCCCCGCCTGTGGGCGATATTACGCATTTCTGCAGATAGCTCGCGGTGTTTTATAAACAGCAGAAAGGGACCCTCGTTTCACTTGAAAACCCGCGCCGTCGTCCTCCAGTGCCGTAAACGCGTCATAAATATGCTGTGAATGCTGTATAAACAGGGCCTTCCAGCGCACGGACCGGCTATGACTTTTGTGATCTTTTGTGTTTCCGTATCTGTTGTACGACCGATAAAGAAGGATGGGGTCTGAGCACAATATGCATGGTCCTGCTGCAAATGTGGCTTCAGAGTATATCCCATAATTACATGTAAACGATCGGTAATGTGGGTCCGCAACCCGCATAATCTGTCATCTCGTGCATTTGAGTCTGATTCTCTCCAGTAACTGCTTAAAATGTTCCCATATTGGTGGCATCACATTCATGTGCACATGGATATACACACACACACACACACACACACACAAACGCACGCACTACACCAGCATTGGAGGCATCCACAAAGGCTGGGGCGCGGGGGGGGGGGGGCGCTCCACTACTGTTGCTAAGCAACAAATTGCATTTCTGCACATTTATAAAAATAATATCAAAGTGCAAGCTCTCCGCGTTATTTTTATCCACGCTGGCATCAGCATCCAACCTTTTGTCTCTGATCATAATGATCTCGGCCCTTTATGTGAATCCGATAAAGAAATCAGTATATTTCTGCCACATATCCCTGCATGAGTTCGCCTGCACTGACTGGCTCCGCTAAACAGCGCGTCCTTGCCGCTCACATGCATCCAGTCTGCAGGTGAATCTCTCCGGAGCTCTGAGATGCTACCGAGGCGCTTTGTTTACATCATTAAGGGGTGACGTGGCCGGAGCAGCACGCCATGGAGACCTGCTCCGTTTGCCGTCGGGCAGATGGTCCCAGAGCTGTAAATCCTCCACCTTTCCTGGCTGGGAAAGTATCAGTAGACTATGGTGGGGGGGGGAAGTTGATAGACGGCGCTATATCTGCACGCTCCTAGGAAAAACCCACACCCGGTGATCTCTCGGTGAGACCCGGTCCGGTGGTTCCTGTGGCCGGCGTTTGGCGGGAAAACGCCGGCCAGGGTTCGTTCGGGCAGCGGGGCGGGTTCTGACGGCGGCTGGACATACTTACTGTAACCTTGGTCTCTTTGTTCAGTCCCCTGGTGGGGGACGTCGACCCTGGGCTCTTTGGGGAAACACATGGTGCTTTCTGGAAGCCGCCTTCGATGTCACACATCCTTCCTCCTCTGGCAGCCGTTCCGCTTTTCCACCGCGACAGGAATGTTTGTTTTTTTTCCTCTCTCCCTTCCTCTCCCTCCTTTCCCGTTGCCGTGGCGAGCAGATTCTGGAAGCAGCTCACAGTGGAGAGCGTGTGAGGCTGCCGCGGGCTAAGCTGTCAGCCAGGTTCTGGGGGTCTCCATGGGAAGGGAACGGGGCATCCAAGCCTTCTGCGTACCAGCACCATCCATGCTGCCTCCCGAGGCAGCACATGAATCCAGTGAGGAGGAACAGATTACGTACCCCCCTCACCAGAGCATCTCCCCTCAGAAACGGCGAGGAGGAGGGGGGGGCGGACGAGGGAGGTGCTTCCCGGTTACGGTGACGGCCCCTGCTGAGCTGTTTATAATCGGGGAAAGGAGCAGAAGACCCTCGAGAAGTGAGAAAATAAGACAGCCAATGAGGGAAGCCTGGGGTTTTCAGCAGACAGTCTGATTGGCTGGACGGTGTTTTTAAGCAGGCGTAACGTTGACGCCCCCTTTTATGATGGATGGGCGCACACCATATAAGGTAGGTGCCCAAATTTTTTTATCCCCATAATTATGGCCATGGTCAACCCATGCGTGTAATTTAGCACTTTCCGAGCATTTGGGGAGGTGGGGGGGGGGGCACGTCCTGCTAAATGTACCTCTGAGAGCATATGCCTTTCCAGCAAACCCCACAGACTCGGGTTCTGTCAGGGGCTGGCCAGAGCCAGGACTGCGAAGGCCAGCTCCCCTGCTGGCTCTGCTCTCAGTCCCTCCTTCTGTCAGAAAACGCGCCACAGCGTGAGCTAATCCCACACAATGGAATTTGAAACCAGGGACCGGGGGTCCCTACGAAATGTCAGCCAGTCCTTAGTTCTCACCAAACAGATTAGGCAGACCATCGGGAGAATCATTGGCCGTCTGTTTGTGGTCATCACGGCATCAGTCCTGAGTATCGAGTCATTTTGGCACATAGCACTGGTCCAAGTCATTTTTTGGGGTGAATTAGCTCACATCGGTATGTTATATTTTTTGGAGACTCAGATTGATCACACAGGCATATAAACTGCATCCATTCCACCCATATTTCTCATTCATCCATCCATCCAGGGCTGGTCAATCCAATAGTCCACACAGGTGGTCACCTAGGGTGATATCTTCTAAAGCAGGGGTAAGGAGCCTGATCCATGGAGAGCCGGTGTGGGTGCGGGTTTTTGGGATGCCCTCTCAATCAGCCAATAATAAAGCATTGGTTGTCAGCTCCTGTCCTGGGGACCCAGTCTGAATCAAAAGTCATTTCAAAAGCCTGCACCCACACCGGCTCTCCATGGATCAGGTTCCCTACCCCTCTTCTAAAGGGACATCACCCAGCACTCGGGAAAAGTGTGCAAGCAACTTGTATCGATATTCTGTTTAAACAGATTTTTGTCCATCTTTTTTTTACTACTTTTGCGGTTAACATGCTTTAAACATTTTTTTTTTAAACATTTGTTCTGGCTGTGAGCGATTATTTGAAACATTATTGTCCTTGCGGACATTTTTCAGCATAAAATTATACGCCAACTGTTCAATTAATGGGAACTTTTAGCTGAGGTGGTTATTCAGTCATCAGAGCTGACAGAATGCACCGGCCTTTCCGACCGTCGGTGATGCTGGGTGGACATCTGCTGTCACCTTCATTATCTAAATGCAGTACACTAGGAGTATGGAGGAGGAAGAGGAAGGAGTGAGATGCGAGGCTGGTAGCCAGCGTGCGAGGGGGGTGGAGCTCACTAACCCACTCCCCGCTTCACATACCTTTTTTCAAAAAGATCTGTTCAAAAAATGCATTTTTTTTGGCAGAAAAGAAGCCCACCCTTCATGCATTTTTCAAGATCTTCTTGAGGGTATTCAGCAGCAGATCTAGACAGACCCAGATCCTAAAAGTCATCCCTCTGGCACCTAGGAACATGTCAGCTGGTTTGGAAGGATGGAGCTCTTCGTAAATAATTTGCTCTTCATTCGTGCGGTGAGGAAAATCCCCGGTGGAGCCTGCTGCATTGCAGCAAAGGCCCGGAGCTGCTCTACCTGATCCGTGTAGAGCTGACTGCGAGTTTCCTCTGTAAGAAGCGACTCGGAAACAGCACTTTAGCCATCTTTTTCACACAACTAACCCAGGTAGCAGATATTGATTTTTCTGTCAGGCTTCGCTACCCTCCCTTTTAGAAAAACAGCAAGTTAAACTTACACTGCCGTTTTGTAGAAGGTATTATAACCCTCACAGCTGACACGGTGTGTAACACCGCCGCCTTACTCCTCCAGGGTCATGGGTTCGAATCGCACCTCCACTCTGTATTAGAGTCTGCATGTTACGCCATGTCATATTGGAGTCTTTGTTATAGTCTGGTGTCTCCCAAAGACAGACTTGGGCTAATAGGTGTCTCTAAATTACCAGTAGTATGAACTGGTCCCCCTCGCAGGCTGTATTGTGGGATAAGCTTTAGGCCACCGCAGCACAATCCAGACCAGGAGAAGCAGTCCGAAAGTGGACGGGTTCAGATCCCACCGCAAAGCTGTAAGTGTGAGTTGAGAAAACCCACACGGGATGGCAGACTCTGTGACTGTGACTCAACGTCCCTCTGAACCTGAAGCCCAATCAGAACGACGTGCACAAATATTTAATCATTCATTTCTTATTAATAGTTTCCTTGGAACATTTCACTGTACATTCCTTATTTATTAAAAACAGGCACTCCAGAGACAAATCCCCTTTTGGATCAGAAAAACACCTTAACCAGAGTGTCCTAGCGTGCAGGTTCGGGAGCACAGGAAGTGAATGACTGAAGCTCCGCCCCCTGGGAAGCGATCAGGCGATCGACGCCTATTTAGCCAGTCTTTGTTTCCTCATGTGCGCTGCGATGGCAGCCGAAATCTCTGTACTTTTCTTGTTCTGCCCAAAATATTCCAAGAATTCTCCATCGGGGCCAACCAGGTACATTATTATAGTGTGGTCCACCTAATAGAAGAACAAGCATTAATCCTTGATAACAGTTTGTTCATCTCATACTTTGATCCAGCGTTCATTGATGCATACACTCATGGAAAGGTTAAAAAAAACTCACTATGTAATCATTATCTTCATCCCTGGGGCCCTGGCTGTAGTATACTCTGTAAGCACGGGAAGCCTTCTCCACTTGCTCATTGGTCCCTGTCAAGCCAATCAGCTTGGGGGAAAACTCTGAGAGGGGCGGGGAAAAACATGCATTACACACCTGGTCGCACCTCTCTAAAGCTGCTGCATCTGTGAACGTCATTCTAACTGATGTCTCCATGAGCCTCACACTGCAAGCGGCATCCCAAAATAGTCGCTATACAACTATCACACTACATACTTCAAAGACTTGCATGTTCTTCAGCAGGAACATAACTAGATTTATAGGAAAAGGGGAGGCTTTGGTGAAAATGAGAACACACAATTTTAACACTAATTAGTGCATTTACTTGGGTGGGGGTGGAGGTGAATGCCATTTTAGGGGGCAGGTCTTGAAACATCCCCCCTACTGAGTGCCTAAGAGTTTTTTTTTTTTTTTGTTAACCATTGACAAAATTCTAAAGTAGGACAACGTAATTATGCAAACACCAAGATTTAAACTATCGCATGTAGTAAATTTAGTTCCTGCCTCATAAATGTGGGTTATGTAACAATCACAGGAGCTTCCAATAGCTACCAGTTTGACAACCACAAGAAAGCAGGACGGTCTTACCCTTCACATACTCGGCTATGGCCTTCGGGGTGTCCCTTTCTGGATCAATGGATATGAAAAGGGGAACCAGGTTTGGCAAAGTCTTTATTGCATCTGTAGATATAGAAAAACAACGTCTTAGTATTTCGTCTTTTCTGTAAAGGATGATGTAAATTTAAGCCATAGTATTTTATGCAAGCACGTGGAGCCACCTAGTGGTAATGCAACAAAAATGCTGCAGACCAGAGCAGAAGAATTCGCTGTAATATTTTCAGCCCAAATAACAATTACCAAAATATCCATTCAGCTTCTAACCTCGTATCCTAGTAATCGGTGAAAATACGACCATTTTAAATATACAGTCACTAGAATTTAGAGAAGTCACATTAATTTGCAAAGAAGCCGCTCACCAATTTCATCCACCACCGCGATCATTTTTTCGAGTTCTTCGGGGCAGATGTCGGGGCAGTGCGTAAATCCGAAATAGATCAGGAGCCACTGGCCTAGGAAATCTTCACTGTTCCTGGGTTTGTTGTTCTGGTCCACGAGAGAGAAGGGTCCCCCCAGGGCAGGCTTGCCCAGAGACCGAGTTCTCTCATGCTCCAACTCTACAGGGACAGTGTCATTCACGTTTACATTGACTAGATGTTAAACAGAAACTTCTTGGAAAGACATCGGGTGTCTAACAACATGCTAAGGAATCTCTATGAACCAGATGTAAACCTAAAAATCACTAACCCTGAAAATGTGACCTTTCACACCTAATAGTTTATAAACTGCACATGGCCCAGTGGTGGCCTAATGGTCATGGATGTGCACTTGTGATCAAAGGGTTGCTGGTTCGAATCCCCACCACTGAGGCCCCCCCAAGAACTACTCCTTGAGGGCTGAACTAGCTGCTATGCCACATATGGATTAAAAGACATTTTGCTGTGGTGCCAACAGTGACCATTACTCACTTTATTGCATTCTGTCCATATCAAACAGCACACTTTCCCTAAACACTCTTTTGCAGCAGCCCCTGCATGCAAACACGAGTAAACGCACGCACACTCATTTCCGGCTTACTTTTTTCCCTCTCTCTCTTCAGGTACTTCATTCCTGCGAGCAGCACCCCGCCGAAAGCAAAAGTTATGGCCAAGGACTTCCACGTCACTGGCTGGGAATGGGGTAGCAGAGAAAAGGCACACTGAGCACACAGAGAGGTCAAGGTGCATGAGCTACGGACACTACAGTCCAATGCTTTGGGGTCACTTCGAAATTCCCCACAGAACAGCCTTCATTTAGCAGAACGAGAAACGGCTGATGAGTTTCAGAAGAAAGTTCTTTGTTTCTGGCTATTTTTCCCCATCTTCAATAGAAACCTGTGGATGCTCCAAACACTCAACTAACCAAAAGGTGGCCAGTTTTATTGCTTCTTTAACCAGCACAATAGCTTTCAGCTGTGCTAACATCATTATATAATGATCAAATCCACCTTTTAAAATGAGAAACTTGGATTAGCAAACAACGCGCCACTGAAACACAGGACTGACGGCTGCTGATAGTGGGCCTCTGTACACCAGTGTAAATATTACATTAAAAATCCAGCTACATTTACAACATTAACAATGTCTACCCTGTATTTCTGACTCACTTCCTATTATTTTTATGGAAAATAATACTTTTCTTTCGGAAGTAAGGAAATTTGTAAGTGACCCCAAACTTTTTAACGGTAGTGGAAACATCTGCGTCACATACATTAGGTTTTAATAGGTGTGGATGGATTATCTGTTTTTCCTACCGCAGCTCTCTTGGACTGGTCAGATGACGGCGGCGGAGGGAGAGACGCGAATGATCTTGACCTAAGTGTGAAATGAAGTGTCCTTCTGCTGGGGTTAACCTGCAGGGAGGAGCATTGCACGAATCAGACGAGATCTATCCCAGGCGCATCTTTCAGAGGACTGTACACTTATGCCACAGCAAACTAAACAGTTTATATCGCAAAATACAGCAGGGATCGCGGGCAGCAGCAAACAGTGCCGAGCGGACCTACCAGCACATGTGAATCGGTGCACAGGCGAGCACACGCACTCGGGGCCGCGCCGTGATTAAACCCGCAGATAATGTTTGCTTTTATGCTTCTGGGTAGATGAGCACGGTTAAGCATTCGCAATTTTGTACCAAGACAACTAATTATAGGCGTGAAACCGTGCGCCATGATGCTGCCGGTGTCCACATAGGGAGCGCTTCCGTATTGGCTAAGATTCTCGATTTCTATTGGCCCTTCTTGGGCCTGTAGAATGACGTCATACGCGCACGTCCGCTGATTTCTGCGGTTACGTACGTATCTTCAGTATTTTACGGGTGTGGAAAATAGCAAACCTTTAACTAGTGCTTTTTTTTCTTTTTTGGAATTTGCAGCGTAATCGATAGCGATGGACCTTTTTCCCACCCGGCTTTAATAAAACATACCTTTTCTGATTCCTCTAACATTTACTGTAGTATACATTTAGCATTTTCTTACAAGTGTATTTTGAAAACAAAGCCCATACCTATGACGCATGACTGTCACGTGCATTAAAAAGAATGTTGTAGAATCAATGAAAAAGAACAATATACATTTCTGAAGTGTTTTTCATGAGTTTGCTCAAAGTATCACTGCAATAATACATTTTATTTGACAATTCTGTGTAATATAAATGTATATGAATATACAGAAAAAAAATATATACAGATTTGTCTGTATAACAAATTTCATTTACAGTTCTTATGGTAAACAGCATACCTGAACGTTCAGATAATCGGGTTCACATATAAGAACAGTCACTGTTAAGCCACAAATACAGGCCATATCCTTCTAGTATAGAATCTCACAGGAATACTGCCTTGGAAACAGTAACAAATTACTGCGCTCAAGAGCGAGTGCTAACAATGATAAATCCAACTCTCTCCTGGCTGGCGGAATCATTGAAGCCTCCAAACTGTCAAACTGTAGTGCACGGGAATAACCATCATTTGGTGCTGTGCTGCCCCCTAGAGTTTGGTGCAGAGCCCTGCCAGGCTACAGAGCGGTTTTGCAATGCGAGGGCCAAGTAGACCTCAGCTCTTCATTTAGATAATAGTACAGCCAAGCCACAAAAGGGAAGAGAGTGAGGGCCAGGGCCGTACTCAGACGGGCAGCGCCGACCGGGGCCCTGGAAGGGGAGAGAGAAACAACAAGCCACAGTCATGGAAATTTAAACACAAGTAAAACAAATGGCATTGTCTCAAACACGTGCAATTAGTCTCGTCCCTTGTTGCTACCTTCCGTATGTCATATCTTAAAACAATATAATTTCAGCCTGCAATAACACATGCAATAAACTATGCACCTATAAGAATTGCAATAAAGTCCCGATCCTTTTCTGTACAAGCTAAAACGTAGGTAACATCATAACAACATTTAAAACTATAGATACAAATACATCAATAAAGGTCAAAATATGGGCATCCTCTTATATGTAGTAATAGTACTGACGGCCAGCATGGCTCACTATTAAGTTCTGTAACGTCTGATATAGTCATTTCTATACTGTATTTGTAAACATTACCTTCCAGAATGACGACAAAGAAGCAGCCAGATGGCAGTTATCAGGAGGCCAGAGAATTCCCTGAAATCAGGAAGAATGAACTGAACCGCCAGCGTTTAATTTCATGCCAGTGTAAAATGAAAGTGACACAAGGGATCTGTGCATTTCTATGCCAGACCAGAAGTAAGGGAGCATCCCACGTGCTTCAGAGGGAAGCCGCCAGCGATCAGCTGAGGGACGACCACAGCCCTGCTACCTTCCTTCCTCCTGCTGAAAGATGTCCTGAACTCTGCGACTATACAGGGTCCATCCCAACATGGCGGCAACGGCAGAGGAGACGACCATGTGCAGGTTGGCGAGGCACCTCCATAGCATCGTCTCTAAAAGACAGGCCAAACTGGGTGTCAGTGCATGGCCAAGCCGCACTGCACTAAGGCCAAACTGGGTGTCAGTGCATGGCCAAGCCGCACTGCACTAAGGCCAAACTGGGTGTCACTGCATGCCCAATCC
>JAODKN010000045.1:16063019-16077204 GCA_026774425.1 Petrocephalus zakoni
GCACTGCACTAAGGCCAAACTGGGTGTCAGTGCATGGCCAAGCCGCACTGCACTAAGGCCAAACTGGGTGTCAGTGCATGGCCAATCCGCACTCCACTAAGGCCAAACTGGGTGTCACTGCATGCCCAATCCGCACTGCACTAAGGCCAAACTGGGTGTCAGTGCATGGCCAAGCCGCACTGCACTAAGGCCAAACTGGGTGTCAGTGCGTGGCCAATCCACACTGCACTAAGGCCAAACTGGGTGTCACTGCATGCCCAATCCGCACTGCACTAAGGCCAAACTGGGTGCATGGCCAATCCGCACTACACTAAGGCCAAATGGGCAGTCAGGAAAAGCCAGTCTGTCTTTAAAAGATTATAATGATGTGTAAATGTATTTACTTAGTAGATGCTTTTATGGAAAGCAACATACAAGTGAGGCCCAACAGCGATGTGACTATTCAACGGGATTCGAACCCACAACGTTCCAGACATGGCCACAAAACTATAACCCGCTAACCTAAACACTATAGCCACCCTGATGGCCTCCAGCCATTCATACACCTTGGATGGTATGCCAGAACATCTCAGGGCACATACATTAAATTATGTATAACAAGGAAGGTAGGTCATAGTACCATACCTGTTACATTTGGTTTGAAGCTTATCATTAAGCACAGGCTTGCTGGTATGGCATATCCCACCTGCAAATTTATGGAAAATGTTTCAAAATCGGGTTGAAACGAATTGTAAAAAATAAAAATATTTACTCGGATTTATTATTTGTTTGGACTGTCTCGAAGCACTTTTGGGAAATTGCAAAATGAACTAAAGAAACAGCCTCACCATCCACAACCCAGCATCGGGATCATTTATCTGGGAATAAGGAAAAAACAGAGCAAATTAGGAAACGTTTTTAGTAAGAATACATAACGTGTCGTTTTTCTCTATAATGACCGTGATCATGGAAGGTGCCTCCTCACGTCATTCCGTGTAACAGCCAGATAAAGAAGACGCATACAGATACAGAACTTGCGTAGTGAGTTAGATCGGTAACTTGCCTGTACATAAGTTGCTAAAGTAAAAAATATACACATGCACAGATTGCAAAATCGCCATAACATCCCCGAATACCATGTTTCGGTTTTACCCATCTTTTCGGTAATTCGGTAATTTCGAATTTCTCCTTAACTCAGAAAAATACGCTAAGAGGAAAACTTCGACCCCCGATAAGGTCACGTGTTTGGCGCAGTGTATATTGGGTAATGGAGGTTTTTCTTAGAATTTGACTGTTCTGCTTTTGATTTTTGCATCTAGACATTTTGGCTGTATGTGTAACACTCGGGGTTTTGATTGGATAGAACATTCCATTCTTTATTTTAAAAATATAGCGTTACACACACACTTCGTATGTACACTTGTTGAGCATATTTAATACTTTATTGCCGTCGTATGGTCCTGGACTACTTACATTTAATGCAAATGTTTTTTTTTTGTTCGGGTATAATGGATTAGCGTATGATGTTGGTAGTAAACATTTGCACAGACTGAAGAAACGAATAAATTGTATCTTTTCTGTTTGTCTGGAACCTGGGGAGAACCGATGTACATGGATGTTGGATGGACGTGCATATTCTCACAATCAGGCCATCAGTACACAGAGCCGCTCCCGACCTTAATCATAACCACAGTACGTGAAGCAGACTCTGGGACAGATAAATGGGAATTCATTTACGCCTGTGGAGTTTAGCCCGTGACCGTGGAAATTTATTCCAAAGACCCTAATTATTCAACAGCCAATGGAATAAGGGAAATGCTGAGCGACTGTCCAATGAAATCGCTGTTCGCGGCGGTTCCGGAACCCGACGTCGGGCCGACCTCGCAGGCCGCGAATTTCCCTTCGGCAGGGTGGTAGGGAGAGATTATTAATATTAATGAGAGAGGCGCTACCTGATTGGCCATTTTGCTGGGTGGTAGGGGACGTCTCATTAATATTAATGAGAAGGGCGATAGCTGATTGGCCAGTGACCAGAGAGAGCCAGTGAAAACCAGGAACAGCGGCTGACGTCACGGCAGCTCCCTCATGAATATTAGGTAGACGTCCCCTACCACCCCGCAAAAAGGAACTCCGCGGGCCGGGCAGGCGCGGAAATCGATGGGGGGCGGTGCGCTTTACCGCGACTAACTTTCGGTCAGCTGAGCGCGACTGCGGCGGTGCGCTGCGGGCTCCCGGAGCCGGCTGTCATGTACCTGCCCTGAAAGGCGCCGTCTACAGCTGCCCCCCTTTTTAATACGGTGTCGGCGGTCTAACAGCACGGTGTCCGCCCGCTCCCGGCTACGCGTAGCGGGGCTTCGCCTGAGGGAGCGCGCCGAAGGGCGAGCCGAGCTACCGAGTCCCGTACGAAGGCTGCCGGGGAGCTGGAAGGACGAAGCCGCCCTCCCTGCGTTTGCCCGCGGTAGCCTCGCTGCCTCTGCCGGAACCCGCAACAATGGCGGCGACACCCGGCACCGACTCGGCGACCTCCTCCGGCGGCGGCCCGGGGTCCACCGCGGCGCCGCACCACCACCAGCCGCAAGGCAACATGCAGTGTAAGAGCCCGGACCGCCGTGCCCCGCCGGGCGGCTCCTTTCCCCCCGCCGACGGGGGATGCTGCGTTAGCATTAGCATTAGCCCGCTAGCCACCTGCGCTAATTACCCTGGCAACCGGGAAGGCCTCCGCGCGCCGGCCCGCGCCGGCCTACCTGCCCTGCGGTGCTGGTCCGGAGACCCCGTGTATGGTGGGGAGCCCGCGGCCCGGCGGGGCGGCCAGCCGCGCGAGGTTAGCGGGGCCGCGGGTCGCTAAGCCGGGAGGTAGGCCTGCGGGGGCCGCCGCCGCCTGGGCGCCATTTATCTGTCACCTGCCGCCCGGGCGTGGTGGCGTGTTTGCGGTACTCGGTGGCTCCCCGGAAATGCCGCCGAGCCGGTCCGCGGGCTGGATCTGGGGCCGCACCGCGGGGGTGTAACGGGACGGCGCGCCCCCCCGGGTCTGGGGGGGCTCCGTGTGTCATAAGCCCGCAGCTGCAGTGCGCCTAGCAGCGGTCTGGGAAGGAAGCTGCTTTGTCTGCAGTGGTCCGGAGTGCGCCATGGCTGCGTTTCTGCTAGTGTGCGAGCTAGGGCATTGCTTCTCTCTGCACTGACGATGATGATGATGATGAAGGGGGTATTTATGGGAAGCTACCGGATACCGAGACATTGGTGTTCTGGTTGATTAGGTGAAAGTGCTGGTTAATCATCAATGCAGCATCCCCGAGCTCTCACCTAGGAAGGGGTTCATTCAGGTTACACCTGAGACGGTGTTTATTTATATTGTCGTTGAAATGTATGTGAGATGCTTTGGCTTGACTGTGCTGTAGAATTATCCGGTAAAGGTCATCTTGGAATGTGTGCTGTGGAATGGAGGATGGAAATTTGTACTTATGCCAATTTCAGGACAGGCCACTGCTTATCTGACTAGAAACATTAAAGATGCCGCCCTTTGTGACAGTCTGTCTTGATAATTATGGATTGACCAGAATGTATTTGTGTTCCATGTTTTGTAAGCCAGGTAGAACGCTTATCGTCACTGTTGCAGTGCCACCTGGTGGCCAAATATGTCGTTTTGCAAAATGGCAGTTAAGTGTCGTCCTGCATTGTAGCCTGTTTTGTTACTTTGTACCTACGATCAGCAGTTCAACAAGATGTACATGGAAAAGTTAACGTCTTTCATCATTTTAAGCTTTATTTTGTGTTGTGATGTCCTAATGATCTGTGCAGTATTCAGAGATGTATTTTTCCCCCAGTGAATAATTTTTGTTTTGTGGATGTTGTTGCCATGGAGTTAGGGTACCATCTGTAGTTTTTTTATTTATATATATATATATATATATGTCTGTGAGTGTAGACTCAAGACTGGGGTCATATTTAAGGGAATTGTGATTTTATGCAAGTAACTTTAATTTCAAAAAGTCATTAAGCTTAATATCCTTTTAAAATGGCATTTTAAAAAATGGCATGGGAATGCAAAACAGTTTTCCATCTGAGAGACCAAATGAGATGATTAACTTTTTGGAGGTGTAAATCCACCCATCTTAGGGGTAGTGCTAAAAATAGTTGGTTCGGCTCAGTCGAGTCCAAAGCCTGCTGTGGGCTTAGTCTCAGTGACAGAAGCATGGCTCCGTTTAAGGCAGGAAAAGCCTGCATAGCAGTTTTATTGCTTAAACCTAATGCACTGTTATCTAGGCCGTGTTTATTGCATATATGCATTTTATCCTACATGTCTTTTCTTGTTTTTGAAGTTGATGTTCTGTCTGTTATTCCATCTGTGACCAAAGCAATGTTAACACATGGTTTCTTCCCCCCCCAACCCCCACCCCCCCGCTCGCTCTCCTCCTCGTCCTCCCGGCTGCTGCTCGATGACGGTGAGACGTTCTAAGCGTGCCGTTGACCTACGCCGCCGCAACTCTAAGTCTCCTGTGTTCCTGTCCCGATTGTCGCATGTCCATCTGTCGTGGCCGCTCCGTCTCGGTCTGCCCAGGTCATGCCACTCCTCACCCATGTTGATTTTCTTTCCTGGATCTACCCCCTCCGTCCCCGGTCAGAGGTTGGGAGATGCACACGAAGGTCGTTCATCCTCATGATATTATGCAGCAGGATGTCTTTGAGGTGCTGAGATGTTTCAGTAATACTAGTGTAATTTATAGAGACACCCACTGCAAGCTGGTTTTCTCTCATCAGCTGTTTCTTACATTTTACCTCATCTTCTGGTTTTTGTAGCCTTGTGTCAACTTGGCAGCCATCTTTCGTAACACTGTGTGAAGTCCAGGGGATGTTTGCTTGTCTTGGAGCCCCCCAGGCCCCCCCAGAATTGCTGGCTTTATCCTGCATCTCTCACTCTTGCTGTGGGCTTTTATGACCCAATATGTTCTGGATGTCCTTTTAAATGCAAGCTTGCTCTGCTTCATCCCAGTAACCGACCAGGGTTTCAGATTAACCTCTCTAGTAAGTAATGCCTTGTTAATGCATTGTCCCTCTCTCTGTTTCTATGGATGGTTGGGGGGGGGGATCTGTTCATTTTTGGCTTGACTAATCAAGGGAGCAGCAATGGGTTTAAATCACACCCTTGGTTAAGGTGACTCTGACCTTGGTCTCTGTGTAGCTGGTTTAAATTTGCTACCAATCAAAAAGTGTCTAGAGAACATGGTGCCATGGTTTGTGCCCAGTTCTAGAAGATTCTAGACGGAAAAAGGAATGGATTGCTTGGGCTTTCCCGTTTTCCTGAAATGTCCTATAAATTGTCATTGATGAAAACCAAATTGCGTGCTGGTGTACAGGTTAAATTGTATGGGGGCAATGTCTAGTTTTAAATTGCATTAGGTTACTATTTATGTGGTCGGAACAACAAATTGGGCAGACCTATTTGCCTGCGATACAGACCTGTTCTTTTGGGTGGGAAGCCTTTATTAAATGTTTGCTTTCATATAGTTTATTCTCAGATAAAAGAGCATTTTATGCAGTTGTAGTGATAGAGTAAGAACCAAACTGGTTAATGTTGGAATAATGATCAAAATCAGTGGTTTTCCTGTCTTTAGCCATGCCATCCAGCAGTTAAATCATAGGTATGAGTTGTTTAAAGGCCTCTCTGGTGCCCCGTAGGGGCAGGAATCTGATTCTCTAAACTGATTTTCTGGTCTTTTGGAGAGGTGGTGTTTTGTATTGTTGTTGGTGACCCAGCGACTGTAAATTTGTAAGTGAGAACTGTAGGTTTGCCAGTGTGTTGCTTTTTGAGGAGTTTTGTCAGTATGTGCCTATTTTTATCTAGACTGGAAAAAGCAATATAAATTGCCACTTTAGCAGAAGGCTTAATGGTTAACCATTTCCTACATTACCCTCATTAGCCTTTATTTAATCCCCACATGGAAAATGTTGTGATGGCAAGAAAGTATTTAAACGGAATGTATAGTCAGATCTCATCAGTGTTTTTGGGTACGCTTTTTTTTTTTTTTTATGAAGACGTTCATAAGCCGGCCAGTGAAAATCCTTGTAACAAATGTAGCGTGAGCTGTATGTGCAGTCAGGTTGCTGCTTGGTATTGGTAAGTTCATATATTTAGGAATGTAACCTTTCTCTGAAATCAAGAAATTGGCTCAGACGGGAGACGGATTACGCTGTGTCATACACCACTTGGTGGCCGGCCTCATTTGTCCACCACTCATCTCCTCCTTGTCTTCTGAGGTATTGAAATGGACTGTTATCGGCTGGTGGATACCATCCATGAATACTTGGGTGACAAAGCGCATTCCAACTAGGGGTGTAACGGTACACGGTACATTCATATTATCGAACTGTTTGGTGTGCCCCCCGGCTGTTCAATACACACACGGGAACCGGAGTATTACGATATGTCTGTCATTTTCCTATACGTACTGGCACGAATGTAAGATGGTGATTTTTCCCAAAAAATATATCTTAAAAAAGGCTAGAATTTAAATGTTATTGTACAACGGCAGATGGTGTAAATTATCCACCTCCTTGCTAAAGGTAGCCGCATACTTCAAACATAACAATGTAATACAATGCTGTGTGAGTAGTGATCACACCTGCCGTTCAACGATTGGCTGATATAATGTGATGCCATGGGATTGGTCAGCAGCCAGCATGCTTAGTGCTGCACCATGCATACCTTTATGGAGTGTCAGTTTAATTTGTGTGTCCATATTTTTGTTAATTGTTGTAGCTGTGTAATGTTTGCCGGAAATGTGTGCGTTTCGTTAGCTTGTAACTGTGTGTCATGTAAACTGTTGGTAGTGGCTGTTAATGAAGAGTTTTATTTTAAAATGAGTTGTCATCTTCTGACTCAACTCGAGCTTGAACTTTATTTGCCCGCTTTTACGTGGGCCTGTTTTTAATGTAGCATTCTGCCCTTTCTTGAGTTATGGAGTTAATATCACAATATACACTGTGCTGTGATTTGCCTGTGGTTACTTTTTAACAGTAATTTACTTATTTTAATTGACGAGACCATATATGCAGTTTTTAGCGGTCGCCTTGTTTTAGACAAGTATGTCAACACTATCTTTTTACAAAGAACCTCGCCATCGTTTAATTAATGGGTGGTGTGTTTTTATTTCCTTTTTAAATATACCTAACCGGTACCGCTACTGTGGTCTAAAAACCGTGACACATGCCAAACCGCGGGAGAACTGTACCGTTACACCCCTAATTCCTGCCCCCCCCTCATTCTCTGGTCACATTTTTCTTTACACTGGCTGTATGTCTGTGTTGCTGTTTCTTTGACAGCCCTGGTATCTGGTGTGCTGTGCTAGTTGTGCCCTCTGTCTTTATCCCGCTCCCAATGACCCCCAGGTAAACGCAAAGCATTGAAGCTGTCCTTCGCCAGTCCGCTGATCAAGCCCAGTACCAGGTTCACACTCAGCACGCCGGGGCCGCCCTTCCAGAACCCGCACATGTAAGATCCCGGGGCCGCTGGGTTCCTGCCGCCACGCCGTAGGGGGACTCCTCTCCTCATAGGAGCATCTCCTCCCCCCCGATTTTTCAGCGAGAGGTTACGCACTCATAGCATCGAGTCGTCGGGAAAGCTGAAGATCTCCCCAGAGCAGCACTGGGACTTCACCGCCGATGACTTGAAGGATCTGGGCGAGATCGGCCGCGGAGCCTATGGCTCTGTCAACAAAATGGTGCACAAACCCAGCGGCCAGATCATGGCTGTCAAGGTGCGCTGCCTCTGCTTTAAAGGTGCTTTAAATGTCTTCCACGGGGAAAGAAAAGCCTTGTCTCTAATTTATTTTCTTTGGCCGTGGTGTTGCACAGACGCCTGTCTGAGTTGCTCTGCCGTCTAAAGAGGTTTGGATGTCGTTTGCTCGTTCTCTCCCGCCCCCCCCTCAGAGGATCCGGTCGACGGTGGACGAAAAGGAGCAGAAGCAGCTGCTGATGGACCTGGACGTCGTGATGCGGAGCAGCGATTGTCCCTACATCGTCCAGTTTTACGGCGCTCTGTTCAGAGAGGTGAGCGTCCAGCTTCCGGCCACGAGGGACATGCAGCCAGTTATGCCTGATAATCACTGCCGACGATTGATTGCATTGGTGTAATTGAGTCGTTGGGCCAGGTGTTGTAGGGTTAAACTGTGCATTGATTGCTAGTTGTGCATTTAGTCTTGCTTGATTTTTCTAATTGGGTGCATTATCCCCCACATAACTCCCCATTTTTTTATTTTAGGGAGACTGCTGGATATGTATGGAGCTCATGTCTACCTCGTTCGACAAATTCTACAAATATGTATATTGTGTATTAGACGATGTGATTCCAGAGGAAATATTAGGCAAAATAACATTAGCTGTAAGTAACTTTTTTTTTTTTCCTCTCCCCTCCACATGAACTTGTATGTATTTGTCGCTGAGGAAAGACCGGGGTTAGCCTAACATCTTTTTTCTTTCAGACTGTCAAAGCACTTAACCACTTAAAAGAGAACTTGAAGATAATTCACAGAGGTAAGGCCTAGTAATAGAAATGGCTGAAATTTGTGTGATAAATGTTCAGCCACCATCTCTGCATCTTTGGTACCTATGGGGAGCTTCTGTTAGAAGAGCAGGTGCTTATTTCCCAGAATGCTTTGAGGCATTTGTGAAGAGGCCCGAACTTGGCAGTGCTGGAAATGTCACACTGCTACACTGTGTCCTGCTCAGATATCAAGCCATCCAATATACTCCTGGACCGGAACGGTAACATCAAGCTTTGCGACTTTGGCATCAGTGGTCAGCTGGTCGACTCCATAGCCAAAACCCGGGATGCCGGCTGCCGGCCCTACATGGCGGTAGGTGGGCGGCCAGTGGGGTCTGTTCCTGTGGTGGCTGTGGGCGGGGCCACTTTTGATGGCATGTACTGCCCTGTGTTTCCAGCCGGAGAGAATAGACCCCAGCGCCTCGCGGCAAGGTTATGACGTCCGTTCGGATGTGTGGAGCCTGGGAATCACATTGGTGAGGGCTCCTTTTTTCTCCCTCGCCGTCCTCCGTACCTGTCACACGCACACAGGCACCCCGCTAGAGACATGCGTGGCTGCGCGCCGTCGCCTCAGTCCGTTCTGTCCCCCGCAGTATGAGCTCGCCACCGGCCGCTTCCCCTACCCGAAGTGGAACAGCGTCTTCGACCAGCTGACGCAGGTGGTGAAGGGCGACCCCCCGCAGCTCTGCAACTCCGAGGAGCGACAGTTCTCCCCCAAGTTCATCAACTTTGTCAACCTGTGGTGAGGACGACCGTGTGGCCAGAGCCTGGCTCCGTTTCCATGGCAATTCGGGGAGAGCGATGAATGCTTGAAAAGGAACAGGGATAGCAAATATATATCTGTTCAATCAAATGAATAAACTAATGAAAATGCAGCTGGCTGACGTCTCTGTGACTGACATACTGTACAACAGGCTTCACAAACAATCCATTTTCAGCTACTTGTCATGGTCCCGGTTGTGGGGAATTTCCAGAATTGTTTTGTTATTTTGAACCAGAGTAATTTTCCATGGTTTGTTTAATGTGTTTTATTTTCTCTACTTTGAAGCCTTACGAAGGACGAGTCAAAAAGGCCAAAGTACAAGGAGCTTCTGGTAGGTTCCTTTCACTTACTTGGGGGGGGGGGCGTAGCTCTCGATGCATCTCCCACCCAGACTGACGTGTGACTGCACATTTCCTCCAGAAACACGCCTTCATCCGGATGTACGAGGAGCGGCAGGTCAACGTGGCCAGCTATGTGTGCCGTATCCTGGACCAGATGCCTGCTTCCCCCTCCTCACCCATGTACGTGGACTAAATCTGTCCACAGAAGAGGGCGAACTCCCTCCACCCCCGCCATGTGCAATAAGATTCCTCTTGGTCACGTTTTTATGATGTCACCTACGCACGTGATTCTCTCGAATGCTTACATAGGGACTACACACTACTCATTGGTCCTGTCATGGTCTCTTTTTTTGGTGTAAGGCCACTTATGTGAACACAGTATAGTGATGAAACCTGGAGTTATACTCGAGTATTAAGTCTCATTTCTGACCTGGATATTATTCAGTCAGCATACTGGAATCATTCTGTGTGAACCTTCCCAACTCTTCCATGTATTTGATTTTTAAATATTTTGTGTATCTTAGATCAAATCTTGCTTTATATGGGTAAAAGCTAAGAACAAGGAACATTTAAGGTTTTGTTCCCTCCTTGTCTCCTTCCCTCTCCGTCCCTTACCTGGGTACCGCTGGGTATTGAACAGATGTACGTGCAATGGATCTAATTTGCTGATTTAAAAAAAAAAAAATTAAATAAAACAATGACTTCCTTTATGCTAACTTTTGATTAAGGCATGCAAGGTGCTTGTTGAAAATGTCATTTTGTGTCTTTGCAGAATGGGGGAAAAAATGTGCAAAAATCTCTGCAAGTCACTATGATTCCATGGACCACATTTTTTTCCCTACTGGATGTTTTTCTGTTAACCCTTAACTAGCCTCTAGTGTAATTCTCCCAACTCATTTTCACCAAAGACCTGCTGCTGGGTTACTTTCAGAAAATGTTTCTGGTTTGTAATGGTCCATGATAAGTGTGACATAGAACTGGATAGATTTACAATGTTCCTGAATAATGTGGCATAGCTTAATGGTCCCAGTGGCAGTGTGGGTCATACTTATCTTTCTTAGCAGCTCCACTGGAAGGACCTTTGAGCTAGTTGAGCTTATTTATGGGGGCTTACAGGGGCTTTTTTAGACGGGCAGTTTGGAGTCCCTTGCATTGACTTTGTGATTGGCCATGGTGTCAGCCAACGCTTCGTTCTGCTGGTCCCCAGGTTCCACTGGGGCAAGCACTCACTGGATTTTACCGTATTCCTTCTAGTAAAGAGGAGGAGGAACAGTATCCCGTTATCACAGATATTTCGCAGTTAAGACTGAAAATTATAGTCCCTTTTTTGAAGTTGTAATTTTATTTTTTTAATGCATGGCAATGACATCTATAAATTTTAATGATGGGACTAGGTTGGAAAAGTTGTACAATTTAAAAATAGCTTTTTTTTAAAAATAAGAAATCTATCATAATGTTTGTCTCCGATGACAGGTGTCTGTCAGCACGTGATAAACAGTGTGCAGTTTGGTCTCCCACTTAACTTATTTAAAATTGTCTCAGTAGAATGTCTTGTGGATATCAATATGATCATCTTCGATAAGCGATTTAAACTACATTGCTGTTTAAGTATTTTTTGAATATTTGACACCTCTGGAAAAACTATGCTGCGCAAAATATTTTCTTTACAACGGTAAATGTTAAAAAAAAAAATGGATAGGGCACACCTCCTGCGTGACAGCTGTGACTAGGACTGTGGTTATGTTTTAAAACTTTCACAAGAAATGCACCCAGTGTTTCCTTCATTATGAGATGCTTTACCTTAGTATTTGAGATATAATTACCTGATCTCAATGTTACTGTGGCCTCCGCAGATGTCCCTTTGTCCAGAGGTTGGAAGTGAAGACGTCTGAACATGACCCTGCTATTTGGCATTGTGATGCTTGTTTTGTGAGGTCTGGAAACTCGCGGTAGCAGAAAAAGATGATCAATAAAGATTTTAAACGAACATTTTGCAACTGCAACTAGTATTATTTCAGAGAAATTGTAGAACGGTATAACACTGTAATACAACTTTGGAATGCATTTAACAATTTCAGAAGAAAAAAATATTGCAGAAATTAGGTCTCGGGCAAATGTCTCCTGTATTGGCCAAATCAGACACGCAATCAATTTTGCTGTATGCTGCACCATATAAAAGTTTCAATAGGGTTCTAGTGATCCTTAAAGAGGTTCATATGCAATCAGTTGATTTGACGGGATTATAGGGTGCTATAACCGCAACCACAGGCTCAGAAGAATGTGACTCATTACCGATTTGCGGTTCCTTGTGAAACATCCATTATCATCCATTATTTTGACAATTTCAACTGTGCGCAAGATCTTTGATTTTTTTGCTTTGGATAAAAAGCAGTATTTCGGATATCAGTTTGTAGATTTCATCTTCAATAATATCAAGTAAATTACATAATTAGTATCAATGAAATAATGAACGCGACATAATCCATGCAACCTATAAGTAAGTTTGAGAAGCGATGGCGCATCAGCCGAAATTGCTGATGACGGGGAGCGAGGAGGAAAGGCCGGAACAGAAAACCCAAACAAGGGGACCCTCCTGTCCCAAAAAGCCCACAAGAAGCTAGCGCCTTCTCAAAAGAGAGTGCTAAGCAGAGCGTTAATCTAGTGCTGTCAGCCTCTGCGAGGCCATGGAAAAGTCAGCCCTAATGTAGCGTACTGAGGAAACACAATAATCACCCTTTTAGTTCGGGATCGGTACTTTACATGCAAAGCATTCCAGAGTATTGTACCTACATCCCGCAGTAGACAAGGTGATGATATATATTGTACTCATCCATGCTTCATACATAATTTATATGTTTATTTTTATTTGTATTCCATTCAGCTGCAGGTTTTTACCATCTCTTCTGTTTATCTCACATTTATTCCACACGTATACTGATCTGCCATAACACTAAAACCACCTGCCTACTATTGTGTAGGGACAATTGTGTAGGGACAATTATTGTGTGTTGCCAAAACAGCTGTGATCTACAAAGGCATGGACTCCAGGAGACCCCTGAAGGCGACCTGTGGAATCTGGCACCAAGACATTAGAAGCAGATTCTTTAAGTCCTGTATGGCAGGGGTCACCAACCTTTTTGCAACTCAGAGCTACTTCGAGGGGCTACCAGGCTGATACACTCGTCTTAAATTACAAACTTGCTCAGTTTACCTTTAGTTATAATGCTTATATAAATGCTTTTTTTTAGACCGTCATTTTCAAATCTATATAAATGCAAATGTGATTGAAGTAGAATAGTGACAGGATAAAATTAAATTTTAGATGCTTTTCACTGGTGATTTGTGCTATTTTTAGAGCAGGTCTGTGGGTGACTCATGTGGTCCTTGGGGGCACCATGTTGGTGACCCCTGCTGTAAGGTGTGAGGTAGGGCTTCCATCTGGCTTTCTTTGTCCAGCATATCCCACAGATGCCCGATTAGATTGCAGTCTGGGGAATTTGAAGGACAAATCGACACCTAACAATTGATCAACAGTAGCTCGCCATTGCGAGGCTTCAAACAGGATGTTCTCAGACGGAAGTGGCCACTGAGCTTAGAGCGTCACAAAGTGTCATCTGCAGGTTGCAACAGACATACAGAGAGACTGGAAGAGTCAGTCACAGAAAGGAATAGAAGTGGATGTTCTTTGACCACATCCCACACTGATGACCGCTTCATTGTGAACAGTGCCCTGCGGAACCGGATGATGAACACGTTATTGAGACACTGGCATTTTTTCTTGTGGTATAATCACCACTGTTGTTGGCTTTTGTTTCAATAAAGTGTTTGAGATGAGGAACTCACCATTGCATGCTTCAACTTAAATGCCCTATACTTTCACGATATAATAGCACTTTAGTGTGAACTTTTTACGTTTTCCATAAATTTCACCCGAAAGCCAAGTATCCCTAACTTTTTGTGAGTAGTGTGTGTCTACTTTGATGCTTTGTGAATGCCTTTGTTGTGTTTGGTGCTGTCTAACCCTGCTAACATGTTACTGACTAAGTGGTGGAAGAAATGTTTCCTGCGTACTGAGGTACAAAAACTCAAATAAAGAATAATAAAAATAATACAAAATTTAAGCCAGAACCATTATATGATTAGTGTAAATTTCTGGGTTCAGAATGAGATTATGTTAGTGGCTTTCATGAGTCTAACTATCATAACAAATAAATCAATTTTTTTTTTATTTTATTTTCGTGAGCTGCTATTAGTGATGTTAAAGCAAAAGGATTAAGGTGTAGTTGAATGATGCTGCGCAGCATTTCCACTGATGCACACGTAGAGCATACGAATGTGTTACAGAGCATAGGAACACAAATATAATAACTAAAGAGCGGCTACGCAAAATGCTGATTTTACCCTTTAGGTCCAAGAAAGGTAGGAGTTGGGATATTATTCCTGGGAAAATTGATGCAATGCAAAGTGCAGGAGTGTCAACAAAGTGGAAACGGAATCGAAGATCAAACGTGACATATATTATATTATATATTCAATTGATTAGAGAGGCACTGTGCAAATGTCAGT
>JAODKN010000045.1:16131592-16147724 GCA_026774425.1 Petrocephalus zakoni
ATCTGCCCCTCCCCTAACAGAACAACTAGCCACAGAAATGGTATAGAATTGCCTAGAAAGAGCTGCATTCAATGACCCCCCCCCCCCAAAAAAATTAAAAAAACAAACAGTATGTACAGTACAAGTTATAAGGAAGAGGGGAACCATTTCTGTTTAATCTTCTTCCATCTATATGAAGGTCCTAGGAAATGAAACTGGAGTTTTATATAAATGGGTCATATTAAAAAAATTGCTTTTTGTAACAAGCAAGCCTCCAGATTACTTGGTTTTTTGGAGTTGGTTTATGTATTTTCCCATCAACTGTAATCGACGCTGACATGCAGAATTTGGGTGAATTTATCTGGAACGGTCCAGGCCTGAATGCATATTAATATTCATAAGCAAAGAGTTTTACACGGGGACAGGTAGCGTGCCAGCGAGCGTGCCAGCGAGCGTGCGGCTCCCGCGATACCGCCGTGCTGTTAGGATGTGGGGGCTCTGGAATCACAAGAGGATAATCAAGCTATGAGGTGTAATTAATTAACACGACCACTTAAGCAATTTCATCTTTGGAGCAATGGTTATTGTCTTCTGACGATTTAATAGCATATATCATAAAAGCCACATTATTATTTTTCCCTGTCATTACTATTATCATCATTGTCATCATCGTTGTTGTTCTTATTATTGTATTAATCATTTATTGTTTTTATTGTATTGTTTTTTTTTTTTTTTTTGTGCTGTAGTATAGTAGTATATATATATACTATACTGGGCTATACTCCCCAAGCCTTCCATGCAGTCCCCCTGTTGGGTGTATAGAGCATGATCAGAATCACAGCTGTGGACAAGTGCATTCAGGCCCGCATCCAGATAGAAGAGGGCCCTGTACAGGCTGACGGAAAACAGCCACCTCGTTAATTTGCTCCTCTTCAATCCTGGCCCAGGCAGGGGGAAAAAAATGCCGTATAAAAGATCATCAATCTGAAAGACAGACTCGCATGTCAGGTTGGCTCCTGGTAGGTAAAGCGCTCTTTGACATCACAAAAGGGAGACTTCCTGTGCCCCACAGGGGGCCACATGCAGCCCGTCCCAAAAGAAGCCCTACATAAAATTGGCGGCCCTCTTTGGGCCTGTGGGACAGTGTCGTTAATCTCGCCCGAAAGCCGTCGCTGGTGCACAAACGTTTGGTGTGACTCAGAGCAGCGCTGAAACGGCATCCTGTTCCCAGGAGCTTATTCAGATTCAGGGGTTGCACATAGTTAGATGGAGGACGGAGATTACGCTGCCTGGGCCAGACTTACTGAAATTAATTTGACCCCACGCTCATAGCCAAGGAGGATATATCTGTGACCAATCAGGGCAGCCAGAATTTTGAAGGAACATTATGCCCGTGACAAGAAATCTATCATTTCAAGGCAAATACAAACAAACTTGATAAAAATGATTTAATTTCCTTTATCTCAAATTTTCTATTTGCATAAATTTTCTTCAGTATTGTTAAGCGTGTCCAGAGTTTATATTGTGATATTTGGCAACTTGGGAAATACATGTTTTCTTTAGCTTTTTTATTTGCAAAATAGGAATGTTTACGTCAACCACTGCAAATGATAAATTTTGCAGTAACAGCCAGACTACAACTGCTGTTGAAGTTTCAGCGTCTCGCATACTAAATCAGACCGCATCTGGTTTTTCGAAAATTGTGGCAAATACTTTCTTGCCAGGGCAGGAATTCAAGTAACTGGAAAGTGGCAAAGATTTATGAACAACATACTGAAGTGAGAGATGGGACCTGAGGTGGTAAGAGGAATTTCTACACATTCTCATATGAATGCGGGGAAGCAGACACAGCGGATAGTAAGATGCATAAGATAAGATGCACTTTATTGATCCCAGGGGGAATTTCTTGTGCATACAGCAGCAAGGTACATAAAGTACATAGATATAGACATGTAGGGTAAGACAAAGACAAAGTGCAAAGATGGTACACACAG
The DNA here is from genome assembly GCA_026774425.1 of Petrocephalus zakoni. Taxonomy (NCBI): domain Eukaryota; kingdom Metazoa; phylum Chordata; class Actinopteri; order Osteoglossiformes; family Mormyridae; genus Petrocephalus; species Petrocephalus zakoni. The sequence continues at coordinate 16,133,566 of JAODKN010000045.1, forward strand.
TGCAAACAATTAATAGCCGAGTAGAGGACAGGATATCTCCATATGGAACGGCACGGCCGTCGTCGCTGTATATACAAACTCGGGAAACTGGGTCTGTGTCACTAAAATGGGCTGAACTGGGCAGATGTCTCCTGTTGAGCCCCCCAGGGAAGGGATGCACAATAAGGCCGTGGGAGTGTGACTGCCTTTACGCGGCTGCCGGAGCAAACTGCTATTAAAGAAAGCCACTGCAGAGACTCTGCCCCCTATGCTGAGCTCAGTCGAGCAACAGAAACATTATAGAAACCCAGCGGATTCTGGAAAACAGCCATTAAAATACTGTCGCTGTGAAATTAAGAAGCGTTAGTGGCTGGTTCTTTATGTCCACTTAATTCTGACATGCATAGGGTATATCCATGCTTTACCGCAAGAGCATTTTCATCAGTCAGTAGATACTCATATCAGCTACTGGCCTAGATTTCACTGTCCTTGTATAGATCAGACACAACCCCATACATCAGATACACAGACTAGCAACTGAAGAAAATGAGAATTTGAAATACGCATATTTTGAATGGGGGGGGGCATTTTTTATGTGAACATATGGTCTAAACAATTTGGGGAGGCTGTTACATGAAATCCGCACACTATGCAGTGATTTTTTGCAAGTATTGTGTTTTATGTAGATAATGGGTTTTCTTGTGCAGAGACCCATATTTGAGAATCTACAGTCTTGATGTAGTGGTGAAGTTTCTTAACCCACCAGAAACTAGCAGGGTTCGGCGTTTTAAGGATTAACGATTTGTCCCTACTGGCTACTGGTCACCACAAAGCCTCACCGGTCGGAATGGCAGTTTAGTAAGCTGCATTTGGTTGAAATACAAACCAGTCAACAAAACACAGATTCACACACCCATACACACACAAATAGCACAGTGAAAGCTTTGTGTAATTGAATGTCGTTACATGCAGGCCATCATAAGTGCAGGGGGGCCGGCTGTTGTATTTGCTCGTTGCTCTTGGGCGTGTCGACCTTGAGCGGCTCATATGCACGGCATTGGCGCCTGTCATCCCTGGCGACAGCCTCGCATAGGAGCAGTGCCCCCATCTCCTGCCCCGACCGCTCGCTCTCCTCCATCCCGTACGGAAACAAGGGCAAAAAATAAGGAAGCAAGGCAAACGCGCGCGGGGAGCCGCCGATGATGGCGACAGAGACTGGAATGTGGAAGATGGGTCAAGGAGTGGGCTAGGAGACAGGAGCAGTGATGGAATCTGGGGCTGCCTTAGGACAGAAACCAACTCAAGTAGATCCAGTTCAGAAGCCTTATGTCCATGGCTTCACATGTCAACAGGGCCAGTGATTTTCTGTAACTCCACAACATGACGGCCTAGACCTGGTTCACCCAATCACAAGCATCGCCCACCTCAAGGCTGGGTAAATACCAACCAATCACAGACTTTTTTTTTTCCAACAGACCTTTCAAAAACCGAACCCATTTTGCATCCAAGATGAGAGTCATTCACCATGCCTTTCCTAGATAACGGAGCCTCAATACTTCTTCAATTTCATTTTCATCCATTCTGCATGTTTAAAATTCAGTGAATCACTTGTAGGCTCATATTACTCTGAGTAAAAATATAGTACATACCAATATAATAGACCAAGTGTGATACTAGAAGCTTAATTAAATATAACGACTGATGTCAGTTGTACAAAAACGAGAGATTAAAAAACATGTTTTGTGTTGTAGAATCTTCCCAGCTCCTTGGAGTGTGAGATAGGCTGGTGGACTAGAGAAGCTATCGAGCAACTGCTGGCTATTGCTTATAAACTTAAAGGGACCAGTTAATCAGAGGAGGGGAGATATCAGCGGCAGAGTTCAGGATGGGCGCTTTTATTGACCGGAGTCCCCCGCTAGCAGTCCCCGAAGCTCCTTGCTGAGCCTAAGCTTGAGGAAATGTGACAAACTCTGACAAACTGCCTGCTCCTCAAACATTTTCTGTGCGTAAATGAACATGGATTGCAGCCGAAAGGTCATGGACTTAAAGCTAGATAAAGCTGATCCAATACCAGCACCACAGTAGGGGGCCACTGAAAATACACACCCATAGAAAGCACGTCATTTACACCGACTCTGCTAATTTTACAATGCGCATGTAAAGTGGACACATAGCTATCATGGTATGTGCGACCAGAAATTTGCTCATGGGAGTTTTACTTACACAAAAATGTTCTGAGGGCAAAGTGAAAAATTATTGGTTCAGAGAGATAACCAATCACAATGTAGAGGAGGCGAGTCCAAGCAACTAGCAGAGGCAGGGCCAAGGTATCTGATTGGTTGGTCTGACATCTGACACAAGATCTGATCTCTCTGAACCAGTCATTTTTCTTTCTGCCCTCAAAACATGTTTGTTTAAGTAAAACGTCCCTACATCCTTTTTTCAGAGCGAGCCAATACATAACACCGCGCTCTTATTGGCTGGCGAATGTAACGCCCATCCTCCGTGCTGCGGATTTACTTGCACGGCACATTCCTGGCTTAACCGCTGCGTCACCGTGCGTGATGAAATACGATGCACCTAATCTAAATGAAAGGTCAAGAGCATGCAGTTTTGTGTAGCTGAGGCTAAAATGGGCACCAGCTTAGTTAGTATATCTATCCATTATCCCTAAACATTTACCTAGTATAGGGTCACAGTGGCTGCAAAACCTTGTGTACTTGGCATGGAACCCTGGATGCCAAATGCACATTAATTTAGACATGCCAATTCACCTGGGGACCTCTGGTGAGGCCAAGAAGCCTGAAGCCCTAGGGGGTTTCTCAATACCAAGAACACAAAGAGTGCACTTGGTTTTGTCAACTTGCTTCCCAGGAAGAAACACAGGATGCAATGAATCATTGGATTCTTCTCGTTTGGAAAGGATGCTGGAACCAGTGCATGGTGTAAAATGGATATGTGAGTACAGTCACCGGTCAGAAGTTCACTTAACTACATGCTTCTGAACCTTGGGAGGAAATCTGGAATACCTGGAGGAAACTCATGTTACGGGATTCGAACCTGGAGCTTGAGAGGAGGTATAGAAACATCTGCTTGACCTCTCACGACCACATGCCTGGAAGTTGCTGTCAGATCCCCCCACCCCATACACTGTCCCCAGATAATTGCACAGAACTCTGCCAGGTTGCCTCCGGGGTCGGTCCATCTGCAGCTTCCATGCTGCCTTTATCAGATGATTTCCCTCCTCATAATGATTCCCGGACACAAGACGACAAGGAGACTCGCCTCTCGCATGCGTTTCATAGTCGTTGGTCTACCTGTGCCCGCTGGCCGAACATCCCTTAATGAGCCTCGCCGAATGGGAAAGTGGACAATTTATAATCCCATTCGACTGCCTGCTTTAATTGCATGCCTTGCCGGGTGGGCGTTTGCGTAGGTAAACATCCTGTATTTTTAATTTACTCCCTGAGAACAGGAGTGATCAATCTGCCTTTGTTCCGCGGTGGGACTGTTTACCTGGAGTTTCTCGTCTTGTCTTCGCTAGGTAATATATGAGACACCCTCCTTATAGGCTTAATTTTTATAAATACTCCTGTGGCCGTGTTATAGGTGCATTTGGCTGGTGAGCAAGGTATGAGATTTAAACCATTTTTTGTAGTCAATAAAAACTGTCTGGTGGGATGGGATGCGTAAAGTGTAAATAAAAACAGAATTCAGTGATTTACAAATGATTTAACTATTTGCCCACTCAGTCTTTCACAGAGTGGTGACCCTCTCCCCGTCTTTACTGCACAGAGACTCTGCCTCTCAGGGAGGCTCTTTTTATACCCAATCATCTTACTGATCTGTTGCCAATTAACCTAATTAGCTGTAAAATATTCAACCAGGTATGTCTTACTGTTACTGAACTGTTCCAGTCTGTTGTTGCCGTACGTATTGCTGCCATCAAATTCATATTGAGCATACATTTGTCGTAAAACAATACATTTTCTCAGTTCCATTTTCAATCAAATATGGGCTTTTATGATTTGCAAATCATTGCATTCTGTTTTAATTTTATACAGCATCCCAACCTTTTTGGAAAGGGGGTTATATGTTCTACAGGCTTATACATGGAACTTGGCTCCTTGTTTGCTTTGGGTTTTTCCTGTAATCCATCTTAACTTCCCTGCCAGTGTTCCCCGCCAACCCTGATACGTATTTGCTTACTCTCTGGGGTTTATCCCTATCTGCCTTCCCAGATCGATCCTAAAAGGCCGCAGCCCACCAGAAGAGGTCCTGTCAGTGTACCGTTAGTGCCCCCCACGAGCCAGAGGTCTACATTCCTACTGAAGGCTTCCTTGAACGGCCCAGGTCAAAATTATACTTTATAATGTGGCAATCAGAACAGTAATGGGTTTAGAAAATGCAGCAGGCTGTGGGATGGGGGGGGGGAAACGTAGCGACTGTAATCGCCGCGTTATTAACGTGATGAGGGCTGGGATGAATCACAGGAGCGACAATCTACAGCCAAAGGAAAGCACTGACCGTGACGTCTCTCTGCTGCTAGCAGCCCTCCGAGCTTCCCTCTATGACAAGATGTCATGGAGAGAGGGAATGTCCCTGTCTTAGCTGATGGTTATCATCATTTAAAAGGCGATTTATGAAGGGGGGTGGAGAGAAAGCTGTGCCTCCAGCTTGTTACATGGGGCCAGATAATTCCCTCATAATTGGCCAAAGCTGGATTATCCATCTCTGAAATTGATGCATGGGTGTTTACAGGGGGCGGGGCCTATGGCCCCAACAGAAGCCTGATTGGTGCCCAAACTGCCTGATCCCCTGTCACTCAGCAATTTATAACATATCATTGGCTTATGGTGTGGTTGGCCCTTCTGTATACTATACTCTATACTCCTAGAATCGCCCCTCCATTGGTGATTCCTCTACCTGGCTACATTGTACTATTATTGAAAGGACTTTTCCCTGTTCACATTTGCCTAATTTAACAAATTAATGAGGAAACATATAATCATATTTTAAATGCCTTAATTGTCGGTGTGCTCTGAGAGCTCCACCATTTATGAGCAAAGTCAGCACAGAAATCCCCTTCATGTCGTTACATTTTTAGTGCTTCAGTCTCAGCGGAGAGAATTTAGGACAGAAATACTTTGAAAGAAAGTGTCCCTTCCTCTCTCATCCATCCATCTTTCATAACCACTTCTTCAGTATACAGTGATAATGAGCCTTCAGCATGTGTCCGTATGCACAGGGCATGTGACCACCTTGCCCAGGAGACCAGTGCAGTATAGGGTCAACACTCAATGGCAACAGTATGTAAACATAGTCACACACTAGGACAGTTTAGTGATTGCCAGTTCGCCTAAATACGTCGTTGTGCATTATGGGATGAAACATACACACACAGACTGAGGGAACGAGAAGCAGAATCCAAACCATCAGCCCTGGAGTTGTGAGATAACAGTACCACCCACCAACCACTGCGTCGTCCATCTTCCGGGACCCTCGCACGCTAATGCAAAAAACACACACACGATTGCTGCACACAGTCTCTAACAGTTACCCCCATCTGGCACACGCTGGATAGATAAGAACTGCGAGAGTATCTATGCAGGGTTTTGGTCGCCACCATTAAGCCTCTTATGTAAAACAATATTTGCCTTTATTGTGAGTGCAGGTGCCGCATTTGTTTAACAATATGAGGGTGGCAGCGCACGGGGAGCACTTTGCACACTGAGGGATGGCACTCAGCACTCTCGCCCGCACAGCATTCCCAAAAAGCCATCCAGCCTGTACCTGTTTACCAGAGCAGCTCATGCAAATGATTTTCTGAATAGCGAAATAGACCTCCGCTCAGCTAATATATCATTATTATGAATAATATAGCGTGGTGGTTACTGCCAGAACTGATTTCTGGGGGAACTTCGGGGCGGGGATTTTTTAGAGCGGAACTCAAAGTTAACTGCTGAAAACTCCGGCTGCTTTCCTTGGCAAATTTTCCTCGGAAGAATTCCCTTCTTATTTTTGACAGTCTGTGCCCTGTGTGATCGTCCACTACAGTTTCCCCGAGCCTCTGTGATTCTAGGAGATTTATAGAGTCTGGGAGCCGGTGTTTATTTTGGGAGCATCTCGGACATCCCAGAGAGACCCGGGCCACCTGCGTCATAACCTGGTTTCGGTCCCTGGAGGAGCGCCGTTGTTGTACTCTTAGGCCACGTTCTTATGCTGCATTGCTCCATTACGATGTTTATCAGTTCATCCATCCATCCATCCATCCATCCATCCATCCATCCCTCCATTTTCCATGACCATGTATCCAAAGCAGTGTCATGTTGCTATTCAATCAGCGTCAATGTTATTAGCAGCTACTGCTCAATAACCCCAACAACCTGGACCTCTAAACAGAAAGTCATGTGACTGAGACTCGACTAATCCTTGGAAGGGACAGTAGGTGTGAGCTAAGCAAATCAGGGCGGGGCCACAGGGGTACTGGCCCCAGCTGATTGGCCACCGGAGTGCCCCCTCCCCTGCCACTCACCAATTCAAAACATGCCATTGGTTGGCCCCTCTTTTGCCTCCACCTTAAAAAATCCTTGAATCGCCCCCAAGCAAGGAACAAAAAAGGTCCAGGGGCAGTTATGATGGGGAAAACCCACCCATTGTAAATGAATCTGGTCGGAGGGGAACAGGCCGAACTGCATAAGGACCGTTTCCTGTACCTCACTGAGTCATCTCAAAGATTTCTGTAGGCAAAATGTGTTGGGAAGACAGTGGCCACTGACTGTATAGGGGCCGTCTTAGGGATTACGTTTCCTTAGCATTAATAAGGCAGAGCTTAATACGGAATATTCCAGATTTGTATAATCCCCTGCAGGGCCAAGGTTGGGGGGTGGTTAAACCTGTGGGTAGGGGAACCCGAATCAGTAACCGCGAGGGAGGGGGCCTGATGGGGAGGCAATGCAGCTGTGACAAGCCGAAGGAGCCTAGACTCTTATTTACCCACGGATTAAACTGGGAAATCCATTCGGGGAAACAAAAAACCTGCGGAAGGCTCCAGAAATGAGCCACTGGGACAGCGGTCTAATCTGCGCGCCCGTTTTCCGCGTCTAGAAGATGCCAACCTATGTAGTTCAACCTTTGTAGTCCTAGTGTCCGTGACACACCTCCCTTTTAGCCAATGGCACGGCTAAGAGGGGCATTCCGATTACAGCAGCACTATGTTCCTGATGCCAATTCGACGCTCGCATTAGACTATAGAAGTGTGTTGAAATATGGGACAGGATGTACGGTGGTAGAGGCCTCGTGCCAGTTTCTAAGCTGCTGTGCCCTTAAGAGAGCGTTCGTCAAGCAGTAGCTTCGACGGACGGAAATTCGGCTGCGCAACCGACTTTGGTCTTGCTGGGAAAATTCCTTTCGCCATTAATCGCACCGTGGCCATTTGCTCAGGGACGTTCTGTAGCCTCCCTGGCAGCTGGGACGGGGACCTCATGCTTGTTTTCTGTTTGTTTCAGTCTCTCGCCCCCGCTCCGTGGGGGGTGCGGGGCAGGCGGTCGAGCAGATAACCCCAATCTAACAGAGACAGCCAGTCGGGGGGGGATCAGGCCAGGGTTTTCCTGGGAAGGAAATGGCAGCTCTGCGTAGTTGTGGCAAAGCTAAATCGGGCGAGTTAATCTTGGTCTTGTCCATCCGTCGGCTACATCGTCTTGCAGGACATGACCACACCGGCTCCTGTCCCAGTGAGCTGGCAGATCCAGGGCGTGTGTGTGTGTGTGTGGGGGGGGGGGTTCATCATTTCAGTCCGGGGCGCTCACACGCTAATGGCTACTCTTTAGAGCTTGCTGCCAAACAATAAGCTCTCAACACACAGATGGAGCTAAGCACTGGTTCCATGTTACCCTTCATGAATCTGCCTGTTCCTCTCTCTCTCTCTTTCTTTCATCCTTTCTTGCTCCCTTCCTTCGTCCTCTGCCTCGTAACTAGAACATCGTATGTAGGGTGAACATTTTATAACTAGGTCACCGAGAGCCTTACTAAGGTACGCTTTCTGCCGGAAAACCCTGCGGCACTGAACGGGTTAAACGTCGTGTGTGGATTTTATTTTTATGTTTTTTTTTTTTTTCTAACGTTGTCAGGGGAGATGAATCCGTTATAAAATGGAAGTCAGGATGGGGGTTAGGATGACACCAGGGGCCGTCTGACTGCTTACAGCAGTGGACCGTGAGGTCAGTGTGGACGACACCCCCCCCCATCCCCGGAGTACCTGTCTACCGCCGTAGATAAAGTCCATTCACAGATTTTTCATTTCTGCCTCCTGCCTCCTGCCTGCTAGAGTCCGGTCCAGTGCTCAGCACCAATACAAAATCTCGGGGGGGTGGGGGGCGGGGGGTTCTATCTCTGCGGCTGCAGCTGATCACTGCAAAGGACAGAAACGAAGAGCAGGGGGCTGGGGGCCAAAATAAACACAAACGCCAAAACCAAGCTGAACGGACAGCATAAGGCACCGTAACACAGCACAGGCCGACTCATTAGTCTTATTTCATAGGGCTTCACATAGTGTATGATTATGCAATCATACAATTATCGTTAATGGGGCCGTGCCCCTGCACACGCAGCAGAGTGTCAGAAGGATATGCCCTTGTTTTATAACGTAAGGAAGCCGCTCCTGTGTAATTAAACTCGTAAATTATGCCGCATTCGTGCAAACTTGGCATCAGGCCGCGGCGCTGCCTCCTAGCCACTAGGAAAGGCCGTGACAGGAGATCTTATACATGCTCAGTGGATTTGTCAGGGTCTGCATTTTATATTGCTCATTGACTAAGGCCAGTGGAAGTTCTTATTGGCACAGCCTGCTACTATTGGGGACACCAGGATAACAGGCAATTAGCAACTAGGGGATAAACAGACAGAGATTAAATACAAGACGCATGATACCCAAGAAAAAGGCGTAAACGCGAAGTCGGTGGTTAATGCAGTGGCTTGCACAAGTATGCACAATTTGGCACAGGCTCAGTACACACGACAAACATACAATACAGACGCAGGCCTTTCCCTTTAACCTAAAGACCTGTCTCACGCATATATAAAGGACAGTAACACATTTATGGAATGTAAATTGGGTGATATGCAATCAGTAAAATACGGGAATAATATCACCGAAAGGCAAAATCACATTTTAGACGTGGTTGTATCTCAGGCTGCTAAGACACCAGCTTACACCAATTCTATTGTGATAAGTAATAGTGAGCAGGGTGACAAGGAGGCAGTTACGAAGTATACTGGTGAAATTTCAGGCACTTGACATAAAAGAGACGCTTTGACACTTGGTCTTTTAACGGTTTAGAAGGTAAATAGTGTGACCTACCCCATTACTTTTATTGTGTGATTCTGCATAGCATGAGATTTTACAGGGATGTGTCTGTTGTGTTATAGCAGACCAAGCACGACATTTTCACCAGGATATTTCGTGTCCCGGCATCCGTCATCGTGCCGATTCAGCCACATACATGTTCGGCTGGAACACTGTTTGAGGAACACTGTTGTTTCTCAGGTGTTGGGGTGGGTGCAGCCCATCTAATAGAAGATTCTCTCTATTGCAGCTCTCTGAGGTGAAACTCACTGGTGGTGGTGATAGCAAACTGACCCATAGCAGGACAGAACGGGGACTTTGTGTGGGTTTTGGGATTTAACAACCCGGGGAAAAGGTACAAACACAAAGAGCATTTTGGTTTGAGGGAAGAGGGAGATAGAAAGAGGAAACAGAAGGGCATTGAGTTTACAGAGGCATGGGAGAAGGGTGTCTAATCAGGAGCCTGGGGACAAAACAGAGTCTGTTTTTAAATGAGTCATTAGCTACAGGTGAATAAATTTGTCTCATCGACTCCCCACTCGTGACGTGCACACCCCCTGACACTCAAGCACCCCCCCGGGGCTTACCCCAAAGTTCATCAGAACAGCCCGGGCTGCTTCCACGTCACACACGACTTCGTCGCGTCCCGAAACCCGAATGCCCCCCCTCAAGCCCCGCAGAGCTGCTCTCCGTCCGCCTGCCGCTGCTGTCTGGCTGTTGTTTGCTAAGCAATTCGGCTTCCTGAAGCAAATCAATTTGGGAGATAAGGAGGGAGCGCCGCCGTTTTCCTTTAATGTACGGGGCCTATTCATCATTGTGAGAGACCATCTAAATTGCCTGTCAATTTTGTACTTTGAATGAAGACAAAGGAACAAGGCAGGCCCACGCCAAGCGTCGCATTTACCGCGGCTCTCTGCGGGGCGATATTTAATTATTTATCGAGTGCGCCGGCTTTCTTCTTCACAGAGATCTTTGGGCTATCGGGGCGTTTTTTCCTCCCCCCCAGGCGATGTGCATGTGAAAGCTAACGTGTCATACGTCACCGACCAATGGAAGATAAGCACTAAACAGCCATCCCAGCCTACACGCTCCCCATTGGTTTTCCGGCTCATGAGCTCGAGAGCTACGCGGCATCCCCATAGTTGTGTGCATCCCGGTGGCAAACATGATGTCTGACATCCAGACACTTGATTTTGATTTTTTACAGTGATTTACAGGTGATATGCTGACATATGTTTTCTTGGCAGAATGATGGCTTCGCTCTGTTGCCTTCTAGTTCTCGGACCAGGGTTCGAGTCTCCGCCCCGGATCTACGTCTATAGAGTTTGCATGTTCTCCCTGTGTCTTCATGGTGTGTACTGTAGGTGCTCTGGTCCTCCCACAGTCCAAAAGAATGTTAATTGGAGTTGTCAAATTGGCATTGGTGTCTGTCTGTGTCCACTCCATCCTGGGTTGTTCCCTGCCTTGTGCCTCTTGCTTACGGGATAGGCTCCATGACCCTGCAAGTGTCCGTGCCGGACTTTGTATGGAGACCCTACATTTAGCATTTCAGGGATCCCCCCCCTTTCCTGATTTTGCCTCCTGTCGTCTCTTCATAATGTCTCTATCGCTGCCTCTCCTCACCTGAACTCAAGCAGCTGTGAAAGACCACATTTAGGGTTTTATGGAGCACAAAGACAATGATATAAAGTCCTGCTCTGGGGCTGTTAATAAGATGCTAGCAGGCTGTGAGGTCTGTGGGGGCGGGGGGGGGGGGTAGAAGTGGCATAACCAGGTTAACTGGGATCTTAAAGCTGGTCACAGGTAACGGTATGAGCTGGGGCTTCCCTGTGTGCAGGGGGTGTGCAAAATTATGAGAAATTGTGGGAATATTAGTGAGCTGTTGAGCATAAGAATTTTAGAGGAAATCAGCTTCTTCAGCATATTAATGTCAGCACCAACCCCGCTGGGTGAGCTCCATTTAGAGCAGCGTGGCCCAAGAATATGCTTTTTATTAGCAGTCCTGTTTATTTTTTTCCTGCTTGTCACTGGCGTAAATGTCTGTGATTTGCTGGTTTACCTTTGACCAGCCTGTCTAAATATTTGTCTTGGCCAACTGGATAATAATGGTGGCTGTAAACGCACGCCAAGCCCTGAGAGCGGTTATGGCGCGGCCCGGCGTGCTCCGCATTGCTCGTTAGACGGTAATTAGAGATGGGCCCCTTATCTTGAGTATCTGACAGAAAGTAAACCGCACAGCTTGACGTCCTCGGGACACCGGTGAGAAAACGTGTGTCAGAGCCCCACAGGTAGATAATAAGGATGCAATAACACTGAATTTAGAGGGGTGGAGGCCACTGGACTCACCAGATAATCCGCTAACCATTGTGCTACAGCATCAGATAACCCAAAGACACTCTGCTCCCTCATGGCATTAGGGCAAATCGCCATTATTTTTTATCAAACTGTGCATTCTGGTGGGAGTTTTACCAACATATTCTGAGGGCAGGTTCAAAAAGGTATCCAGTCAGATTGTAGAGGAGGCAGGTCCAACCAACTACAGGATATCTGATTGGTTGTTCTGACATCTGACCAATCACCCCAACAACCTGAACCAATCATTTTTTGATTTGCTCCAGACTCCCTGTGACTCTGTACTGGATAAATACTTAGGAAAATGGGTGTAAAAAACTTCACAACTAGGCTTCCGCATTCCTTCAGTGGATAAAGGTCTTGTCCAGTCTGTCCTGATATGACAAAATCAGGGCATTATGAAGGTACTAGCTAGGATAGGAATTAGACACACATATCTGGCCGAGAATATTTTTATACATGTCACTGTAGTGTTATTTTAATACATAAATGACAGAGCAAATTACCAAAACTCCCTCAGTCTTGTTTTTGCAATGCAGCCCATGACCTAAAGTCAGGCTTCCTCATCATATATTACAGTAATGAGAACTAAAACCCACTCAGAACTTTCATTACATTTCCAAGCCTCTGCTCAGCCCAGAGATATTTCAGTGAAAACACATCCCTTGGACTGCGTGAGTTTTGGAAATTTGCTCTGCAGTTTTATTCACCGCATGACTCCCTGCTGGCCTGTATTTAAATGATAGAAGTTTGGGTAAATTAGCTTTATCCATGGAGTTTGGTGGTAATCAGCCCGTAACTCCTGTCATTCTGGGGTCCCACTGCAGTGTGAGGATGTACTGCCTGCCGAACAGAAACGGCACAACATCAAAGAACATTGGGAGTCTCCTGACTCCTCGCCCATTACGCACATCGAGATTCCGGAACCTCCCGGCTCCGATTCTAATCTAGCCGGGGCTTTGTCTGGCCCCGTTCGTCGACTGTCAGCAATTTGAGATTAGGCCTTTATCTCCGTCGGTTTAGAAAGGCTTTCCCCCATCATGCAAGCTTCGCCGAGCCTAATCAAATTTGCCGGAACTCCGTTTTCATTAAGGACAGCCGCAGTTTGCGGAGAGACCTTTTTACGAGACGAGTGGATGGTGACGGTCAGCCTTGGGGAAGAGCAACTGCTCACTCAGAAGGTGAATCCCTGATGAGGTGCAGCGCTTATGAAACAAGCATTTAAAAAAAAACAAAGCAGAAATTGGAGAGGTTGGCTGCTGCCAAAATGCCAAAATGATTGGTTCATTGGGCCATGAGCTATGAGCCAATGACAGCGCACCCTTGACATGAGGCAGTGGAGCTACCGGTGGAGGTCTCCTTGTCGTTGCACATATAAATAAAGTTACAGTTGGTTGTAAAGCATTCTGCTACAGGGCCCATACTATGCTTGTCCATTAATGTGTCAATGCATGTTCTGACCACCCATGCTCTCTGCCTTCCAAAATGTCCCGATGGTGCCCAAGGTGTGCACCATCTGAGTTGGAGTCCTGGTCCAGTCCCATGGAGGGGTGACATCATAGATCTGACTTCTGACTGTATGATGCGTGGGTGCAGCCTTGCTTTTATTAAGCAAGCCCATTCTTTCTTTTTCAGTTAGCATGCCCAGGGGGGTGGGCAGCCAGTTGACCTTGGGCAGCCAGTTGACCTTGGGCAGCCAGTTGACCTTAGGCAGCCAGTTGACCTTGGGCATGCAGTTGACCTTAGGCAGCCAGTTGACCTTGGGCAGGCAGTTGACCTTAGGCAACCAGTTGACCTTGATTCTCTCTTAATAATGTTGTGCTGTATCACAGCCAACCCATGTAAAGCACCTCGGGGCGGCTCTATTGTGAAAGGCGCTATATAAAAATGAATTACTCTCAGCAGGAGGGTGGAAGTGGACCGTTTCATGCCGGGGCGGGAATGGAACATGAAGGGATCTCAGAAAACTAAAAGTGCACAATCGCCGCTAAAATATCCATGACGACGCTGTCCTTGCGGCAAAGTGGGGGCACTCGACTTGACTGGCCAAAAAGCCCAAGTAGTTTACTGGTGGAATGGGGACACAAGTAAGGTATGACAGTATGAAAGCAAACGAACACCTGCCCCAGGCTGGGTTACCACCTGCCAGCTTCCTGCCCCAGTCCGAACCGTGGGCACACAGGTGCTGATGGGACTCGGGGCTCCTGATGGACAGGATTCCAAATTTCCAGATGTATGGAGAAGGTTCCAGGAGTGGATGGAAACACACGGACGAGGGGAGACTAGAACCAGAAGAAACAAGAGGTGAAAGGAGAAGGGACAGCGCTGGCAGGGGTTGGGGACGAGCCCAGAGGTCCTGGGCGGTTTCGGGACCGCAGGTGTGCCGGCGTTATACTCAGCCTATATAGGCACTGGAAGGGAGGGAGAAGAGAAGAGGTCGTAGTACTAAGATGCTATGAGTTATAGAGAAATAAGCTTCCCCGTA
>JAODKN010000045.1:16186087-16203992 GCA_026774425.1 Petrocephalus zakoni
CACTGTGTGCAGATAAGGGCATAGTGAGTTAGTCCTGAGCCTGAGTTAGTCCTGAGCCTGAGTTAGTCCTGAGCCTGTGCATCGCAGCAGCGCCGCCCTGCTGTTCGCCGTGTTACTTACCAAATTACTCCTTGGCTCCCTGCCACAGTATCCAGCTCCCTCCACATGCTAGCCACCTCTGCCTCCAACTCCACCTCCCTGCTCAACAAGCGGGCCAACATGGAAGCCACCGAGGCCTCAGCACAGAAGAGGATGAAGGGCGAGGAAGAGGAGGGCACGGACAGGGCGGTGAGCATCCAGCTGAGCGGGCAGGGGCAGGAATAGCCCCTCCTCTTACTCCGCTGTTGCCCCCGGGTGCCAAAGAGGAAAAGGAGGAGATGTTACACTGGCCCTGAACGTTGAAACCAGATGGATTAAAAAAACAAAAAAGACGAAAAAAATAGAAAAACAAGGTGGCTCTGTGGGAAGACTGCCATCGAGAAGCCTTAAAAATAAAGATAAAAATGAGAACTGCAATAGTAGTAAAGCTCCAAATGTTGAGACTGCACCTGGGGTTACAGGCTTCTCAGCTGGTGCATGCTGGGAAGGGGAAGGACTGGGTGAGGTGCCGTCAGGCAACCCACAGCAAGACGAGCGTAGTTTCAACAGGAGCACATTCTTCAAAGGAAGTGACATGTAGAGGCTCTTCCTGTACCTTGGCAGCTAGCCTCCGATGCAGACTTCAGGCAGCTGTGTGGATGTGAGTCCATCGTACATGGAGCAGGCAGACTTTCTGACGTTTTCCTTTTACTTCCATTTCAGTCATGGGGGGAGGGGCAGTAAGCGAAACATCATGGAGATTGACATTTCACATAGCTACACCTGAGTTACACCTATTACTTAATTTTTATTAACTCCCCCCCTCCCCCCCCCCCCCCAGCTCTGTGGAGTGATTTTAGTCTGTACTGCCAAACTCAAACACATCTTGCTTTAATACACTTGTTCTCATGCTATTATTAATATGTTTAAAATATATCCATGTGTAGCGGTTTCACGGACCTTGCATGTACCAGACTAGAGCGGCATCCCTGACCTCTGACCTGTACGTCTATTTGACGACCTGCCTGTGTTTTCTTAGTTTATTCTTTACAGGTTCTCTTTGTGCGCCCACCTAACCACCCCCCACCCCCACCCACCATGTTTGTGTTGTTGCCGGTTATTTGTTTGGTTATTTTAATTCTGTTCAGGCAACTGAAAAGCATCCCAAGACATTTTACGTTCTAGAGAAAGTGAGGAAATGAATCCACGATGTTTGCTTCAGTGGATAAAAGCGTTTTATATATATATAATCTATATATAAATTAATTTAAACCTTTATCTGCAAACTTGGTCTTTTATACCCGTGTCATTCCTCATCAGGTTTTATCCCTTTGGATAATGGATTACAGGTCTCACTTACATCCGATGTCCTCAAGGGCCAGCAGACATGCGTTCAGCGAGAGCCCATTATCAGTTGTGTATCGGGTTTAATGGTAAGAGGTGGTGAAATTGAGGAATGTGTGACACGTGAGTTCCCATGGAGCTGGAACGTCAACTGCAGTTCAGTCTGCACTATGGAGCTGAAGGAGTTATCTGGGTCATAAGCAGAGCTGGAAAATTCAGGTCCTGAAAGTACAAATCCCGATCGAGGTTTTGTTTCAACCAACCAGTACTCTGACTCTTTATATTCAACTAGTTGGTTGAATCTAAATATTGGTCTGGATTTTTACTTTCTGGGCCTGAACTTTCCACCTCTGGTCATAAGTAACCTCATCTGAAGGTTCAAACAAGGCGCTAATTTTGTTCTGCATTAGGACTGGGGAGAATCTGGAATCCTGCTGTTAAGGCACTTGATGGTGTTCAGTTTTAAAGGCACACCTTCCCATCATATGTTAAGGAGGATCAATAGTATGTCAGAAAATGTTACGTCTTTACTGTCGATCAGGGCTGGTTCCTGTTCTGCTTTCACTTGTAGCCAATGCCTCTGTTTGAAGATTGATTGTCTCTCACTGTGGCTTCGGCTAATCAAGCAGGGATGAGCCAGCCCAAGTTATGATGCTGCATCTTGCATTGCTCTTGGAAAATATAAGGTTCCTCCACAGGTGTGTCTGAGATGCCTAAATGGGTTAATTTTCCGTAATACATACTTCGTACACGCGGAACCACCCGGTTCTGCACCACCAGAGTAGACTGGCGTGAAGCAGGTGGCTTTCTTGGTTTAATGGCTGTGAGATGTCCAGCACACAAAAATCTTAAAAAGTACAATAGAAAGATAAACTAGCCTATTGTCTTGTGCCTCACCTGCTGTCTTAATTGGCACTTATTGACTAGGTTTTGGAGTGTTGAGAATCAGTTGATTTTGGAGCGTTAAGTGGGAGGCCTTCAGCCTGACTCCACTCCCTGCATCAAGCCCCTTCATAGCTAATCCCGAGCTACCGCGACTTTGAGTCTGCATGCTCATTGTTGGGGGTAAGGTCCATCACGCTTATTCTTAGTATATTTGTACGATGTTTTATAGCTTGCTTTGTTTCACACTGATGTGCTTCTTCCATTAAACCATATTTTCCAGTCATAATTTAGTCCACCAAGTATTCTGGGATGGCAGTATCGCGGTTTGTATGCCGAAGCCCTTGCTAGCGCAGAAATAGCTCTAGAAATTATCCCAGAGCTACCAGAGCAGATCTTTCTATTAATGACTAATCAATACCAGAAGTACTTTGTGCTTAGATCCTGTCCAAGTAATAGGTTCGCTGACTTAGAGAGAGGCTAACGCACCTAGCGGTCCTCGGTGGACCCGAGTCACTTAAGGCAGTTAAGCGATTAGTTACACTGAATCTGCCGTTCCCTTCTGCTTCAGTCTATAGTGTGTATATTGGGGGGGGGAAATATGAAAACTGTACAGTGGCGGTAGCTCTGGTTTTGCAGTCTTCTGTTTGCGTCGGTCTTTAGACAGACCTTTTTTTAACTGTTAAGTTTAGTATTTTGCAAAAGTAATTATAACGAGCGATCACGGGATTTCATTTAAAACACCCCCCCTCCCCCCAAAAAAAGCGCTGCGAAGGACCTCTTGCTGCCTACTAGTGGATGAACCTGTTACAGTTTAAGTGGAAAGCGTTATTTAAAAGGTCTTCGTTTTGGACAAGTATGAACAAATAGAATCGGTAAACTGTGCAACACTTTTTGTATGTTGTAGGTAAATATTGAAATACCAGAATATTTTAAACGAACAGTACGACAAATTGATTTTTATTTTTTTCCTAACATTTCTCGTGTGTCGTAAACTGAAATTAGTCCAACACTGTGAGTTTGGAATAGTTTGACTTTCATGTTGATCAAAGTAATCATGCAATGGACACAAAGTTCTAGTTATTTATTGTTAGAGGTTAAATAAAAGTTGAAGAGACTCTATTTGTACTATGGCTACATACGTGTTTTTTTCTTCAAATGCTAAATTGTACGTGCATGCAAGGAATTAATGAAGAGGCAGCCGCACCTGTCGAAAAGACATCGTTTAAAAACATTTACAAAGTGAATGCATTCATAAATATGACGGTAATGGCTGAACTCCAAGGTTAACTGCAAACGAGAAACATTTGAAGGTTATAGTAAGATTGTCAGAAGGAAAAAAATGTATTTGAAATGCAAATCGGTGAACAGTAGAAGAGGTAAGTATAAGCGCTGCTTTGTAATAGCCAGTGCGCAGGTGCTGTAACACCTGCAATAATGAGCGCAATTTACCTCCGCCCGAAGTGTGGGCGCGTTACCATGGAAACCAGAACACTAATGTCTCGTGGACGTAAGCACTTTATGCTCATTTTGATAAATGAAATGAAAAAACTAACGCACTCTCCACTGAGCATTGCTAATGTTTTAATTCGATGGTGTAATAAAAAGCACTATTTGCTATTAACAACGCTTTATTTAAAAAATCATCACAACAGTTCCCAGGACTAACGTCGGCAGTGGTGGTTTATGCCGTGCGCCAGGCATGAATTTGCAGACGCCTGGCTCGTGAGCAACCACGTCTACGTCAAGTATTACTAATAATCATTTATGATGGTTAACAGAATGACGTAACGAATTACTATGTTTGGGTAGATGTTACTGTACACCAAGGTTTGTTTAATATCAAGTGTATTTTCAGCTGAAACTCCGAGGAAAAAGATTAGATTTTTAAATTCGTACCAAAAAATCCCTTTCAAAGTGTCAAAGGTTAAATCCGTCACTAGATGGCAGTATTTGCTATTCGCTGAAAACTTAATTGGCTCGTCCAAACTTCAAAGATATTTAAAAGTATTACTGAGACTCGAGATCCCCAACCTTTTTCATATGATAACAATGTATTCTCTTATTCTAAAATTTTAAAAAGGCGCGTGCATTTTTAATTCACGCTGCATCTCTAAACGAACGTTTCTCAGTACCTAGTCTTAGTAATGGGCACTGTTGCGGTCTCCTTTTAAAGAAACACCATTTTCATATTCACATCTATAGCCTCTCTTCACTGGAAACCAGTGACAAATGCTTTGTGTACGGACAGTGTTTATATGTCTTGCATTCTTTACTGGATTTCCTGTTTCCGGTTTCCTCCACAGTGACAAGCCTGAGGAACGTAATGGTATGTTCCTGGTGCAAGAAGGCTGTAGGAGGCAGGGTGTGGGCTCAGGTGTGGGTGCCCGTCCGGGCTGTGTGCGCTCCACTGACATATCATGAATGCCGAACAGCGGGTGTGGCCGCAAAGCGACACAGCATAGAAAAACTTCCAGTGATAAATCTGTGGCATTAACAGGAGTAATTCCAGGTTACTCAGATGGATACTATGCAATGTTTCATACATGGGATTCTGCATGCGAAAGTCAAATGAAAATGAGCTAATTGTGTTGTGGGGTGTGTTCCATGAGACT
Source organism: Petrocephalus zakoni (assembly GCA_026774425.1). Classification (NCBI taxonomy): domain Eukaryota; kingdom Metazoa; phylum Chordata; class Actinopteri; order Osteoglossiformes; family Mormyridae; genus Petrocephalus; species Petrocephalus zakoni. The sequence continues at coordinate 16,191,007 of JAODKN010000045.1, forward strand.
GGGACAGGAGTGTGAACACGGTAACCCAGTGGCGTGGAGAACACTTGGGTGCAATAATGTGCTCTTTTTGGTTCTGTTTTGTTTGCCAAAAATGTTTTTTAATAAAATTCGATTTTCTAGGAATAATTATCTCTGGATTTGTTTGTTGTTTGAAAAAGACAAACGCGCGCGGGTCATGGCGGTTCACTGGTGCATTTCCTCCTATAGCCGCATGGGGGCAGCACGCTCTGCACAGCTCCGCGATGCCCACATCATTCTGCACTCCCCGTCGCATACGCTGACCCTGCCTGCTGCCTTAGTCCTCATGCAAGGCGATTCGCTCATATGGGCACTCAGCAGAACACACTGAGTAACAGGATGTAAATGCATGCATACCTAGTGACATACAGCCAGTGTGAGGAATTTGCCTGCGCAGACTTTCGTTTGATTAATGTGTGCGCTGGGGGGGCTGGATCCTCCGTGGGCGTTCCTGCCAGGCCATTGGCAGTGCTGCGGCCCCGGGGCGGCCGTGCTCCGGAGATTAGCACGGATGGCTGGCTCTAATCTTAGCGGGAGGAGGAGGAGGGAGGGGGAGTCGTTCTCCTCCTAGATGACCCCAGCCGCTTCCGCGGACCTCGCAGCCGAGTTGCATAAACATTGCGCCTGGCTGAGATCTTGGCGCATACCCCCGAATCCCTGCCGACGGGGACGCCGCTGCCAATTTCCCCGCAGTACCTGTGCGGCGCTCCGCTCATCCATATACCGGGCAGCTCTAAACCGCATGTAAAGGTCATGAGTTACCAGGGTTAATCCCGGTATCAGCCCCAGAACGCACTCATAATGCCGCCTGCCGCAGCACTCGGCCCTGGCCTCCTTACTGATTTAAAAAGATATTGCATTTTTGTGATCCGATGAGTTAAACCGGTGGATTCACTATGTTGTCTGTGACGGTTAGTTAAGTACAGTTTGATTAAGGTCAGACTTGGAAATGCTGTGAGGCTACTCTCTTCTGTAAAGGCAATATTGTAAGGAGGGGTGCGGTGAGCGAGGAAAAGGCCTTTTCTCCCCGTTCCTGCTCCAAGGACGTGCCTGAAAGGTGTAGCCTTTAGAAAGGGGGGATTGGCTTTGAGAAGCGTGGCATTGAGCAGCCACACGCTCGTGGGTGTCGGGGGAGACGTGGTGCATGTTGCTGCTTGTCAGACGGCGTCCTTTGTGTTTGTTTTTCATGCCAGGCGGTGAATGAGGAAAGTAATTTCATTCCCAAAGTTAACTCTGTGATGTGCCTGCGAGAGGCTGGGATGTTCATGTACTGCCGATGGGGTCTCGTGTCTTTCATTAGGCTGGCTTATGTACGCGTTCTCTGCGGCCTCTGAGCTTAAACCCTATATAACCCATGCATTAAAAATGTCTTATTTCTTGGTTTGTCTGAACCTAATTAACCAATACCAATAAAAAAATCTACCCATTTTTGTCTAGTGTCCAAAACTTATTCTGGAGCATCATTATGGCTGTTATGGGAGGCTTGGACCCCTGGAAGAAAAAAAAAACCCACTAATTAGTTTAAATAGTGTGTTCTCATTCATTTTCATTAAAATCAGACCCCCTAGTGATGCTCCTGGTCTGATTCACTATTTATGAAATGTACTTGTTTCCTAAAACCTCAAATCCCTTTTCAGTTGAAGCCCAGAAGTCGTGGTGGTCTGCTTCAGGGACACCGTGCAATTTGTATCCCCTGCCTACCTTGGTTAGAGTCAGAAACTAACTGGTCCTCTCCCTGCTGTGTCATGGTCTCAGGTGCCCCAGCTGTACTCTGACATCAGCCCATGCAGCTGTTCTATTAATGCGCACTGATGTCTTGCTGGTCTTTATCGATTTCTGGGTGCAATCTCTCACCCGTGTGGGTTAGCAGAGCCTCCTTACCGCCACTCTGCTATACTCTCCTCCTGCTGTGTCTCTCATCAGTGTGGCCTGGAGCCGGAAAGGTTAGTCCTGCCTGCTAGCATCCTTCTGGTTGCTCTCTGTCCTTGGGATTGTGTCCCTTTGTCACCACATGGGGTGATGGTGGGATTGGACTGTGCCCTGTTACAGCTCTCCCCATCCACACCGAGAAACAAGCTTCCTTTGGGGCAGAAGACATAATGGTACTTCCTGTGAAATTTTTAAACACGCATAGATGTCCACCTGATCCAGGTACAGAGCGTGGGGGTCACCTGTATGCCTGGGTAGGTAAAGCACTACCTGGAATCTGTTCAATATGCATTTTCTATGGAAAACATTGGTGGTTCAAGATTTAGTTTAAGGAAACTTTGTGATGCATTTATTTTATTTTATTTTGTATTTATTTAGCTGGGACTGGAGCTTCCAGCTAACAGTGTTGATCACTGACCAGGCAAAGTTTCCAAAACAGTTGGTCCCCATTCATATGTGATGGAGTTCGGGATCCTGTAAGTTCCAAAGAAGATTCCAGGCAGTGAAGTTGATGTATTACAGGTGCAGTTATCTGAATTTAAATGCTAAAACCTTGTTTCCCCCAAAGGTGAAGCCCTGCTTCGTTTGACAGGAACCGATGAAATCAAAGTGCAATCGATGCGTTTAAAACCTGCAGTTTGTGGAACTTGTTTTAAAGGAAATAATTAAGTTGAAAAGAAGACACTTCAAAGACGGGAAACACCTTTAAATGACCCAACAGTGCCATGCCTTTAATCATTCTTTGGTATTTTTTACCCGTGATTTATGAATGTAAATGCGTGATATAGCTGATAAATGACTCCTCACCCTGTCAGCTAATGTAGTCCGTATAATGCAATAATAATCCATAGGCTTCAGGCTCCGGAGCAACAGCCAGGCTGGAGCGGAGGATTCGGGTGACGGTGGGGATGAGAGCGATAAGACAGGCTGGCTGCGATCGCGTTGGTGTATCTGTGTGTCTGAGGGAGACCTGTCAATGAAACGATAACTCCAGCTCCTAGACGTGCATCTCCCTCCCACGTGTCCCCCCCCCCGGCTTCCTCTCTCCCAGGTCCTGCCAGATCTTCCTAGTGCCCGGCCCTGGTTTTCCTTCTCGCTTGTTCCCACTGAAAGTAGGTCACTGTTTGCTTTTTATTATTCAGTAACAGGAATGAATGTGTAGCGCAGGGTTGAATGTGATCTCAGTGACGTCTGCCTTGGCCGGTTATTTTTAGGATAAACGGAGCCGAAGAGCAGCCTACCGGGCTATTAATGCAGCTAACGGCCATCTTATTATTTATTATTATTGCTGTTATTATAACATATGGTATTTCGGTGGGCTAAGTGCTTCTCCTTACTCATGAAATCTCGGCGTTTCCCGCAATTCCCATCGTGTTCTCGAGCCCGAACTCCTTAATAGTTTAGCACTTTCAGCGCGACGTACGTGTAGCCTAAGTGTGCGTGTTTGCGTTACGAAAAGAACATTTTTTTTTAATATAATTTAACAGCGAAGTTGTAATAAAACGCGCCCTTTTAAAAGTGAAACCGGGTGCGTTTCCTTGTTAATTTGCAGATTACGTCCAGGAATTGTTACACTTTGGCTGAGTTGCTAATAGTGATCAGGTGTCAGTTCTTTGATCACAGCCATAGATGTGTGTTTTTTTAAGTAAATGATGTGACTTATGATTAAGTCGCCATAATTAATTTCGTTTGCAAATGTACACCGGGCGTTGGTTATCTGCATGGTCAAATAAATCTGTAAAGTTCCTTACTGATCTGTATTTCAGATGGAGTGACTGCGTCTTATGCTCCATGTCCCTCTTGCCCCATCCAGGCGTAATGCAGATCGGCGGATCCCCAGGAGACGAGACCTCACCCAAGAGAACTTAAGCGCGCCTGTAGGCACTCGCTCGCGGAAGCTGCGCTGCGCGCCATCTGTGAAATTTTCCGCTTCATGCCTCGGAATCCCCCCCCCGTCCCCCAAGTAATGCTCAGAAAACACCCCCACCTCTCTCACACTGAAATTCAAGTGTCTCGGCTCATACACAGGGATGGCCAAACGGTAGGTTGAGCATCACCTACGCTGTGTCAAGTCATTCATGACTCGGAAACACGCCACATTGGGGAAAAAAGCCTTTTAACGTCCAGCTGGCTGATCGTAATCTGCATTTAAAACCGGAGACTGATTCCAGCAAGCAGGATTTCTGCATTGATAATAGGCACATGTAGACTTGTTGCTACTGGCAACAGTTGTGTGTGTGTTTGTGTGTCTTTTGACAGCAGGAGAGCTCTCCGGTCCACACACCACTCTCTGGGGATGGGTGCCCCCTCTTAACAAAAAGCAATGATGCTTATTGGGGGCACTGATTATGGGCACGCCTGGTAATGGGCTCCATTCTGCTCCCTAGTCGGTTCCGTGTCACTCGTCATTGTAAGTTGTAGATAGATGGGTGATAACTTCATTCAGTAATTAGGTTTGCTAGCTTGCAGGCTTTTTGATTGCTGTAATCTGAGTACTAAGCACAGGCCGGCTTACACGCACACGTGCCACGACATGGCAGCCACATGAAACAACGACGACCCTGTGCTCTTCCAAAAGTGACGTCATCGAAGGTTTAACAGGAATGCTGATCTAAATCCAAGTTGCAATCTGCGCCGTTTGTCTAACAGAAAGAGATTCATTTGGAATTTGAAGGCCTGGGGGAAGCCTTCCTTTAAAAGGAGCTTCTGGTATTCTTATAAAGGGTGAAGCACTAACCTGAATACTAGCCTGACAGTTTATAACACAAAAGCACTTATATAGCCTACTCTAGCCTTCTTTCTAGGGATGAGTTTCCCTGTACGGAATGCCAGTCCATCTCAGCATATACACACTACAGGCAATTTACAGCTATCATGTCTCTGGTCTGCATGTGGCTTCCTTAAGTGCCCAGAGGATACTGATTTGGCATGTGGAGTTTATCCAAACATCATCCTTGGAGGTGTCAGGTGCAAAATGCCAAGTATGCAGGACACGGCAAGCTTTCTAAATTTACATTCTCCAATTTAACACACACTCTTGATAAAGTTTCTGGCTCTCCATTCCACTAACCCGTAAACTGCATTCTCGCTAAATCTGCAATTAACTGCGAACGTTCTAAAACAAGTTTCCAGACGTAATTTAAGCAGTGACTGTGCTTTCAGCAGAGGATTATATAATTTGCAGTAACCTGTTTGCGAATAAACTGATGCGGGGCTAGTAAACAATGAAATTATACACATTTTTTGTGTTTTGTAGATGAAACGCCGCATCCTGACAACTGTATGACTAGCTAACTGGATTAGTCCGCAGCAATCGAGTTAGCATCAGCTGAGCCCCAGCTCAGACTTTGCTTATTGTCTTTGTCCAGAGGGGGGAAATCATGACAACACGATTATAGTGAGAAGGGGATCAACGATTTTTCTCTTGTTTCATAATAAATGTGTGCCGTAAGGGGAAATTATATTCTAAGTTGTAGCCAAAAATGATCAGAAATGAAAAACTGGTGCGCAGCGTTACAGGTGCCGGGACTGTCGGCGGGACCCGCTAATTAGCACTCGCCTATAGGTACACATCGCATATATATTCCAGGCACGGGCCGAATTCCGCACGCTATTAAGGTGCGTCGCGCTGTGCATATGAGTGTTCGGTTCATGTCGGCAAATCCCTCGCAGAACATGGCGATGAAGCGATCCCACCTCGGAGAGATGCCTTAATGGCAGCCAGGGCCGAGGCGGTGAGAGCAGCCAACCCCCCCGCCAGAGCCCTTTGCGGAACCTTCGCTAATGGATCGGCGGCTGGAGAGCAGGGCCCGGTCACAAGGAGCCTTTCAGCGGACGCCATTCACCGGCAACCTCGAGAAAATGCGCACAGGCGCACAGCCTCCTCCGGAGATGGGAACCGAAAGGCATATTTCGGCGTGGGCGGATGTAGGCACAATGTTGAATACAAACATTGATTTTTTTTTTGCTCTCGAGAATTTAAACAGACAAACTCATAAAACGTTTGTCTTTTTTTGGGCAGGGGGTGATGAAAGTAGTTCATAGAGACATTACCTAACAAAGGTCAGTGTGCTGGTTGTTGTTACTGTTATTCATTTAGTATATGCTTTTTGCCGATGGCTTAGATAACAATTTTAACCCATTTATAAGGAGGTTGTTTGGCGAATGGGGGCGGAATGTTGGCTCAGTGGGTAGCGCAGTGGCCTCACACATCCAAGGGTCCTTGCCCTAGCTGTGTGTGTGCAGCTTGTATGTTATCCTAGGGTTTGCGTGGGTTCCCTCCCAGCACCTTGCATTCCTCTTACAATCCATGTTAACACAACTGGCGATAAAACGTCTCTCTCTTATTATGGCCACGAAAATTTTATATGCGATAGCTGCTGGATCGCTATTTGTTTTTATTATTATTATTATTATTGTTATTTGTAACTGAAAATGTGACGTCTGAAATGTAGGTTTGCGTGTGCCACGGAGTTATGAAACACAGAAATGGGTCAGCTGAACAACGGCAATGAATGAATGTGATTTTTTTCTTCAATCGGCATTGACTGGGTCATTATCCTGGCGCCCGTCCATTACTAAGAGATGGCACGAATTGGTCCATAAAGCAGCGGCGCTGAAAGAGCACAAAGACCCCCATCACTGCTCTTGCATTACCACTGAATGTCGCCTCGACCTCGCGTCACGCAAAACTTCCGCGCGGATGCTGGCGGCCCCCCGGCCCACCCTAAGACGGGGTCTTCTTTTCATTTTATTTTACAGGCAATCGTATAAAACACTTCATGTCGTAGGCCTATCAGTAGTAGTTCATAAAATATTTAACGGGGGCAATTTGGAACCCAGAAAACAGCTGTCAGGCGTTTGAATTATTTACGCCGGTGCATTTAATTTCGTGAAAGTAATTACTCGTTTTCTACTGTAAGTCATTCAGACTTGCTGAACCATATTGTATAATTAGACACCCTATATGTTTTTTAATGATTAGCTGCTTTTAGCCCAAGTATTAAATGACTGAACACTGGAGGTGAATACATTAAAAATGCTTGGATCTGATTTTGTTTTATGGAAAAAAGGAGCACCTGTTGCTTATGTGAAGTTCCTGTTTTGAAACCCAGATGACCTCAGCGGCCTCGCAGTTAGCAAGGCGCATCAGACACAATGGTGCGTGGGTGTGTGTGTGCGTGTGTGTGTGGTATGTGGCCCTTCACACACCTAGCTGAGGGTGGGGAGGGTTATCAACTCAATATTCCAGAACTTTATTCATCAGTACTGTGTGTCATGTGCTTGGTTATCTTTGCCCAATCGCTATTTTATCAGTTTATCTTGTAACCATTTTATAGGCTGATATTTTTAATGATACAGAAGCAGACTCATTCTCTGCACATGCTTTCAGTTCAAGGTTCAGTACTCTGTTATACCTTTAGCTCGCTTGATGTAAAGTATAGGAAAGTATGTAGTAAACAATACTATTAATAAGTTGTCATATTGCCTGCTGGTCTGTAATCGGTTCCACCTTGTCCTGTTGAAATTTTAATCTTCCTGGCACTTTTAAATGCAGGTGATGCATTGATCTTTAATCACTCCATGGGTTGCCTGCTGCCCTGGGCCCAGTTCAGTGTCTTTAATCATCAGACTGTTCTAAAAATAGCAGCAGGACTCTGATGGTGTTTATTTTGATACCGCCAAGTGGTGTCAAGGGGTAAGTGGTAAGTCATCCAACCTGAGCCTAAGTCTCCCCGTGGACACTTGTCTCAAGGAAGGTGCGGCATGGTCCGAAGTCAAATACAGAAGACGGTAGAACAACAAGGCATCCACCAGCTATAATCAGTGTTGTGTTTGTTCATACTATTTATTTCAATGCTGACAATCTGTTGACACACGGGGCGGTTTTCTCAATGGAGATCATCGGTCATTTAATTTGAAAAGAAAAAAAAAACAGAGGAACATTTGATGGTGACATCTTTCCAAAACAAATTAACTTTTAGTCTCAGACTGGGATTCTTGTGATTTAGAAATCTTTGACACTCAATGCTGGGGGCATCGTTTTACCCCCGATGCGGTAAGACACATGACTGATGCCACAATGAGTTTGTGTATTGTGGACCAGAGAACTATTTTGACCACATTTACTAGCATGACTGTACATTGATGCTATTGTCTGTTTCATGACTTCGGTGTCTGTGCAAGTTATCTAACTCTTTCCAAATTCCAAGTCCTCCAATGTCATTAAACACAACCTCAACCCCACAGGCACACTTTATTTGGTGTGATCGTACAGTTCAGGAGTGTACAGTGGGATTGTTTTTTCCACGGAGGTCAGTACTGTCCAAATGTGCTGTTCCCCATCGTCTTCCAAGGTTAGCGGCACTCAGCCTTGACTGACACTGACTCTTTTCCAGCTGGTGTGGTTAATAATAGTGACTTCCTGTAAGCTCAGATCACGTGGCCTCTACACCTTGTGTCCAAGTGGATTTGGCAAATGCACACTCTCATGGATGTGTGTGTGTGTGTCTGTGTGTGAGGGAGAAAGGGATTTTTTTTATAGCTTTGCACTGTCACAGCGATTCTTTTTGTGGAACCAATTCCGCAAAGGTCGCATCAAATGTCTATTTGTTTGGACCGCTCCAACCCATTTCCCTGGCTTAATTAGCTCAATTGGTTGCTAATTACAGGTGCTATTTATATTTGCATTCTGACCGACACTTCCTTACTAAACGGGGAAGCGTCTAACGAACGAATCTCTATTGGGGGGGACTTACTGCACACAGCACTACAGAACTGTCCGCTGTACCGCTTATGGTCTTGTGATTTTCAGCAAACGCTCTCTAGACAAACGAAAATCTTTACCCACCACGAACAAACCGCATGAAATGAATCTATTCCTTGTCTGCGGCTGCCGTAGAGGGTCCGACGGGCTGGCTGCATGGGCGCGCGGAGCCAGAGCCCCCGTGGCGGTGGGATTCGGAGGAGTCATGTGACGCCGCACTCCGCGGAGCCGAGAGCAGCTGCGGGCGATGGGAGCTCTTCACACGTCCACCAGCCGCCTGCCTCCGTGCAGCAAAGCACTCTGGGAAGCGACCTCTCGGCGGAGACACTCCACGGAGCACAAAGAGCCGAACACCGGCTATCGCTCATATGTGTTTTATCGAAAAACATTAAAAAAAGGGCTATATGCGGACAGGTCAAGTGTTATTAACGCTTTACACTTATTTTGTAACCTTACAGAAAACAGAAATGATGGCATTTCAATAATATATTTAAACTATTTACCCTGGTATAGTTCTCATTTTTTATTTTAGCATTGAAGCTGTCTTCCTTCATATGGTCTGTTTATTCTGTTGTGATGCCTTGGAGATAGTGCCAAAGAAAATGTTATTGTTTTAATTAGATTAAATTTTAAGTAAAGATCTATCGATCCATCCTAACTCTTGCTCTCTGCAGTGCAGTCATGTGGTATACTGCTAGATGTGTACCAGTTTATACAGGACACCCTCCCAATAGTGTCATCGTGGTAGTAGGCATAAATTATCTTTAAAGTCGCATAACAAACCACAGCAGCAGCGGGATGGCCTCTACTCACTGTCTGGCTTTGATCCCACCATGACAAAGAGGATTGGTAAGGAGATTAACAAGATGTTTCTGGTCGGTGCCAGGCAAGATAATGGTTAAACTGGACTTGCGATCAATGGTTTACAATTGCAGGCCCATTGATAGGTTACCCTAATGCTTAACCTTGGAGGAGACTGGCGGTCATCTAGCTATATAAATGGGTGCAGAGTGTGACGTGAAAAATAATTCTATGACAACTTTTTATAAAAAGATAAACACTGCTATGTGCGGTACAGCCAGAGCAAGGTATGGTCAGTGAGACCAGGAATCTGTGTTCTGTTTCTGTACACCTCCTCCGTTATGCACACGAACGCCATTCTTCCAGAGATCTTCAAAAAACTGGATTCGATCGTAAACGGCCTAGTACGCCGTTAAAAATAATCCAATTCCTGCGTGTATCTGCAAAGGTTAGGGGTGCCGCGTTATTCATCACTGGTAGAACGTCGGTCTGTAGAGGAACGCCAAGTATCCCGTGGCCTCTGGGTCCATGAGGAAATGTTCTAGTTCCAAAAGAACCAAAGATTGCGGTATGATGTACGGAATATCAAATGAGAACGGATGGGTGCCCAAAATGCACATGGATTGAAAAAAAGGATCCATCTCCAGATCTGACATTTGTGGAGAGCTGTTACATCTGCCTATGCACGTCCTTCTTAAACACTAGAAAATATTACTCACTGTCACTGCCATAGCAGTTTTTATTTGGAAAACTACTTTTGGAATGACATATTTCGCGTTGTTCTGTGCTGAAGAAATGACCAAATAGAAGAGGAAATTACATGGATCCAGTACATGTAACTGAACTGAATTGTGCATTTATTAAATCACTTTAAATATGTTCTGAAATGTAGACATATGTGGCAAAGAGATGTATTGGTTTCCCAGTTTGCAGGTGAGGAAATTCCTGATTGACTGGTCAGAGTAATGTCAGTACATTCTTTATTCCATAGATTAAGCATTGGAACGACATGACAAATATATACGAATGAGTATGGATGGCTCAATAGGCAGTTTTCTGTTCTGGGACCAGTCTTATGGGTTAGATTCCTGCTCTTGTGCTGAGTGCTCAGACTTAGGATATATCCCACCTGTCTGTATAAACCATCCAGCTAATCCCAGTGTTTCCCAATCTGGTCCTCGGGGACCCACAGAGAGTCCACATTTTGCTACCTTCTAGCTCCAGAGCTGGGAGGGAGCAAAAATGTGGACTGTCTGGCAGGGGAGCTCAGCTTATTCTGGACAAGGTTGTGGGGTGCATATCCACTAAATTATTTTCATTCAAGATTTTAAAATGTGTTCATTTTAACAACCTTTTGCAAGTGAGTTGATAGTGAGATGGACTGCCTGTGGCTTGTGGGTCCAACTAGTACAGTACTTGAAGCAGGCTGGTACTTTCCAGTACACAGTACCAGTACCTCTTTGTTTTTTTTTATTTAGAGTACTGGGAGCATTGCCCGTGTACCAGCACCTCTCATATTCTGCCAATACTGAGGAACAAGGCGGGAACTGGCACCTGCTTTTTTCCTATTTGAAGTACTGAGGTATTATTAACTACTTTTAATACAATTGTTATTAATCCTTGTTAATGCTGTTAGTATTGCTGCAGATAATGTGGAGATGGAGGTTCGATTCCCTGACACCAAAGTATAAAATCTGTGGGTGTTTTGTGGCTTAATGGGTCAGAACACCTTCTCAGTGTTTGAAAGGGTGTGGGGTTCAAATCCTGGGATTGGTAGATCACTGTTAGGCCCTTGAGCAAGGTCCTTCACCCCCAAATGCTCCAGAGGTTAGCTGGCCCTGTTTTCTCAGCTATATGTTGCTTTGGATAAAACTGCTAAACGAATAAAACATGACGATCAATTATCGCCTAAAATTACAATATATATATTTTATTACCACAAACTAATTATATTATATTTTTTGCAAATGTTATTTAAATGAACCAGAATTAATTTAGAGTTCATATACAGTATGCTATTTTCAAATTTCTATTTATGGTAAACTACTTTTTCCCATAAATACAGTGGAAACTGCTTATAGTGATCAAGGGTGGCATGGTGGCTCTTAGGCTTGTGCCAGCAACTGAAAGATTTGAATCCCATGAATGCCAGGAGTGATTCTACTCCATTGGGCCCTTGAGCAAGGCCCTTAACCTACAATTGCTTCATCCTGGGTATGACGTTAACCTACTCCCAGTCCTGCAAGCAGGTCCTCCAATTTTAGAAAAAAATTGGGAGTTGGTGGCAGGATTGGCACTCTGCCCACAGGTAGAAACTTTAAGTGGTTTGTTGTGTGGTGGTGTGCAGCAACGTGCTGTCTCAGTGCATGCCTCTTTATCTACCTCAGGCAGATTATCATCTAATTGACATTTATATATTTATTATTCCCAAGGCAAAGTAGTGCTATCAAAGTAAAAAAGAAAAAGTATTATCGTAGTTTTATTTTTTTTCCATGTCGTCATGCATAAAAATACCTATAATGAACACTGTAAGCGGACTACTTGATTACTATAAGCCAATCATTTAAACAGTATTTGTACAGGAATGATTCTGTCCCAAGCAGGCTGTCAGTCACTATAACCGCGATCACTATAAGCGGTTTCCAGCTTTCCACTATATATCTATGCATAAGCAGTACCCTAATCACAAAAAACACATTACCCTACACTTCAGAAAATGCAATAAACTAAATTACTTCAGACTATCACACGTCTTATTGCTTTAGTCTCGCATTGTTTTGGCGTCGGCATCGTGGCTGATTCTTATATCGATTGTGGGCTTGCCCCTTCTCTCCGGCTTAAACACATGAGGTTCAATGTGACACGGCCGCCGGTGGCGCAGAGCCGCTGAGGCGAGGCTTAGCTGCGTAGGAAAGTAGGTCAGCTCGGCCCTCACACGTGACCAGGCGCTCCGGGGGCCCTGCGCGCTCCGTCCGCTCGCTCTGCTGTTTAGCGGACCGGGGGATCCTGTTTTATTACGCGGGCGGGTGCGCGGGGGAACATGTCACAGATAAGGAGCGCTTTAAAAGAAATAATTCAGCCAAAGCAAGGCAAATAACGCTTTGCCTATAATATTTAACACTCCTTATTATTTGGTGTCTGTACATGTCTTCAAACCTTTCCCCGAACAGTATAGTAATACGAAATCTTAAGAGAACAACTTTTCTAAAAGGCTGCCGCTTTTGTTTGCCAGCAGCGCGGAAGCTTCACGCATTTAATTACCGCCTGCCAAATGCGGAGACTCGCGGATTCTCCGAACGCCTAATATCACGGACAGTAATTAATGGAAGTGATTAACATTCACCGAAGAAGCGCTTAATACCTACGAGGAGGTGACAGCAAGCCGGCGACTTCGCGATCGCGGGGGGGGGGGGGGGGGGGGGGGGGGGGGGGGGGGGGGGGGGGGGGGGGGGGGGGGGGGGGGGGGGGGGGG
>JAODKN010000045.1:16204092-16217163 GCA_026774425.1 Petrocephalus zakoni
GCCCACCCCCCCCTCTTTCAGTATTCATGAGGCGGCGTGACGTCACAGATGTCAGTGTGCGCACATGGAACTGCGAAGCCGCTCGGCAGCTCGCTGGCTGGCAAAGCTGCCGTCTGGGAGCGCGGAGTCGCAGTCTGCCCGAGCGTCGAGAGCCGAGGGTAACGCTGCCCATCGCCCCTAGGGATAGCCGCGATCGTGGCACCCGTCTCCAAGTCGGCTCCAACTCATCCGAGGACTTTAATTGCACGTACGCGTATTGCTTTTCGAGTCTATTTTGGACATATAATCCATTGCTTCTTCGTTTGCAGCTATGGAGAAAATGGCAAGACCTTTAAACCCAACTTTCCTACCTCCGACACACGGTGTTCTGAAATCGCTACTGGAGAATCCAATGAAATTGCCCTTTCACCATGAAGACGGTAAGAAAAGCGTATTATCAGGCACAATCTGACTGCCTCCTTAATGACACTTTGTTGCTAGGTCTGTCATTCTGCTCTGGATCGCATCCGTGTTTTAGCAAGCTTGCCCGAATTTCAGTCTATATTAGCATATTATTATTGAGCGTTTTTACTCAAGTGTATTTCATGTTAATTTGTAACAAAAAATTGTGGGTTGCTCTACAGCCGACACTATTGTAGTATGCATAAATAGTATCAAATAAATATCCAAATCTGTGATATACTTACGCGCTGTGCTAACTGATATTTAAATAGCTGCTTAGCAAGTTAAGAAACATCGTGTATTGTCAACCAAGTGTGATTCTGTGTAAGATTGTGGGCGCATTTAGATAGAAAGAGAACTTTGCATACCCAAGAACTGCGCACATTTAAAGCTGCAATCGGACTACGAGTAGTGTACATGCACTTTAACGTTTAATGCTATACTTCAAAGATGTAGGAATGCGTTCCCCTCTCACCAAATATATCGATATAAAACACATTTCCAAGTACTTTGGGGACTTTTCTGTAATCTTTGTAATGAATGTACTAATATACCTAGTTGGCCAAGCAAGACACAGACATAGATTTGTATTAAGGGTCAGTTAATGTAAATATTTACGTGTTTACAACAAGGATCTTTGTTTTTTTTTTAACTCATAGCAACAACTTTTAAGTTTGGTCACCTACGAAATAATTATATCCTGATTATTGTCATGTTTTGCAAATTGCAGATGCATTTGAAGTGGCGTCAGCTTAGGCGAGCATTGGCGTGACAGCTTTCTGAAGGCGACAGATTAAAGTACTGCAATTAAAGGCGCTCGGCATAAATAGGCGGGCCGGCTAAAGTTGCCCTGAAAGAAAATAGATTTAGTTGTATTTAACCAGCAATTTACGATTATACATTTAACATAGTCAGTGTTGTACTATTTTAATTACATAAATAAAATCATCTTTTTGTACTCGATTTCCATCATTAATATAAGATTGGGGAATTAATCTTATTTTAATGTCATAAGATATTTAATTTGTATAGTTCAGGTACAGGTATAGTGTATATATCAGCAGGTTAAGAAATGGAACTGTAAATTTATCAGGATCAGCAAAGGCCAACTGAATGTACAGTCCAGTGTTACCTAATTGTCTAATTAAAGATATTTCTCAGCACTGTTGACTGTTGTAGGGAAATATAAGATGTCAAGTATCTACGTGTTAACAAAAATTTCTTGAAACAGCTGAAAGAGCGATCTGAGAATGTCTCCGCTTCCACGATAAGCCATTTTTTCCAGTACATGGGCTCTGCTGTGATCATGCGCTCCTTCTGCAATGTGTTCCAGAGACACCATTGTCTTTGTGCCTTCATGCGGTGTTTACACTGTAGTTTGCTTTTCTGAGGCTTGGGGGGTGATGTTCTGAGGAACCATGGGGCTGTTTATGAAAGGCAGGCTTGGGACAAACGGTAGTCTGTGAACGTCGTAAGATACCGAGCCGAGATTGCAAGGCGCTGGCTCAGCTGTGCTAACCGGTGCTACTGCTGGATTCCAGGCTTTGGGAAGGATAAGGAGAAGAAATTAGATGAGGACGGAGGCGGGCCCAACGCACCTCAGTCAGCCTTCCTGGGGCCCACACTTTGGGACAAGACGCTACCCTACGATGGAGACAGCTTTCAGCTGGAGTACATGGACCTGGAGGAGTTCCTGTCTGAGAATGGCATCCCCTCCAACACCAATGCTCAGCATGAACA
The DNA here is from genome assembly GCA_026774425.1 of Petrocephalus zakoni. Lineage (NCBI taxonomy): Eukaryota > Metazoa > Chordata > Actinopteri > Osteoglossiformes > Mormyridae > Petrocephalus > Petrocephalus zakoni. The sequence goes on from JAODKN010000045.1 coordinate 16,206,274, forward strand.
GAGCCAGCACAGGCCGGCACCTGGGGCCCCAGCGGCTCCCCCGGTGGTAGACCTGAGCAACCGCGCCACCACTTCTGTCCACACAGCCACGATCCCTCAGAACTGCCTGGAGAGTCCCTCCCGGCCAGGTAAGCAGAACCCTCCCTGGAAGCTGGGTGGTACCACATATTATTTAGCGGGTGACTTACACGGTGTTCTGTATAGATAAAGGACTTAAACACAGCCATAAAAATGTCCTGGGAAGAGCCGATGTTGGACGACATTGAGAATGCTGAGATGGTAGTGTGGATGTACACTGTGTGGATAAGTCTTCCTTTGGCTCTGTTAGAGTGTCCACTTCAGGACACCTCGGTTTTCTTGCAGAACATGCTGGAGGTGCCACAAATGATAACTGGAACACTTCTTCTTTTGCATCAGCTTGTAAGCATTCAGAAAAGTTGTTAGCTTACTGGCTTGTCAAGGGTGTGGATTTTCACTTGGATATCTGAATAAATACACATAAAAAGTCTGTGAGATGATGGCGTGTGTGTCACACCGAGAGACACCAAAGGCATCGTCTCAGCAGGATTTGCAGTGTAGGAACTGACGTCAGTGTAGCCACTTTGCTACGGTCTGTATTTCTCATTTTAGTCTAGCTTATGGTGAAATGCTCACAGGAAATTGTGTGAAAACGCAAAGTTACCAGCTGTAAAGGGCACGACAGGAAATTAAACATGAAATCAAAATATATGTTGTTTTTTGGTGATTTCTGTTCAGGGTGAACAGGGCGAAGAACAACATATAAGATCAGATTTTGGAGAAATCCTCCATTTAAATAATAGTTTAAAAGGGCAAGGAACTAGACCAGAAGTTGAAAGTGTTTGTGAGGGCACAGCTGATGAACCTTGAGATAAACACTGGAACGATTTATATGAATATTTAGCTCTAGTGAAATAACAGGAATTAACAGCTAGTTAATTTACAGGAATCTCAACAAAACGCATGAGCAGTATATTTAACAAAAGGGTCAGATTCCATTTCCTTTCTATTTACATTTACTATGTGTTTATACACGTTTGGCTACTGATGAATTAATCGTGCCAATTAATGGATTGCTGCACATTATACTTTAACGAATTGTCCACTATCCTTATTAGAAATGAACGTGTAGGTTAGTTACGAATATACAGGCTGTTCGCTTTATGAAATATTCGTTACAGAAAATGCATGTGTTGGCATTAAAGGCATTAGAGATGTGAAGTAACATTAGAAACGTGAAAGAACAGGAAAATATTCTGTTTCTCAGTCGGAAGGATTTGTGTAAGTGTTATGCATGTGCCGCGGTAATTAAACTTATAATTCAGCAGTGTGTGTGTGTGTGTGTGTGTGCGCGCGCACACGCACCCTCGCGTGCTGCCAGGGCCGGGCTTCCTGCAGCCTGCGAGACCACGTGACAGACACATGCCGGAGCCTTGTGCGGCGCGCACTGCTAGCCGAGCTTATCGCGGGCGGCGATCTCCGCCAGGGTACACCGTGTTCCCTCCAGTGCTCACATTGCCGGGGCAGTGCTTCTGTCATGTTTACCCGGGCGCGCTGCTCTAGCGCCCCTAGCGTCGCCGCGCGCTACTAGCAGCTACTAGCCTTCTACAGAGAATGCGGGCTCGGAGAAAGGCGTTATTAGACGTGCAAGCTAGTGGCGGCTAAAGTCAACGATTAGCGGAAACAAGAGTTAGCGGATTTCTGTACAGCTCTTGGAAAGTTAAGTTTAGCATAATTGAATTAGATTTCATGCCAAAGCGATTGAGAGTATTGTCTACACTCAGCAATAAACCCAAATGTTCTTTTACGATCTTTGCATTATAGCCATTACCTGTTTCATAAGTTACCTGCTATAAAAAGTACATTATTAGCTTTATGCCTCTGTAATCAATTTTATATGTGATAGTTTACTTCTGCATAGCCCCATTTAGAGTGTCCAATTTGCCGCTCATTAATTATTGGTGTAATATTCACAACAGTTATTAAGGATCATGGAGCAGAATGGGGAACCTGGATTTAATGAAGCTGAAGTTTAAACTCGCAGTGTACATATTGGAGTTAAGGCTGTGGTGCTTTTCTGTGTGACAATGTTCAGTGAGATCACCATTACTGAGCATATTTTAGGCACGCCCAAGAACTGATGTCTATCGAGTGTAAAATCCTCATCCAGCAAACATGGGCCTTTTTCTACAATGCTGCAGACATTTCACTGAGTATATTTATGTATTTTCAATTACCGCTAACCCAGTGTAGTAATCACAGTGAGCCCGGAGCCTATCCCAGACAGCGGAGGGCTTGAGGCAGGGTACACTCTGGACAGGATGCCAGTCCATCTCAGGGGACACAAGGTCAAGTTCATTATAGAGACACAAATAATTCTGCATGTCTTTGGACTTTGGGAGGAAACCCTTATGAACAGGAAGAACATAAAAACCTGACACACACACACAGAACCGGGACAGGAACCAGACCCACAACAAGGATGTCACCACGGTAACCACTGTGGCCCCGCCTTTGAGTAAACCACTTTAGAGATATACACGCTAGAGAAATGTCTTTTGAAAATGTGCGGGATTTTGCTTTTTAATAACCGTGTTCAGAAAACCACCACGTCAGGAGACGCGATTCATAAAATAAATCAAAAATGTACATCCATGGAAAAGAGGGCTTGTGCTTTGTCATGCCGCAGTCTGTAAGGAATGGGGAAGCCCTGGTCTGCACGCGCTAACGATGCCTTAGAGATAAACCTCATAAAGGCACTCCCGTCGCCGTAGAAATTCTGCACTGAGACGGCTTCCCGGTTCCACAGCTAACAACCTGCGGTGTTCCACAGGGGGGAAAGCTCACGCCAGCCCTTGCTGGTTATTCATCGGAGCAGACGTGTGAATGTAAAGAAAAAAACAAAAAGGTTCCCTACAAATAGCGTAAACTGTTACCTGTAGCTAAAGGTAATGACGCAACCTAACTTCTAATGCAGTGTTCGGGTGTCATGCATGAGCAGTGAGAGGCAGGCTTACTTAGGGTCGTGCTGAGAGAGGTGTGACCCGGACCTTTGTAGCTGAGGACTGTACCTCGAACCCTGAGTCTCCAGCAGGACTGTCCCCCTGAAAGGAATGTAAGGGGTGGGGTCCTTTACAAGAAAGTGGTCCCCCCACCATATTCAGAGCCCCTGTGCTATCCTGGAGTAAAGCTGGACACAGAAAGAAGAGGAATCCAAAAATTTTCACATTCAATCTCCATGTCGGATTGGCTCCGCCCATCTTGGCTGCCCCAGGGGATTATGGCTAGCATCAGCCATCCGGTGAGGCCCCATGTCCCGGCCATGGCCTAGACCCACCCAGAACAGCTTGCTCCAGCAACAGAGGCGGATCAGGGGACCCGGGGGCCTCAGTTCATGGCTGGCTGCCAGTTCCGAATTCCTCCGCGTGTTCCAGAAGGGGAGAGCGTCAGGGGCCACCCTTGCAAGGGGACGGCTCTGATTCTGCTTCAGGCATCTCAGTGAGACTCACGGGCTTGCCAGTGTGTGTGTGCGCGGATATGTGTGTGTGCGCGTATATGTGTGTGTGTGCGCACCGTCTGAGACCAGCACCTGCTAAGCAGCCTCACTGTGCATGTTCTGCACAATATGAGTATTTCATTTATTAATAAAAGACAGGTTCTCAGTCTCGGTTCATGGAAACGGGGAGAGGGTCTGCCGTGTGTCATCTGCTGGCAGATTCCGATCCATTTTATCTGGGAGTGCAAGCCGTAACGAACGCCAGCCGCTGAGAATTCCCATCCCTTGATAGTGACTCCATCATTCCAGATGCCGCGAGGCATCCGACCGGTTCCTTGTCGAGATTACCCGTATTCTCCGGAGGAAGGGCACGCCAAACAATGGCGCACGTTTTCCTGTTCCCAGCCACTGTCATCTTCGGCCGCTTAGACGTAGCTCACAGGCCTGATGGTGCCGGGGGGAGACTTGAGGCTCCCTCTCCCAAGTGCGTAGATCTGTGTACCGGGGGAGTTCCTGGCTCTTCTTGGGTCGTTTTTGCCCATTTGAGGATTTTCGTTGGCTAGCAGCTTCCTTTAGTTCTTAGCGTTGAGCTGAGGTTAAGTGGGCGCAGATAAAGAACGGCAAATGGGCCGGTGAATAGAGTGTCACCGGGGAAATGTAAGCTTGGGTACCAGCCACTCAGCATGGCTTCTACCTGTGACATTTCGGGCAGCATTATCCTAGTAATATAAAAAGGTTCCTACTCTCACATATTTGGCTTAATTGGGGGGGGGGTTGCCAGTTTAGCCAGGGACATACCTAATGATGAGCTGTGGATTGCACAGTAATCATTTCCCCAAGTGACTGACCGCACTGTGAGCTGAACTGTCCAGCAACAGACTAAATATAGTATCGATTACAGCGGCGCATGATTTAATCCTAGAGATTAAAGCAGATCGCTAAAGCAGGAGTGCAGTGTTGTCTCTGCTCCAGTGAAAATTTTGCCCTTTTCCCTCTTTGCGCTCGTTGACCTTGGAGTTCAGGCTCCTGGGCCTTCTGCGGCTGCCCTTGTCTCAGCTGGTGGAGAAGCAGCGGAGTGGATCGTGGCTGTTCTGCCCGGTTCCTGTGGCCCTGCAGCTTGTATCTGCGCGGTGTGAGAACAGGGTCCCGAACCCCACGCCCACCGGGACGCCGCAGTCTTTTTAGAACCTTGAATGGGACGTGGTTCCTTGCCATTCGAAGGTCACCGTGGAGCATTGATAATGGAACACGCCCACACGTGCATGTGGTGAACGTTGCCTGGTGAGGCGTTCAGACCAGAGAAAGCCGGGAGATGCTGTAATCTAGCCCTGGTCTGTGAAATCCCTTGGGGCGTGCCATCTATTGAGTCTTGGGTTTTTTTACCCATCTAAAATCATTTATTATCCGTAGGGTTACACAGCGGGTGTTGACGTCTTTCTCACGTTGCTAGTGAATGTGATTAACCTTGTGAACATTTTGCATCTGCTTGTACAACAATGCAGATGATCATATGATCAGAGGTGAAAGGGCATCAGAGACAAATACCATGTGATAGCTAGTGATTACATTCTTCTAGTATTACAAGGTACCTGCAGATGCTTTCTTTAAGAGCATCACGTTTGTTTATCTCAAAGAAGTTTCTTAAAAATGGCAGTTGGTGTCATTGCATGATCTTTGCCATTTATGTCATTGTGACCTTAATATTTAATTTTAAGTGGCATTAAGAAGCCTTTAAAAGTCTTAAATCTAACTTAGGTAGATAGAGCCCCTCGCTTCCACTGTTCCTAACTGAAATCATACAAGTGTTTCTGGGTTTATATGTTGTGGAGCACGCCAACACACACATACTGCGCCATCACCATTTTGGGAGCACGGAGTACACGGACTGACATACCAGGATTTCCCATCCTGTTCCTTGGGGGGCCCACAGCCAGTCCACGTTTTTTTCCCTCCCAGCTCCTGGTAGGAGCAAAAACATGGACTGGCTGCGGGTCCCTGAGGACTAGTTTGGGAAACATAGTCTATACAATAAAGGGTATTGTCTAGCTGTAGTTCCAAGAAGTGTAAGAGGTATCTAATCTGCCCCCCACAGCACTGCCCTCTGCGCGTAACACCCCCAGCCCCATTGACCCGGACACCATCCAGGTTCCGGTGGGCTACGAGCCAGACCCTGCGGACTTGGCACTGTCCAGCGTGCCCGGCCAGGAAGTATTCGACCCGCGCAAACGCAAATTCTCCGTGGAGGAGCTGAAGCCGCAACCCATGATCAAGAAAGCTAAGAAGGTCTTCATCCCCGAAGACTTGAAGGTACGCCGGAGCCTGGCGGGTGTCCCGCGGGTTGTGGGTCAGAGGTCAGATTTTAAGGTAGCTGTGTCCCTGGATATTTCTGCTCGAGCCCCTTCGGGATTCAGCGTGATCCGAATCCCGTCTCAGAGGCTGCGGGCTGTGAGTCATGAGCTGCCCTGTGTGGGACCGTGACAGAATTTTTACATGGATTTCTTAGCGCTAAGAATGTCATTTACACACAGTAGGTCTCAAAAACCTCCCAGATGGTAGTCAACATAGAAAATACTAATTAAATAAACTACATTTTATATATTTGTATCCTCAAAATTTATATCTCATCACACTCAACCTTTCACCCCAGATATCAATATTTATTTATGATTTATTTATATTAGTAATTTCTGCAGCTAAACCATGCGAATGGCCTCGTTAATAATGGTGATGGAGATTCGACCACAAACTCTCCATGCTGACACCAGTAGCAGGGGGTCTGGACCCCGCCTGGCCCATTTGACAGCAAAGCAGGCCTGTCAGAGCCAGCTAGGCAGCTCCCGCTGGGCCCTGTCACCCGGGCCACTATGAGGGCGAGGCCGGCCAGAAAGCACAACACAGCTTCCTGGTGGCCCAGGCCACATAAATATACCTTTAAGATGTTTGCTTCTTCTCAGTGGAGGTAGATTAACCCACACCACATTTGCTGCATCCCTCTGCCCCCCCTGCCATCTTTCCAGGATGACAGGTACTGGGCACGTCGCAGGAAGAACAACGTGGCGGCCAAGCGCTCGCGGGACGCCCGGCGGCTGAAGGAGAACCAGATCGCCATCCGGGCCGGCTTCCTGGAGAAGGAGAACTCGGCGCTGCGGCAGGAGGTGGCCGACCTTCGGAAGGAACTGGGCCGCTGCAGAAACATCATAGCCAAGTACGAAGAGCGCCACGGGCCGCTGTGAGGGCCCCACCACCAACCAATCCCACCAAGGACTGTATCTGTCTGTGACACCCCCGACAACCCCACCCTGCCCTTCACCCAGATGATCACCTCAGAATTGTTCTTAAACCTGTCTCGGTATTCAGACGATTCTCTACTTCATTTTACTGCTCCACTCTGGGATACCCCCCCCTCCCGCTTTGACACATACGTCACAGCTTTACCCCCCCCCAATATGTTCCCTGTTTTAATTGCTGCTTTGGAATCGATAAATCCTACCTACTATCCTGGAACTGGTTCTACAGGGCCGATTCTGACTCAGATTTTATTAGTTAAGGTTAAATGTACATTACCTCTCCTCCCAAACACTTTATTCACCCCAGTTACTTACAGTGTATACCTTTTTTTGTATGTGGTTTTCCGTTTTTAGGTGGGTGTAGTAATGCATTTTATTTTAGTGGCATTTCGGGATCTCCTCCATCCACAGCGTCCTCCGTGTTTGTTTCCGGCTCTGAGATCAGCGCTTTAACTGTTCCTTACCTCAGCATGTAGGATTGTTCTGGGGCCCGTCCGAAGGCGAAGCAATAATCCGGCATATGCAAAGTGGCGCCGCGGACTCGCCTTTTCCCGCGTCCGCGCCTCTGGCCGAGTCCGCAGGCCGCTTTTTAAAGCGCGGTCGGCACGGAGGGCGACTCCGACATGGGTCACTTTCCTCCTCACCTGGGTCCACAGAACCTCGGAAGGGGTCCCTCCTTCCACACGAAACCTACCATACTGCGTGCTTTACAATCTGATTGGGTGTAGCGTTGTTACTTATTCAGTCTTTCTTTTTCCTTCTTATGCTTTAAAGGTGACGCCTGTTTGGAATATATTCTATTGACAGTTGTTATTACTATTATTAAATACATGTTATTATTTGTTTTTAAGCAGAACACATCTTACAAATCACTCATTTTGATTTGTAGACTAGTAACATTTTTGTTTTGTTCTAAGCATGATTAACGAGCGTAATCAGCTTAATTATTTCCTTATATAATTATATACACATCTAGTATGTATAAAATGTCATTTTGTAGTTGTTTGCCTTCCTCCAAGATGGCTGTAATAGGAATGTAAAAGATGTTTAAAAACAGTGATGGTGACCTTGTCCAGTGCTGTGGTTAACCCAGTCAATTTATTACTGTTTAATACAGACCAAAAGATATTATGTGATATATGAAATATACACATATATAGATTATAAGAGATTAAATGTTTATAAGAAGTATTCTATACGTTTTTGTACTGTGTTTTTTCCAAATACCTGCAATGTATTTTAAGATAATAAATTAAGATACGCCTAAAAGGAAATTATCAATTAACAATGTCCCGGTGTATTGCATTTTACTATAGGCTGTAGTATTGTCGCATGTTAATAAAATTACTGCAAACATACCGCAACCACAGTTGACGGGATATAGATATTTCCAGTTTTCCTCCCCTGGAACTACCACCAGCGACGCTGTTAGGCGTGTTGAGAGCCGAAAGCCTCGTAAGCTTCGCAAATGCGATTTATAACGTTGCATACCTAACGTCTACGATTTATGACATTCTAAATGGCCTCCGGTTGTTAGTACTGAGTTTATGCTGAATAAAAGCGTGCAGCACTATGGGGTAAATGTTTTTTTAGATATGTGAAATGTATAAAAAGATGAAGGCATGTCAGACTACCTCCAAAGTGGCTGACCGGCCTCAGACTCCGCAGGGTCAAGAAGACGGAACTCAAAGCCACAAAGTAGGCCTACCCATTTATTATTGGTATTATTATTTTTTTTATAGAAAAAGTTGAATATTGATTCTTTCTAGCAGTAATGTTGGCACGACTTGTAATTTTAAATAAGTGTAATTCGGAAAAATAAATCGAAGTAGTAATGCAAAGCAATATGCGGCAGTGAAGCCTGTGCCCCGGGGTCGGTGCAATGAGCAAAATTAATCTGTATTTTGGGGCGCCGTAATGGCATAACACATTTCAGTCGTTAATCTGGGTTCCATGAGCTATTTTCTCGATCGGTGCACATAATGGGTCATATTATAAAGGCGCGTGGGAAAGGCCCCCCAGCTTAAGTGCATTTCATTTCCTTCCGTCCGTAAGGCGGTGAGCGTTGCCGGGATTTCTGCCTACTAACTGCAAGGTAAGTGCGCCGCTATTGTAATAATTCGTCACACTACACAAACGTACGGTGGCGTTTCCGACTCAGCGTGAGCAAACTTGATCTCTGACTGCAACAATTAGGTGTTAAAAATGTTGTTGCAGCGACATCTGGTGGGCAAAGTGAGTAGTGACGCCAATCTGGGCGCGATATAAAGCCGTAGTGCTGCAGCTGTTATTTCCGTGTTTACTGTTTGTTCATCGAGATGTTATGATGTCATCAGCGTTTCTGTACTATTTGTAGTTCCACCATGCGTTGTAGTATTCTGAATCATTATCATTATCGTTATCCGAATCGTTGTAGTATTCGAATACCGTATCAACACTGACCCACCTCCTGCAGTTCGGGTTTGAAAGCTGTCTGTGCTCTGTGTGGGGTTTGCGAGTTCTCCCTGTGTTCAGTTTACATGAAGTGCTGCCTAGAAATTGCCCATTGTGTGTGTGCAGTGATGGACTGGTAAACCAGCCTCCTGCTAGCCTGTGACCCCCACATTAAAGAGGAATGCAATGTTGACCGAGGTAAGTGAGTAGCGAGAATGGCTCCCTTTATGTGGCGACACGCCCTGTGCTTGTCTGCAGGGGGCGCTGTAAACTGGGGGAAAATAATTGGTCTAGATTGGGGCTCCAGTTTGATATGCTGTCATGGCTCAGTCCCAGAGGCTGAACAAATCTGGCAGTTGGGCCCAAGATTTTTGAAGGGTGGGAGAGACAGTATTTTATAATCTGATACAAAACAAATCTGTAAGGTAAAATATTCAAGATGCTCTTGTTTGTTTTAGGATAAGTACCTTTCATAAACCAAAAAAGTGTCCTTGGTGGGTGGTGTTTGGGGGGTGGGGGGCACAATGGGTCACCTGAGGCCCCCCCCCCATGACGCACGGACCCTGCATAGACCATCTTCCCTCCTGTATCACGCTCGCCCACCATTTATCCAGGCCCTGGATGGTAGCACTTCAGATTTTATTAAATTGATCTGCTTACGTAAAGTCATTTGTCCGTACAAAGACGGAGATTACCTCTTCTGCTAATCCCACCCCCCCCCCAACCCCGACCGAGGCAAACATAAGTCAAACACGCACGCTCATACACATACAGACACTAGCGTCACGCCTGTCAGCGATACGCCGTCTCACGTGCTCTGAATTTCAAAAGACCTCTCTAGAAATGTCATATAAAATAGGATTTTCACTACAAAATGAGTAGATTTCCCGCAGTGTGACAGTGTCCTTTTCCCCTTAGGAATAGTTTCTGGGTCTGACTGGCACTGAAAATGAACAGACGCAATTCACAAATTGTCTCAGCAAACAAATTATAGATTGACATTCCTGCTTTATGATTTGCCCAGCCATGGGTAAATCCCTATAATTTAACACATTGAAAACATTTCCCTCAAATGAATTTGTTTTATGTAATTTTGTATATTAAAGACGCATACTGCCTCCAGACTAAGTGCTAGTGATGATTAACCTCGATGAGGTGTGTGGCTTAGCGGGTTCTAGAGCTCTGCTTGTGTTCGGAGAATCACCAGTTTAAATCCTATGGATGGAAAAGTAATTTCAGTGTTAGACTCCCGAGCAAAGCCCTTAACACACCCCCCTTTGCTCCCGGGATTGGCTGATCCAGCTCTGAATTGTTACTTTTTGATTGGTAATTAAATGTAACCTAAAACTGAGACTGCAGATAGATATCCTTAGGTAAAGGTGTCTTGTATAAGAAACAGAGCAGGAAATGTTACTGTAATAACTACCGGTCAGACATCAGCTCCTATGTGCAATGCAGTCATTGATAATACAGGTCCTTATTAGAGCCCGGCCGATAAAGGATTTTGCAGGCCGATACCGATACAAATATTTGTTGGTTTTAAAATCCGATACTCCGATATATCTGCCGATATATATACGTTTTTTTTATTTCAGAAACGCGCAACAAAACATTAACAGATTTCCCTAACATTAGTTATTTGTAGTTATTTATGAG
>JAODKN010000045.1:16231252-16245605 GCA_026774425.1 Petrocephalus zakoni
CCCCCCCCCCCCCCCCCCCCCCCCCCCCCCCCGCCCCCCCCCCCCCCCCCCCCCCCCCCCCCCCGCCCGCCGACCAAAGTGGTCGACAAACTGGTGGGGGGGCACACGATCTCTGATCACGCCCCTGGAGGGGATCAGGCTAATATGCTCATCTTTTTTTAGCATCCTGGGGTAATTATTTTTGGGGCACACAGAATGAAGTGACAGTGACAGAGGCCTCCTCACAGCCCTGCACAGTAAGCCTAGGGCTCAGTCTGACTGAGGCTGGCAGGAACTGGAGAATACTAATGTTGTTTCCTTCAAATTCCCCCCGCACCGCTGTGTGTGAACTGGACACGCCTCCGAGGCCACTGTTGGTCACATAAATCAGATCAGACAGAGAATGCGAAAGATTGCTTAGTTATTCTGATTGTCCTGTGCTTTCTCAGGCTGCTGTGATTCAAGTGTAACTATTAAAGCACTGCTAAAATAGCAGGGTGGGAAATACTTGAAGCACCCATCCATCCATTTTCTAAATCCGCTTATCCTTCTGGGTCGCAGGGGGTCCGGAGCTTATCCCAGACGGCACAAGGCGGGGAACAACCCAGGACGGGGGGCCAGCCCATTGCGGGGTACGCCTATGGGCAATTTAGTAACTCCAATTAGCCTCAGCATGTTTTTGTACTGTGGGGGGAAACCGGAGAACCTGCAGGAAACCCCATGACGGCACAGGGAGAACATGCAAGCTACACACACGGAACTTGGGCGGAGACTTGAATCCCAGAGGTGTGAGGCAGCAGTGCTAACCACTGCACCACCGTGCCGCCCCTATTTGAACCACCATTAGAGAAAATCTTCAAGAAACGGAGTGGTTTTAGGAAACACAAACTAATCGACCCGTGGAGCGTGGGTAAACACTGCCATCTGCTGGAATGAGTGGAAAAGTACAATTTATTTGCCCGTGAGCGTTACTGCCGGGATTTGCGAACGTAACGGGACGGAAAATTTATGTTGCTCGCTGCCAGGGGTGTCGGTAGAGATTTTGGACCCCATGAATTGTTACTGGACCCCCAACCCAATGCAATCATATTATGTTCTAAATGTTTTAGGGCTTGTGTCACTCAGGGACCCTTGTAATCGGCCTAACTGCTCCTCGGCGCCCCTGCTCTAAAAGGACTAGGGAGCATTAAGAAAAAGAAAAACAGATTTTATTAACATATAATACATCTGAGAAAAGGCCATTCTGCAAAATACTTTACTGCCAGTTTGCTTAAAAAAAACTGAGTGTGGTGTATACTAATAGCTTCGCCCAGGTTCACAGGTGGGGGTGGGCGGGTAATGAGAGGGCCACACTCCATGATGTAATGACTACGAGCCATGACGTCAGCTGATAGGACATGCCAATTCGTAAATAGCGCAGTCTGGATAGAAATACGAACCAGCGTAATGTTAACAGCCACTGCTGTCATTGTTAATTCACAGGTCGGAGACGTATCTGGGGCATTGGGATAAGACGGGCAGAGCTTGGCATGACCTCTGATCGCACCTGTAGGAAGACATTGTCCGAAGGCGCTGCTTCTCTGGAGCCAGGCCTGACTCCTGCTTGTAGGATCGCGTTACCTTTTCGTTCTGACGTCTGCTGCTCTCACAAAAGGTGCCTCGTGTTCCCAGTAGTGTTTTCACTTAATATGGATATCGATTAACAGTGCAGGCAGCACGCGGGCAAATGCGATTTTACCCGGGGACTCAGGGCGTGCAATTGCACCCCCTATTGCTCAGATGAAAATGCGATTTGAACATATTAAATTACAAAAAAAGAATCCAGTAAAATAAATTTTAACGCTTTCTTAAGCATTAGTATTTTAACAAGTTTGTGTATTTGTTAAACCTGACTTACATATTGACCAAATTAAATAAAAACCCAAATGCTCATCGTCAACTTGGACTAAGCGTTTAACTTTTGCTTTTTGTCAATAATGCAGTATACCCTATTTATATTTTATTAGATCTTAGTGTCACTACATGGGCAGGAGCGGCGCCAGGGGGGCGCTTGGGGGTGCTATTGCTACCCCTGGAATAGCCATAGCACCCCCGTAGCACCCCCAAGATATATATTTTTATGATTATTTTTAATTTTACATTTTTATTGCGTGGATACCATGTTTGAACAATTAAAAAATAAACGTTCATAAACGAAAAAAGATAACGTCACTTAAAAATGACCATTAAATAACAATCCGTTTCCAATTCTCTTTATTAGTGGCCTTTTAAAAAAAACCCGTTTTTATTTTTTTTTCCATCGGGAAACGCGAACTCGCCCGATGCTTTTATTCAGTCGCTCTATATCATTAATCTTATATGCGTCCGTTTATATGCTTACATTTTATTTTAACCGACCACTGAGAAATACCTAAAAGTTTCTGTGTGGCCGGATGCACTACCAATAGGGTAAAGAACCCAGAATTAAGTCACCTTAAAAGCTCTTTATGTTTCGCCCGCTTGTAAAACATCAAATACCAAACAGATCAAATTAAATCCCACCAACCGGAATCAGAGAAAAAAACACGGATTTCACAGGATCCTAAGAAGGGGCTAAGTTAAGGCAGTCAAATAAATAAATAAATAAATAAATAATCTAGCTCCCCCATCGCACCCGCAACATGAAAATACTGGCGCTGTACACGGGTTATGTACCAGTCCGTACTGCCTTGTTTCTGAAAGGTAGCTAGAAAGAACAGCTGTTGCCTCTCTTTGGTCTATTTTCATGTTAAATTATTACTGGAATAAAACATTTCATTAATTAATAGACAGCTTCCTGGGGGGATGGTGTCCAGTCATTTAAAATTTTGAGGAAATGGCACTGACTTAATATTTGTCTGTTGAAATGGTCTGGGAACATTCTGGGGTTATGAGTGTAATGTTATAACATAATAGTTGGATATCAGTACAGGATGCAGTGCAAATTTGCGTATCTGCTCTTTTAATTCCTCCGACGTTTCTGAGTTCCCTGTCCTCATACCAAACTGCCCCTTAGGCATGTCTCAGACTGCACCTCAGTAGTACAGTATTTCGAAATCCGGTTCTCAGGGACTCACAGTCAGTCCATGTTTTTGCTTCCTCTGACCTCCCTACCAGGTAGTCCACATCTGTGCTCCCTCTCAGCTCCCGGTAGGGGCTGAGCTAGGAAGGGGCAAAATCATGGACTGCCTGTGGCTTTCAGTGAAGCAGACGCACAGGACCAGGCCTGTATTGTCAGTCCCTGCTGAGTGGCTATTCGGCACATCAGAGGGCAGCCAATGGTGTTTGATTTTAATATTGGGAGCCCAATAACAATATTTGAAGATTTGACAGTGTCACACCCCTCAAGTGCTCTTGGGTTTTGGAGAAATTAATACAAATCAAAGTTATGACTAAACAGAAAGTCAAGGATGAGTACCATCTGGTACTTTGCAATGGAAGAGCCGGTCCCTGGTACCTCAGGAGCTGCTGGGATTCCCATAATGCCCCTGGGCTGTAGCATCAAAATCAGAAAGGTGCCGCTGGAGCTGTAGGCGAGCACCAGCTAATGGCCGGCTGCCGTTTCCTCAGTGCGCCCAAATCTGCAAAGACACGGCCCTTCTATTTTATATCGTAAAACCTGCTTTATCAATGCAGGGCGAATATGTAAATAATACTAAATATATACGACACTGGAGGGATGCTGCACTGAATGATTCATTTCTTATGCGTGTTTGCGAATTATCCTGAAATGACCCTTCACAGACTTCCCGGTGGCGGGTGGGTAGTCGGTCTAAGGGGTGGGCATGGTGGGCAGTTTGGCGTGCCTGCTGGCGAAGATGGCCTAAGCGATTATGGTGATGGATATTATATTATATTACATACATTATGATGACTAGAGAGTCTCCGCATGCTTTGTGCCTTAGTCTTAATTAACCGATCATCCCGTATCACATTTATATGCGCAACATTATTTTTACTCTTTAGTGTTTATATGAACAGCAAATTATAACCCTTATGGTCACATAATTCCAATACTACAACTGCTACTGCTCTACGCTGGACGTGCATCAGAGGTCGACTAGGGAGAACGACGCTGCAGACGCAACCGCGTCCAAAATATGCCGGCCTGTGTGCCAATACGTGGAAACTCATCTTTACGTGACCAACAAAAGCCGATACCTGACCTCAGCAACAGGTGACGCGTCTACCCGCGGATCAAAACCCGTTACAACATCCCAGATAGTACAAAAGACCAGTGTTCCCAGCTCAGGAGACGATCCATTTATACTCGGAAAATGACCTGCGCGCCGCTCAGACATTTGCACTTAAATGCGATCGAATTTCACTAAAGGGACCACAGTCACCGCGCAGTTTTATTTATGCGTGCGTGTAATGATGCATTGTTGTAGGCATACATTACTTTGTTTTATTTGTTTATAGGCTAATTAACTATAGCGAAGAAAACAGGAAAATGTTTACTCCCGGGACCTTTGTTTTATATTTGGCGATTTAATATTTTATGACAGCCCGGGGTCAGCTATTTTAACGCAAGCCCAATGAAGATACACAGGACATGTGAGCCTGCAAATACCGCATCAATATTAATGCGGATGTTGGTTCATTATGATAATAAAACGTTTGTTGCCCGGCGCGAAATGTCATTTCAGCGCGCAAACAGCCGAAACACTCAAACGCACGGGAATCGTACCGTGAGAAACTTACCTGAGGGCACGTCGCCTGTCGCCGCACCAGTTCTTTGCCTTCAAAGATCTGTCTGATGTGTTAGATCGGGAGTTTCCCAAAGCAGCCTTTTGGGGTAGTTTCTGCATCCCGGCGGAACGTTCCCCTTCGCTGAATTTCGATTCCCAGGAACAGACGACAAAAAGCTATTATCTAAAATTAGACAATTAGACTAATGTACTGAAGTGGGGCGCGTCACCCGGCCGGCTCTGCCTCATACAGCCGTGTTTGTTTGTTGAGCGCCTTGTGGACAGTCGCTCGTCTTTTAGAGTCCCCTGGCGAGTGTACTGCCTCAGCAGAATCATTCATGCCATGGGCAGCGACTTATGTTTAATTAATATTGTTCAGCAATTCCATGAAAGAATGTTGCTATTTTTAAACCATTTATGCACTAACAGTACCCAGCTCGTTACAATAATAATATACTGGAAATTCAAGTTCTATCTTTGGTATTGTTTCCATCGATATAGCCTCAGAAAGCATTTCAGATTATTATTATTATTATTTTAATTGATGAATATATGAAATATAGATAGGTTGTTAATAATAATTATTTCAGTACACCACTTCTTCCTATATTACTACTTAACAACAACGATACAGATAAATTGTAAGCAATTCGAAAAGAAACATAATCCTGAAAATATATGTTGTTTGTGAAATCCAAAATCCAAACAACTCGGTAACTTTACACAATCAAAAAACCGAAAATCTCACACCGGGATTGTTTTATCGTTATTGTGCAGGATTGGATATATCGTAAGGTATTGTCATCCTATCCGAAGAAACCTCTTCGATAGTTGACAGTTAGTCATCGTTAACAACAAACAACCCATCCACCCATCTATTCATCCATCCGTTTTCTGACACCGCATATCCCGTTTAGGGTTCCAGGGGGTCCGGAGCCCACCCCGGAGGCTAAGGGCACAATTAAGGCGGGGAACAATCCAGGATGGGGCGCGAACCCATCGCAGGGCACGCTTACACACCATTAACACGAATATGTACATAACAAACAACCAAATATATAAAATATAGTACACTCATCACTGCACTACAATGCTAAATCTACGAATTTATTATCGAAATTTTCCATAGTTTAATGCGTTAAAAAGCGTTTCAAGCATTAAAAAAATCGCTTAAATGTATATTATTTCCATTATTTTTCAAGAAACTGTGCGCCATTCGCTGCCTGTGATAGACTCCATACTGGAAAAAGTTGGTTGGATTGATGTATGAATGAATGGAAAATATATACAGAGTTTTTTTTTTGTGCCCTTACAAAAGCTCCACTTAGCGCCTCGTCGTTTGCTTGAGGCTTGTTTTTCAGGTCTGTGTGCCTATGAATTGAGTTTTACAATCCAACTTGAGGGGAAATAAAATATTTAAGCTGGGGGCAGGTTATGATGCGGTGGTTTAAATAACTTGCCGTAATCGCCGCGCCGCTAAATACTGCGCAGCATGACAGTCAGGGACGCGACCAGCAGGCGCATTCATTCACGGAAGGAGTGAGAATCATGTCGCTGCACTTCAGCGAGGAGCAGTTTCAGGAGGCTTGGAGAGAGCTGGACGAGCCGCGGCTGCACGGGGGATGGGAGCTATTCACCGAAACCATGGGTATCAAAGTCTACCGGCTCGCTGACGAGGTAAAGAAAAAACGTTTATGTTTCCTTAATGGGGCTGGAAGGCACGGATTTCCCATTCTCAGATTTGGAGAATTGCCCAGCTGCGGGCTCCTGCGATAACGCGCATATTTCAAAACAGTTCTTAAAAAAATCATGGTTGAAAGCATTTTGTACTTATTTGTCCAGAGGATATGAATCTGTAAATGATAATATCTGCATCCTGATGTGAGACGTTGATCTATGCCTGCCTTCGTTTGCCAGAAGGATCGCAACCCAAGTGTGGAAATACCGGTTATTATAAGCATTATTATTATTAATTAAATGCCGAACGCAGTGTTTTAATGTATATGTGATGTCACCTGTTAGCCGGCCGATCCAGTGTCGGCACCGGGTGCTCCCGTGTTTTTATACTCTGTTTTCATGTTTTAGGACACCGGCCTTTACAAGTACAAAGTCTTCGGTGAGCTGAATGGGTGTCCGCCGCAGCTGTGCGCGGATGTCTACATGGATTTAGAGTACAGAAAGAAATGGGACGGTTATGTCAAAGGTGAGCACGACTTACATAGAGTGGACTATCATTCATTATTTTGACATAGGTCTTTGCATGTATGGAACACATGTACATATTTCATTTGTGTATTTCAATTATACAAATAACACAACATAGGCCTACTTAGTAAACTACTTGATATTGCATGTAGGCATCTACGTTGTTGCAATTTATAGTGACGATTAGGAAAGAGTGGATTGTTTATCATTCGGCTTAATCAGTTTCGGGAGTGTTCGTGTTTGTGAACAATGTGGTCATTATGATTCATACTACATAAATATTAAGGCGATTTCTTTTGAGCGACTCGCTCGCGCCTTCGCATGAGCATGCTACGTAAGTGCGCGTGATTTCGCTCCGAAACGTTCCTTTAAGAATGCGAAACGTTCCTTTCAGAACGGGAATGTTTCTTTACTGGCGCGACTGGTCAACTACCACACTCACTGCTTTACTACTGCGCAGCACTAACTGGATTTTCTTCATTTCACCTTGTATTACTGGCAGACTGCCATGTTTCTTTTCTGAAACAGGTAACGACTACCAGCTAGGTGACATTTGTGTTTGTTAGTGACAGTATATAAGAATATAACTGCTAAACTGTAACAGTATTGTAGTATAGCTTCCGTTTTATAAACCTTTTACGTTGGCAGGATGTCGATGCATCTGTAGATGTGTAGGGCTGTAGGCCGTGTTCATTGCTCACCACTCCATGACTGTTTAACTGGAAGTCTGAGCTCTCAAAGAGGAACCCCCAATGGTCAACATGACTGAAAAGTTAATTAGCTTCCTGTCTGTGTTAATGTTCTACTACATTATGGTGCCTAAGGCTGCACAATGTGATCCTTAACGGTCTGGGGGACACTGAGTGTTTATGGCAACCCAGATCACTGTACCTGTACTTTTGAACTTTAAATTTAATTGGTCCTAGAAACACGGATGAGAGAACAAACAGCAGTCTGCATTGGGGGTGGGAGGGGCTGCTGAATTGTGTAGTCTACTAACACAGGGCTCCCCAGGCCGGTCCTTGGGGACTGCCGGACAGTTCACATTTTTGCTCTCTGGAGAGAAAATGTAAACTGTCTGGCAAGGAGCTGGGTGGGAGCAAAAACATGGACTGTCCGCTGGACGCCGAGGACCGGGCTGGGGAATGCTATACTAACAGTACTCTCTTTATTGTGTCTTTGTTTTCAGAGCTCTGCGAGAAAGAATGCAATGGGATAGTCGCTATTTACTGGGAGGTTAAATACCCGTTCCCCTTGTCAAACAGGGATGTATCCTTTTAACACTCTGCTGGAGCATAAACTCACCTGATAGTCAGAAATGACAGCAGACAGCCACTGAGACTGTGTTAAGTGGGGGGACTTGAGTTTGACTGCCGGCGATGCTGCAGTCGTATCATTTCCATAGAGGGAAATCATCCCGTGTCTGGTGTTGTAGGGCACCCTAATGCGAATCTTAGGAGAAATCGCAACACAATCCCCCTAGTGGCTGCTGATGGTAATACAGCACCCGGCTCTCACTCCGTACCACCCCTCAGAAAGGGTGCCTGTGTCCCCTTGACTCCCCATGCAGTATGTATATGTGCGGGCTCGGCGTGACCTGAACTTGGGCAGGGGCAGGAAGGTCTATGTGGTGCTGGCGAAGTCCGTGATGGTGGCACAGTACCCTGATAAAAGCGGGGTGCTCAGGGTGAGCGACTACAATCAGAGCATAGCCATAGAAAGCGACGGGGGAGACGGGACGCGAGGTAACTCCGCCCACCGCCGCCACGCCGACTCACACTAGCTAACGCTGCAGGCCACCTCTGGTCACATCGACATCTGTTTAGCCGAGACGTTCATCCAAAGTGATATGTGATATTAAGAGAAGAATGAAAGACCCCAAACTTGGGATTTGAACCAACAACCTCCAAGGCACCTTGCAGTCCCTGTCTGTAGCCCCTCATAAGACATGAAAAGGTCTACTGCAAGGAGAGGCATGTTAGGGAGTGGGGTGACGTCCCTGGGAATGGCGTCTGGATGGTATAGAGCATAATTTGTTGACATGTCCTGGTCGAATTTGGTTTCAGTCTTCATGTCCTACTTTGATAATCCGGGTGGCATGATCCCAGCCTGGCTTGTCAACTGGGCTGCTAAGGTGAGTCCCAACCAAAGAAACATCCTTCTGCCTTAAGTGATTCACTCTACTGCTGCATCTATATCCATAATGGACCACGTCTCTTGCCTCCCACAGACCGGCGTGCCGTCCTTCCTGACAGACATGCAGAAGGCCTGTGAGAACTATGCCGAATACTGCAGAAGGAACAGGACATGAGCACCGGTGGGGTCACCGTGGGGGGGGGGTCAGCATTCGTCAATGACCCCATTGTTTCATCTGGGTTTACTGGTTTGACTGGGATGTGATGATGATGTTGATGATGATGATGATTTGGGTGACTGTGGTCTATGAGGAGGATTCATATCTGTCTGGTGTTTTGTGGCCTGTGCTGTGAGGGGGGGGGGGGTGTGGCACAATCACTGACTATTATTGCGCAACCCTGCGAGTGCAAAGGCTAACTGAGAGGCTTGACAGTTTCGGAGCTGCTTTCTTACATTTTCGGGATGTGTGACATGGAATTCCCTTGCTGGCCAGCCACTGCTGCCTCCCCGCGTGTGTATTACCCCTTTCTCCTTCAGATTGCCTGCCCTGAGGCTGGTGCTCCTCCACAGGGGGGAAATTCACCCCCTGACTGAGTCTGGCTGCTAGGAGGCGTTAACAGCACAACCTCTCATTTTACTCACCATGTTTACTTTCATGTCTGTGTGTGCCTGGTTGCCTTTTAATTAGTTTATTTACAAGAAAATGGCACTAGGCAGATGTGTTTTGTGGCCATTCTGTCTGTAATTTCTGCATTTCAGGATATGTAATCATACCTTTTTGGAAATTTGTTGTGTATAAAATCATTAATTATTGTTTTGCACTGAAATAGAACAGAAATATGTATAACTTTAAATTATTAACATTTTATGTTATTTTTTTCCCTTTTTATTAAATACAATATGCTGCTTCCAGAATATGCATTTTTCCTAAAAGATCTGAGCTGAAATTTCAAATATTTATCTCTAAAATATTCAGGCATATTGGTATTGAGTTCCTGCCTTGGAATTTGATAGGTAGGCTTTATTTAACTTTATGGTGTCTTTTTTTAAAGAAGATTCTGCCTCTGCCTTTTGAGACCCCAGAGCAGGTGTCCAGCACCTGCTAGAGCTGCAGCGTCTGCAGGATTTTCTTGCGTCCCGGTGCTCGGTTAATTAATAAAAGTCGCCATCCTGCTGGAACACACCGATAAGCAGCCAGTCAGCAAACGATTCGCGTCTAAATAAAGCCGCTTGACGTCGTTTCCGCCGGTGACCGGTAACGCTAAGACGCAACGGAAAGCTGCAGATTCTGCGTCCCTTTTTCGGGACAGAGGGTGGACAACGACACCTTTTAAGCAGAGCGGAGTAGAGACCGCCAGGCTGGCTGAGTGCACCTTTGGCCGACCGTTGATGATTAAAGCAGGCTGTAGCTGAGAGCTCTGCAGCACTGGCACAGGAAAGGGGTGTCAAGACATTTGTCAGTGGTATTTCTGTTTGGCCCACAGGATTAAATTGGCCATATTCATTAACATACATCCATCTTCCAACCATTTGTCCAGTATGGGGTGGTGGCGGGAGGGGGCTGGAGCCTATCCCAGACTGCACTGGGGACCATATCCAGGATGCCAGCCAATCACAGGGCACACACACGTGCACACAACCATGGGCAATTGCAAGACACCAGTTCACCTAACGGCATGATTTTGGATAGTGTGTAGAAACTGGGGTATCCAGTGGAAACCTACTCAACATACACTGGGCAGGGGTGGGATTCAAACCCAAAACCTGCCATGCTACCCACTGAGACACTGTGCCAGCCTCATTAAGATTATATTTTAAAAAAGGTACATCCCACTGACTAGAAAGAACAAACAAACTGGCACACATTGGTTACCAGGTGTCCCATAATAAGGTGGTGTCAAGGTAACATGACGGAGATGCCCCATGGTATCTCTTCCATACACGCTTTCAGTCAGGTTACTAATATGCCTGATTAACTGATGTTTGATGAATTTAGTGTTAATTAACTACAACAGTACAC
Organism: Petrocephalus zakoni; assembly: GCA_026774425.1. NCBI lineage: Eukaryota > Metazoa > Chordata > Actinopteri > Osteoglossiformes > Mormyridae > Petrocephalus > Petrocephalus zakoni. The sequence goes on from JAODKN010000045.1 coordinate 16,242,302, forward strand.
AGGTGGGGCTCTGAGATTTGCAGTAGTTTAAGGCTTTATAAAGTTCAGTAAATCAGAATGCACTGGATCCTGGATTTTTGCACATACCAACAGTCATGTGATTAGAGTTGATTCCAATTCCGTGGTCCAAAAGTAACATGCCAAAATCCCCCAAACTGCACTGATGGGTTTACAAATATGTACTCTCTCTCTCTGTTAAATGAACGGTTTTCTTGTCACTTTTTGAATGCCAGTGGAAGGACCTACTGTAAAGGCTTTCCAAAAACAAATTCTAGCATTTTTGCGGTTGCTCTATGATTTGGTGCCCAATGTAGTAGGGTTTCCTGTGGCCAGTAGAGGGAGCTGCAGCACAATTTCTGTGTTTCAAGCCGCGCTGATTACCGCTAGGTCATCAGCAATCTGATTCGCTATTGATTATAAGCTGTTGTTTCTGTTATCCTCCGGGACCTGTCCCTGAAAAACACACTGCAAATATTTGAATGTGTCTGTATGTTTGGAGATGTATTACCATTACCCCAGCCTTTATGTAACGTAGAGCATCCCTAATGAACGAAGCAGGTGGCGATGAACCTTTGACTGATGTGGATCGTATCCGCCTTGGGGCTCAATCCAGGAGCTGGAGACAAATCACAACATAAGGGGAAATCAGCATTAACCATGCCTGGGCTGTTTTATATGAGTTTGTCCGAGGTTTTTACTGTCTTATAAGCATTAACGTGTGCCATAAAGCAGCTCTTGTGTAGACAAATTTTCCAAGTCATTGATGTCGGAGGGAAACACGAAGCAGGGCCGCAGAAGCGTTATCTATACTGACACCATACTACACTTACAGGAAGGACCGCGCTTTGGTAACGCGACTTTCACGGTGATCGCTCGCATCTCACCTGAGTTCAGTCCAGCATTTATTGTTCTGGTGCACCACCTGCACGCCAGAGTCAGCTAATCAAGGGCTTTATGACTATTTCACAGGTAAAATCAAGCATATAGACAGTGGAACTGAATTGAGAACCACCGACGTAAGGTATTGGGTCCAGATGTGTGCATCCTTAACACATCTGGGTCCTTAACGTGGCAGTTCTACACAGCATTTCTCTTGTGGTAGCACTGGTATTTTTATACCTGCTACGTCTATGCTATGCGATCCCTTTGGCTGGGATGTTCTCAGTACACTGCGCATTTGGCGTTTTCTGTTTTCAGACGCACGCCCGTCTGCGCCCATAAACGGCTCATCCTGCGAGCTGTTTGCGAGAAATCCCGGCGTACAGAAAGGCTGATTTCCTAACGCCGTGCCGACATAGCTTTGGCAGTAAATCCCCCTCCGTGTCAGACCCGTATGGGCAGGGTGAGGGCTCGTACCGGTGCCGGTTGTAAGGCCAACACGTATCTTAAACGCGCTCTGTATATGAGTATGCAAGCTCCGCCGGAATATGCAGATACAACATCCTGCAGGGCGTTTCCATAGCTGCCATTGCAAGAGCGTCTCTAACATCTTCACAGACCTCAGGCGTCGTTCTCCTTTGGGTTAAGCACAATAGAAGCCTAATATATGTCAGCCTTTCAATAATTTAAGAGCCTGGGATGATGTAAAAAAAACGTCTTAGAAAATAAATGGTGATTTTGAAGAAAGGTGTGTGTGTGTGGCTTTGTAATTCTTACAGTGTGGGGACCCAGTGACCCCACAATGTGATAAAAATCTGGTACTTTTGACCTTGTGGGGACATTTTTTCGGTGCCCGCAAGGATAAGCACAATTTTATAATTGATTGCAATTAAAAAACTAAAAATGCCAAAAGTCTCATATTTTATTGTGTTACTTATGGTTAAGGTTAGGGCTAGGTAGGAGTTAAGGGTGTCATAGTTGGAATCAGGGTTATGCCCATAGAAATGAATGGAGTGTCCCCATAATGATAGGATTACACACTGTGTGTGTGTGTGTGTGTGTGCGGAGGGCGGTATTGTAGTGCATGACATATAAACATGCTACACTTGTAGTGCTCTGTATATCCTGTAAAACATCCTACCCACAGCACCTTCAGCTTTATGACACTGTGATGATGGTTTAAAAGCAGCTTTCTGTGCTTTGGGAGCTATATCAATGGCTGAGAAGTGGAAAAACCCCCATTCTAGTACAGACAGCCTCCCAGCTGCTTTACAATCCCAGCTTTGAGTGAGGCTACATAAGTCACTTTGTGTCTTTGAAGTAAATCAGTATTTCACTTGAGGAGTCTTGTTTGATTGCTTTTCCTAAGGAGTCCTTACTCGCGGGATCATGTTCTTTGCAGAGGGATGCTGTTGTTTCTTGTTGGCTGATGGTGTTGTGTTGGACTGCAGAGCACTCACACCATCCATCAGAGGCTGGATATCTGGTTGGCACAGGTATTACATTTGCATGAGTTTATGAGTATCAACTGGCTTCTGGAATATGTCACCCTGCACCAGTTAATCAGCTGGACGGGCCACTTCGAGAATGGCTCCCTCCTCTGTCTGTGAGAGCCTGTGAGAAGGACTCTGTCGTCGGGGGGTTGGATCATGGCAAATGACAGTGTGGTCTGCGGTACACCGTTGCCGTGATGTGTTGCCCGGGGCGTCGACCGCGGCTCCTCCCCCAGTGCCGCTGTGTGGTACCAGGTCAGCACAAACTCGCGACTGACTCTCTAGTCATTTCTTACGTTTTTTTCTCCCAAGTTATCCAGAAGCATAGATTATGTGAGACGGAATGCAGTTTCGGTGGGACTGAATTCTCTGCTTTTTAAATAAAGGCGTGGTAGAGGCAGAGGTTGGACGGATGCCCTGTCATCTGGAGGAGGTCACACTATAACCCTAACCCTAAATCACCTAACCCTCCTGCAGTTCTACAGTGCAGTTTGTCTGGTGCTTCCCATGAGCAGAAAATCGATCACATGGCGTGATCTTTGAGCACAGTGAGGCAGCGATCATCCTGTTTCCTCGTTGGGGCTGCACGTTCCCCTTGGGTCGCACTGTGCACCTCGGGGCGGGCCCTCCATAGGCAGGCAAGGGGGGTATGCAGCCAAGGTCATAGCCAAGGTCACAGCGAGGTCCGTGGAGGGGGGGGGGGGTGCATCGAGGAACCCTAGACCCAAAAACAAGTCAATAAAAGACAAGACTATGCAAGATAAAATAGAGTGCAGTGTAAGACTGTCATATGACAGTGATAATTGGTCATATTAAGAGTGGCTGTACCACTATAGTCTGTCAAATAAACCCCGGTGCTGAGACTGGTGGGGGGGGGGGGGGGGGGGTCCTTATTAATAACAAGGGTATGAAGGGTGGGGGGTGTGGGGGGA
>JAODKN010000045.1:16250270-16278151 GCA_026774425.1 Petrocephalus zakoni
CAAAGCATGGAGATGGTAAAGCATCTCCGTCTGGCTGAATGACACCGTGGACTACATCTGGATCCAGTCGGTGCATCATTGGACTGTAACTGCGGTGTAGTGCTAACGGACGAGTGCGGATTTACCGAAACCCCCCCGGATATTAAGTTAGAGAAGTAAATACGGTAATATGGCTAGACACCTGGGAGTTTGGACAGAATTCCGTACCACGTTCTGGTAACTGGGGGTGATCGTGTATCTCTGCTGGAATTTTGTTATATAAAGGGGTCAGTAAGTGCAACATATAACTTTTCTGTAACGAAAAAAAAAACACGCATTTAACTCGACTTAATTATTCGACAGTTTTTACGTAGCCTAATTATTAAGACCTGTATGTACATTTGTGTAATTCTGCGTTAGGAACCTCAATCGGCGTTTTTTTTTATATCAATGAGCACCTTTATTTTGAAGCTGTAACCGCGTTGAACGAACTTGTATTCGGACTTGTAAACATGGATCTGGCTTTTTGTATGGCTCTGTACCTACTGGCGCTATCATTTGGTTTTGGCATAAAGGAGAGCACGTGTCAGCATTACTATATCCTCCGTCCGATTCCAAGTGACGTTTTACCCGTCGTGACACTCCAAGAAGACCCAGATCCCTTCTTTGATCCCAAGGAGAAAGATCTTAATGAAACCGTACTGCGAAATTTGCTGGGAAGCCACTTCGATTCGCTGTTCATGTCCACGACGCCGCCGGAAGACAGGCACGCATCTCCTGACCGACTGGACAGCTTGGAAGAAGCGCATCTGCCCAACGGATCGATGCCCGCGGAGATAAAGTCTCTGGAGTTTGACGTTTCGCACGGCAAGAAGCACAGTAGCAGGAAACTTCAGCGCAAGCTGCAGCTTTGGCTCTGGTCTTACGCCTTCTGCCCGGTGCTGTACGTTTGGAACGACCTCGGGTGCCGATTCTGGCCCCGTTACGTGAAGGTGGGCACCTGCCCCCGCGAAAGGTCCTGCTCCGTCCCCGAGGGAATGGTCTGCAAGCCGGACAAAACCACCCATTTCACGATACTGACGTGGAGATGCCTGCAGAAGAACCTGGACTCGACGTGCACGTGGAGGCACGTGCAGTACCCCGTCGTGGTGGAATGCAAGTGCGCGTGCTCGAGCTGATGCGACGCAGATTGTCGCGCGTGTGTCACATCGTGCAGCTTATACACGTAATATATGACTTTGTATTGTATCACTTTGTCGGTTTATGCTAAAATGGGTTGCAGTGTTCGCAGAAACCACACCAACAACAACGTAATAACACCTTTACCTACAAAACCATGTAATCTGTACTGAAATTTATGAGACTTCGGGCTGCTTGTTGCTAGTGCTACTATTATTGTTATTATTAGTTGCAGTAGTATTTTATAGATACCATGATAAAGGATTTTAAGTTTTGAGTACAAATTACGGATGATACATTATTTTCTTGTCGCGACAATTGTAAATATGCGGAAGCATTATAGCGACTGTGTAAAATGTTAAATGTGGCTATTTATTCCTAATATTGTAGCTGTTTTGTACATCGGTAAAATAAAACCACTAAATTAATAGCCTTTCTCGTAACTTTCCCTGTCTGGGGGGGGGGGGCGTGTTACATAGAGACCCTGTTCATGGCTGGATAAGCTTAAATGTTGAGACCTTTTGCTTACCGTTTGGTCCCACCCCCAGCTGGTTTCAAATTCGATCATGCAAGCGAAGTTGGAGACCGTGTTATGCGTCTTAAACCTGTTGCATATCTCGGGAATATTACATTCGATTAACATTATGGACGGCCAGCTAGTTCTCGAACACTCTTGAGAAAAAAAAACTGTAGTTAAAGGCACACCGTGTATCGTATCCTATGATGTTTATCGCTCTTTTACGAAACAAAATAGCACATACCCGCTAGATCTTACTACAGGAAGTTTCATAACCATCCGTTACGCCGTTGGCATGAAAGCTTCACAGAAGAATCCCTAGTAATACTGTAGCGTCTTTTATTACACTTTAAATTGAACGGAACCGGGAATCGGGCGTCGCCGCAACCAATTCACGAACCACCCATTTCCTATCTAAGATCAATGATAACCGGTCGATCGCATAGTAAGTAATTTGCGTGCATCCATCTTCAGACTGGGGGAAACAAACCCACGGCAACTCGAGGGAAAAGGCGACGCATGCGCAGAACCACGCCCGGGACTCGAGCCAACAGCCTCCAGGCGCGAAGACACGGTGTTGCGCTCCGAGCTACGCGCCGCCCCGGGTCAAACCGCGCCAAGTAATTCCCCAAGCAGCCCTGCCAGACTTAATCAATTACGGCACGGCACGGCTGACAAGCTGGCCGCAATTAACTAATTAAGAGCCGAGTGAGGGCGGACAGCGGCGGGGCTTCGGGAGCCTTTCATGGCGAGGTAATGGCTGGGAAGTGCAGCCTTCTGCTGCGGACTCTAAGAAGAATTACAGCATGGGGAAGCATGCAGCTTATTTTTCATGTAGGCAGAAGTTCTAACTAATGTAGTGCTTTTTGTAAGACTGGATTCGAGGCCGTGCGAGTTAAGCGTGACGCGCACCCAGCATCACAATTGGCGTGTCAGTGGTAGGTCTTTGGAACAAGTTCATAATCCGCATTTTATGTTCTCCTTTACATTATTTGAGTGGGTATTTCACTGGGTAATATTGCCATATTCGTTTTCTGCATATATGCTGAATGGTGTGTGTCAAGTGTGATATTTTTCAGTATATTCTGTAATTCAGTGTTAATAATTAGGCCTCGATATACAACGGTGTAGGAGAGAGTGTGATTTTGGGAGGGGTACGATTTGATCATTTAAATACCCCCAATAAATCGATCTTTGCATGAATAAAGCCAAAGTAAATATTGGGGGTACATGCCCCCCCCCCCTTCATATGTCCCTGTATATAAATTAATGAGACCTCAATTGCTGTATATATTTGTATAATGCATACATATTCACATGCATAATACATATGCACAAGTATAGAATTGTTTTGTTGATTTGAATATTGAGTGACCTCTAAAGTTGCCGTTTTTCCACGTTAACCGGGAAGCATTTTTCTCTGTATGGGGCCGACTGCTTACCAGAATTAAGTTTGAGGGCCAGGCATGGAAGGATTCTGCAAAACAGGAATCAGTTTTTACTGCAGTTTACCCCTAGAAGTGTGTCGGAGTCCCTTTCTGTTTTTGGTATGGCCGTAATTATGAAGCAAAATAGTTTCAAGAAGTACGTCTTAAACGAGCAGCTCAAATAGTTGGAGCTTTGTTTTGCTTTCATACCTCGTTGGTTCACACTTTGTACACTTGGGACAGTAGTTGGACACAAGCCGCAGGTCTAGTAGCGCTGGTCAAATGTAACTATTTTGTACTACATGTCTGTGGTTGCGACTCCCTGCCAAGTTGGAAAAACTAAAAATATAACGCGCAACGGCGCCCCCTAGGGAGTCGTCGGGGGAATTTGCAGAGGCTGTAGGGGATGTTCAGAGAGAACAGCCCCAAACAAACAAATGTGTGGAGATCCAGGAGAAAGCAGTAAGCGAACAGAGCAGCTGCTGATTGTGATGTTGTGTAGTCAGTAGGATGGGGCATGTTTTCTCACTCTGTGACGACATACTGGGACTTGTTGATACTTGTAAAATGTGGTCAACAATAACGATGCAAAAATATTTTCTAAAATTTTATTGGTATTTTTAGAATTCATACTATTCAGTAACATCTCAACAGCAGTGAAAGAAAGCTTAGTCCAAAGAACAATCCCAACACGCCCTTCGTCGCTGTCTGGCGTTACTTTGGTAATGCAGCAGTGGGGGAGGATTTTATGAGTGAAATATATGAAAAGAACATTTATGTAACCAGCAAAATCCTACTGAGATCTAAAAAAAAAAAGGTCTGTGTTTGAGGGAACCTGGCCAGGAAGGTAGCAGACTAAACTTAGTCCAGATGGAACGATGCGGAGTTTCTGAACACAAGTGGAGTGTGGCGGTGAGGCTTCTGTGGAATCGGTTTGTCGTCTCTCAAACTTCAAAGAGGAGTGCATGAGCATGCCACTGCTCTTTTTTATTTTAAGACATCAAAGTATCGGTGTGTCCATGCATAGGTATCGAATGTGCAGATTTATGTGGGGAAAGTGTTCTATATAAATGGTGTGTGTGTGTGTGTGTGTGTGTGTGCGCGCGCGCGCACATACAGGAGCAGCGTGGCAGTGCAGTGTGGGGATTCTGTCTGACTGACTCTTCTGGTCTGAACAGAGGCAACACGATTACATTTCAGCATTGATTTCTCTGCCCTGCGGTTAGAGCAGGGTAAAGGTGAAGCTAGTGCAAAGATGCAGTCCTTCATACACGCGTGCGAGTTCCCAGGCTCTCTGCTGATTTAAACAATCATGCATTTTCTACAATAATACTGTGGCAGGCTGCGGAGTGGAAGTCTCTAGCGCAGGAGCAGGACAGAGGTGCAGGACATCGAGGAGCATTTGAAAAATGCGACATAAAATGAGACCTAAATAAATGCAGCCAGGAGCACCGAATACATCATTGAAAAGGACAGATGTGCTCTTCAGTTGTCTAACATGGGTTTTATATGAGTTTGTAATAAATCTCATATCTAAATTGCATTACTTACAAGCTGTTTGCATGAAATGCAAATGACTAAATACAGCCATAGAAATAGCACCATAATCTCCCTGTAACAGTCAAGGAAAAATACTAAATTACTATTTATTAAAGGTTAATAAAATGACAGGTGGTACAATGAAAAGGTCTGACCGCCTTCCTATTGTGTTTTTAAATAAATAGTTTACATAGAATATAGCCTTCAGTCTAACGGGTTAATCTGAGGAAGTCCTATACTGTTACATGTCTGACAGTGACAGTACATTTACCACAAAGTCTCTGACAGGGACGGATAATACAGGTCACAAGTATCGCACAAGCCCTGAATATTTCACTGATGTGAGCTTAGTACGTCACTCTGGGGAAAGGGTGAGTTATCCTAGCCCTGCAATTCCGGCTAAATAGCACTGCATGAAATCCACTCTCAGTAATTACTCGTCCCATGATCGATAACTGGTGAAACCGGTGCGTTCTGCATTGTAAAACATGCTTCTCACCCTGGACGGTGGGCAGGTGATGAAGAAAACTGGGCTGCAAGGAGTCACTAGGCATCTGCTCCTTTACAGTCGACATAGAGGTCGGAAACATCAGATTCCTGTTTTTGCTCGTCTGCGTCAAGCGATGATAAGGTGATGGAAGTGCATTCATCTTCTGGCAATAATGTTCAGATTTAATAGGGAGTGAAATGGCTCCTAGTCTCACCAATACAATAGCCCATTTATTCATGGTAAATTGCCTAAAGCAAATTGCATTCCCATGTTTTATTTTAAGCAAAGGGCTGGTTTGCACGCCGGACGTCTGCTATCCAAAATAGCTACTTCCTAAAAAGCACGTCGTCATTAACTTCATGCGCGAGAGGGAATCGTTTTCAGCTGAAAAGTCTTAAGTCTATATGGTTCTGCGCTTGCATTTTAAATGTCCTCATTGATGATTTACTATCACACATTGAAACTACCAGCAATCCCTCAATTGCCGGCACCTTTCAGCATCTGGTACAGAGTGAATCGATCGGTTTGACATTACGTGCACATGTAGCGCAGGTTTATGCGCCATGGCTAATACAAGCAGGAATGTGTAATATTCTCTTTAGTCTTATAGCACATATAGTGGTAACACTGTAAGTATTTAATGACTAAACTGACTGGTGCAATGACAAATTCTCAGGTTATTTGTTGTGTTTCCTTAACAATAACACTTCAGACATGTCAGTGGAGGGCTTGTTATTGGTCTCCTGGGGCTTCGCATGCTAATAAAGTGTATGTAAAGGGTGGTATTTGGCAGCTTGGTATACACTGTTAAATGCATTCCACAGCAATTGTATTATTATTTTTTTTGGTTTCTTTGTTTGTTTTTAAGGCTCTCCTCAGGCGAAGGAAAAATAAACCGCGTAGGGGCAGTTATTTGCTGGTGTCACCTGACCTCACCGCGACCCGGAGGCAGGGAGTCCTGCTGTTCAGCGTCATAAGGGTGAATGAAGCAGACCTCTGCTGACGCTGTGCTGTCCAAGCGGGCCTATCAGCAGAGGCTCAGATAACATGCCCCCGAGTGTAGCGGCTCTATAAGATGGCAGAGGAGCCTCATTGCCTACAGCAAGGCTGCCCAAACCCTGCTCCTGGAGATCTACCACCCTGCAGAGCCATAATTCAACACACCTGATAGAGAAAATCAGGCCCCCAGTAGCATTTAAGTATGACAGCCAGCGACGCTGAAGCCAAGTTTGCTCTAAAAGGCCCCGAAGGCCCCGATCATGGGTAGCGGGTGTGTTAAATTAAAGTTGCACCTCAGGTCTACAAGGTAGTAGATGTCTTGGGGCAGGGCCGGGCAGCCCTGGCCTATAGCGTTTTGAATCTTTCACAAATGTATACGACAATCACTTTTCATCGCAACTTAAAAAAAATAAAATAATAAAATTTCTCCTGTACTTCCAGTTTGTGTGACTAATGCGAATTGTGTACAACAGAAACAGCTCGTAAAAGGAAAACGTAAAAACACAGGGAATATTCCAGTATGAATCCTACAGAAATGTGTGAATGGCAGCGTAAGTCTGTAAGCTTTTTGAATACTACAGGCCAGATCTTAAATAGAGGTAGCTAAATTGCAATTTTTGATTTGTTGGCACCATTTAAGAGACTAAAAACTATATATAAAAAAAATGAGATGAAGTGATTGGAGTCACAGCCGTATTACAGAAGTGAAATATTGTTCTTCAAAGGATGAGGCTGGCAGAAAGCTTCAGTTTGTGATTTGTCCATAGCAGGTATTTCCAATACATTCCCCCATTTTTCTTTTTAATCTGGCACTTGCCACGGATTCTGAAGATTCTACCAATGTCCACCAATGGCCTTGAGAACAAGTAGTCTTCCAGTGGGAAGCCTATGGCCGGAGCTTCCGCCTGTCGATCCTCTTATCGAATACTCTGCCCTTGACTTGGGGAGGTTGGCCACACTGGCCTGCCTTTACCCCAGTCCGGTGGCTTTGCTTCTCAGTACTGACGCAGACTGAAAAAGCCCACACTTGTTGGAGACTCTTTGACGGTCACCGTGACCAAGTTAGCTGTGACATCCGTGACGAAGACATGTTCAATTAGGCTTCGCGTGGGCTTCCAGTCCTGGCCGGACTGCACGGAGACTGTCAGGTTCTGGCCTCGGCTGGGCGGGGGAGAGTCATGCTCAGAGTCTGAGCTGGACTCCTCTTCCCCTGTGCTCATCTCGCTCAAGACTTTCCCCGCCTTCCCGCCATCTTTGGAGGATGACCTCCGACCCCTGCCCCGGGCAGCCGCGGGCTCTGTGGCAGGCTTGGCCTCAGGTCTCCTGGCTTTCTTGGCCTGTCTGTCTGTACCCAGCCCCAAGTCTCCAGCCTCTGCAAGCCTGCCTTGCCCTCCGCCCAGGCCCCTTCTGTGTTGCTGGCCCCCACCCCCTGTTCCCAGAGTCTGCGATGGTCCCTTCCGGGTTGGGTTGACCGTTCCGTTGCCCGCAGAGATGCAACCCTGTGTCTGCTTGCTGACACTCTGCAGGTTCAGGCCCTGCAAGCTGAGAGCCTGGTGACTAGGGCCCTTCGGCAGGGGCTGAGTGGCGGTGCGAGGTGGAGGGGTCTGGGCTGCAGTCTCTTGTTTCCTCTGCCCATTGGGGGTCCCGGCGGCTGAGGACGGAGCCCCCTGCCCCCCGGTCCCGCCAGTGGAGAGCTTGGTATTGTGTAGATTGAGTGCAGCCACCCCCGGTGACTTGGAGGCAGTCACCCTCAGGTCCAGCTCCGACCCGCTGCCCACGTCCGAGACTGACAGCTTGAAATCTGGCGCGCCCTTATTCTGAGGGACACGGCTCACGGGGGTGGTGGCTGTGGTACGAGTTGGGCCCACGGTACCCAAAGGACTCCGTACCCCCTGCGAGAACGAGCCTCTGCTCTGGGCACCGGGTGGCTCTCTAGCTCCACCCACCCGGTTCATACCTGTGTAGGTGAAGCTGGCAGGCTGCAGGGGTTTCTTGATGGGCGTCTTAGATTCCTGGCTCTGCGACAGTAGTTCCTTCTCCCTTGTGGTCGGCCTCAGGAGCTTCCGGGCTCCCTTGCTCTGCCGGAGCGCCTTCAACTCTGGCGGCAGTGCCTTCCTCCCGCGCTTCTTCTTCACGGGCTCCTGTTTGGCCACCACGATCTGGGCCTTCTTCTGCGGCACGGGGTGCAACTCACGTGCCCGCTGCCCCGGCTTTGCCTTCGCCTCCTCGCCGTCGTTGTCGTCGTCGGAGGATGACGAGGACGACGACGAGGAGGAGGACGACGACGAGGAAGATGATGAGCTGGAGGACGAGGAGGACGAAGAGCTACTTGACTTTGTCGCAGGTGGAATGGCTTCCTGAATGAACAAACGGGAGTTATTACAGTAACTGCCTGTGAGATGATAAATGGAAATCGTTTAGCACAAACATCCTCATTCCTACCAAGATTTTCCGGGGTCTGCCTCTTGGCCGTTTTCCTCGCTTGCGGAACAAAATCTCCTTTTCTTGTTCCCTGGAATCGCAGAAGACTGCTTCAGCAAAAAAGCCAAACTTTTGTCCAGTGATGTCACAACAGACAGCCTAAAGCAAATGGGAAGTGGCCAGTACACTGCTCGCTCTTTCAAGCGGAATTCAAGCTGATCTGACCCCAGACACACTGACAGATCCAGATATAATACTGCAGTTGTCCATCTTTTACAAAACATTGTTGTGTTCCCCACCTCCAGCTTACATTTGAACAATGTGCCACTTTTGGGAAGAATTTCATTTTCCTAACGGCATCCAGTATCTAAATTGTGGATTCCATGCATGTCCTCTTACATTTTAGAACATTGTTTTAAAAAAAAAAAACAACTCACGGTTCAAACACTTTGCAGATGCCAACAAAACATGGAAGTATTCACAGCCCCTGCAATGACTCACTTTTCTGAAGATCGCCAGTGACCTGCCTTGGTCAGTGTTTTGTTAGTGTGCATCTCCCCAGGGAAAAGTGTTGTGCCCTGCATTTCGGCCTCTGTGGTGACTCTCCCCCCTCCCCCCTCCAGAGGAGGGTCTCCCTGACTCACCTCTTGTGGAATGCTGCCAGTAGCCTTGGGTCCAGGATATTCTCCTGGGGCTCCCAGCTGTTGTGCCTGGAACAGAGCAACACGATAAATTCTCCAGCACCAAACCTACCAATTTTGATGTCTGTTTAAATACAATTTTCGTTACTCCACTGGGCACAGTGTAGGTTAACCATGTAAATGTTGTCTGTAAAAAAATGGGCCAACTTTGTATATCAAAGTGGGTTGGTGGGCGGTGAGGGGAAACAGCCTGATCTGAATGTGTGTGTAGGACTTGAAACTTTTCACCTACCCCTGCATTATCGTGAACGGGGCTTTTCAAAGACTGGGGGGGAAATACCGCAGTGAATCTGATCTTAAGGTAAAGCAAGATGTGATCACGGTTCTCATGCACAGAATTTGTTTAACCAGCAATCCTCTATAAACCGATTTAAATACTTTATTAAACTGGTGTGCTTTGGGACATCCTTTCATCAGTATAGTATAGCTATAATACTACAAAACCGACTGGATGCTTATTTAAAACCCAGGTGCAATTTTTTTTTTTTGCAAAGTTTTTAATCATTTCAGAACTCCTCTCCCTGCAAGTTCATTGCGACTAGTCCAGGCAGCATTGGCTGGGCTTCTCAGTCGTTTAAAACTCACACTTTCTAACAAGTAACAACTTTTTCCCCTAACAATAGTTGATCGGTTCCCCTGGCAAAACGTAAATGACAGATGGAAGGCGTCGATATGATTTAACGCAACTGCGTACCCGATTAACGTCCCGGCCGCAGCCGTGAAGCGTGAGATAATTAAGTTATCCAAATTAATTTAATGAAAGCGCCTAGGAGGAAGAGCAGGGGGGCGCCAGCCGCCTGGGGGTGGGGGGTTAGAAACGGCCCACGTTGGGTGTAGCAGCGAGGGTCTGCGTGGGCAGCATGCCCGTCCCGGGACCGGGAAACGGAACGGCAAAATTGCACAAAAAAGCCGAGCAAAGCGAACCGTGCACCTACAGCTAGTGCAAGTCCGGTTATCAACCCCACACAAACTATTATGCAAAGAGACAATTGCGGTTTTTTTTCCTCCTTCAAATTAACAAACATCCAAGTATAGTTTATTTTTCGTAATTAGAAAAGAAAACATTAATTTAACCGTGCATCCTCCTTATAACTATAAAACGGTGACACCTGAAAATACTGAAGATGTTGGGCACGAGACTTAAAAAAAAAATAATTGCGCGCTACCAATCTAGCGATTTCAAATGCGGCCAATATATTGGTGCACATCTACATTTACCTACAAAAAAAGCATGCATTCCCATGATTAACATCCCAAGAAAGGGCTTGCATCCTTGCAAGACAGGCTTGGCATTTCTAACCACATTTCCTCCCCCCCCCTTCCAAGCTTCCAAACGGCTAGGTAGCTAATAATCATTCATAAAACTTGGTGAGTCTTACAAAAAAAAGCTAGTATTTCGCCCAAAAAGCAGCCCGCACTGCTGGACTGCTACGGCCGCCCGAGCACCGAACCGCAGACCAGCAAGTAAGTTAGGCAACAGATCGCCCCAAGTTTCCCGTGCTCGGCGCTTTTCTGCGACGCCGGAGCAACAAGCGGTGCGCTGTTGTTGTTTTTCATTGTTTGAGGCAGATCCAGCAGCTGCAGCTGCGCTCCCACTTACTTGGATGACCATCCTCGCCACTTCACCAGATACTCCAACTTTCCCTGCAAGAAAGCAACCGCGAAAATGTCACACGGGCGCCGGGGAGCGCGGCCGAGAATCCGCGACGCGCGGACGCACCGTTTCTAACCTTTCTCAGGCGTTTGTTGAGGATGCATTCGGCATCAAAAACCTGTTCCCCCACGGCGCTCAACTCCTCCATGACTGCGGTCGATAGCTACGATTCAAACCCTCTTTTATGAAAAGGGGGCGGAAAGAAAACAAAGCATGAAGTTTGTCCCTCGGCGAGCGCCGTACTCCGTTATCGCAAGAGCGCTCGCTGGCTTTTGCCATTGCTTTTTTGAGCCGCGGTCGCGAGTCGGCGGTGCTACAAGTTAGCACGTAAAATCTACATTTTTATTAAAATGTTATTTGCTGTTTGCTGTTATTTTTTTTGCATATGATTATCAGCTTTTTCTGGACTGAGAACGTGCTGAACTCGAGCTAGTATTGATATTATGTATGCTGATGTGGCTCGCTGAATTATATGGTGACAGTTATTTTTTTCTTACATTTTAAATAATGTTAACTTTGATTTTAAATTTATTGTATGATTATTGGACAGGACTGTAATGGGTTATTTGTCCCACGCCACATTAGCCTCGCAATGAAAGGTCATTTAATTGTAAATAAAGCAAATAACTTGTGTAATGCGTAGGTAATATAGGCGGGTATGGAAGTAAATCTCATTACTAACTGGAACATAGGAACAATTCCGTTTTTAAATGTGTGTGTGTGTGTGTATAATACAACTTTATTTAAATAAACATGAAATGTTCATGCATAAGGACATGTAACCGGACAGACGAAACGGAGAGGGGTACGTGCTCCAGAATGACTTGGCAATGGAACTGAGCAGACATTTCTCTCCACGTTTTATGTCCATCAAATGCAACTTAATAGCACTTGCATAATTCGGTCCCGCATGCACATACAGCGAAGGTTGATGCTGTTTGTGGATGCCCGCACAAAGACGCATTCATTCGCAGACGTAGCCCAGGTGGGGGGGTTTCTTACTGCTGGGTAATATTCCCATTTATAGTAATCGCTTCTGACGCCTTCGTGCCAAGTTTTATTAACAGAAATATAGCAAGGTCCTCCTCAGCCGGTAAGCTTTGTAGAAACCGTGCGGTATCCCTGCCCTGGGGGTAGACTTTCTGTCAGATGCCTACAGACTATTATAATACAAAGTGGCCATATTTTTGTGGGATGGGAATACTGAAGTCAAATTCAGTAAGACGTTCAAAAGGGTTCTCTGATGATCTTATAATTTTGCATTATTAAACCATTAAATGCGTTGAAAGATCTTTGTGCGAGCCTCAATGAAGCAGAAGCAATATTCCTTGAATCTAGATTTAAATGTATCACATTTTAATGTGTCTTTAATGTTTGTTCAATGTTATAACTAATCGAATACAAAACTTAAGGTGCGATTTTTATTATTATGTACGATGAATCTTTATTCCGATGTTTAAGGTTAAGATGCTGTCAGCTAATGAATACATGCATCACCGTGTGTAGGATTTATTGCTCTTTGCTTTTATGCTTGTTCATTGACTTGTTTGTTTACCATGTATGTATATTTAAGCAATGGACTCAGACAGACTTTTAAAAAAAGAATTCAAGATTTACTTAAAATAGTGTTTATTTTTCTGCCATTGGATGGCATTGTTATAGTTTATTGTATGTCAGGCCTTTATATGTGGATAAAAGCAGCAAAGCTACACAACTGACAATAATTCCTCATTATGCGCTTGCCGATCATCCTTTGTTCCTTCATTCATTGACTTGATTTGCTTTGGGCAGTTGCACCTGCTAACTGATGCTTCAGCGATTATGAAACAAATCTTCCTGGGTGTTTTGTCTTCTGCTTGTTAGTGAATACACAACTGTGTCAAGCAGGCCATGTGCCAGGGGAAGACGCTTTTATTATTGGCTGTGGGGGAGGATCTGGAGCCAGTCTTTAATGCTGGGCAGACAGATGTTTCTCTTTTTCAAAGTGTAATTTAATATTGTCCTGTCTTGTTTTCAGTCAAGCGTTCCTCACATGCTACTTTGCTTGAGTTGGACATCCTTGTCGTTGGTCTCCTCAGAGCTGAAATACAGGGAGTGATGTCATTTTGGCGATCGACAGCCCAAAATAATAAAAAAAAAAAGTCCAGATTCAGAAAAATCTATATTTCATTTTCTGGGAAAATATGACTCCACTTTGTGTTCCAAGTGGAATTGCACATTCAGTGTGTCTACGTAAAATGTTTCAAGTGTCACCAGCAAACTGAATGCGCCCATTGTCACAGTTCTCTCCTCTGCTGTTCATAGTGAGGAAAGTATTTAAACCGTCAATTGTAATTGAGAAAATAGCTGGTAAAAAGGGTGGTACCATCTTGACAGTCATGGTGCCAGTATTTTAATTTAATGAACAGATGCAGCAAGTTGCCTGCAGAATGTCGCCATCATGACTGGTCAGACAGCATGTGGGCGGGGCAATGACTTGCACATCATCCAATCAGCTCAGTCACATCCTCTTTTGTTGTGAGCTGCATTCTACAGTTGTGTGGTGACCAACAGTTATGCACAGATGTGGAAACGGTGGACATACGAATCAAGGGTAAACAGAAATATGACGTACCTGGCTTTTGGCTTTCGCCGGTGGTACCTGGCATAAGATGTGACAGCCACAAACGCAATAACTAAAATGCCAGCAGTGACTCCCAGACCAATTAGTGCGTTAAATAAGATGGTGTTCTCAGAACCTGTAATACAGGGATGGACGTATGAATCATTTCTAAAAACATCGATAGCTGTCCAAGAGCTGCCTGATTTAAAAAAATTCAGGTATTTATAGGACATTGTCAGTCGTAAAGCCGTCTAACATTGTTAAAGTGATGTTAATATGAATATGGAGGTAGAATTTATATAATGGCAGTAATATAGATGCTGGTTGACCCAATCTGACCTCCAGGTGGTTCTGTTTGCTGCCCTGACACCAGCATGTGGCGGGTGGCATCCAGGTGCCCGTCGTTCTTCTCTGGAATGATGCCCAGCAGGTGGCACATCAGGGCGTAGATGTGGATTGTCTCGAAGGGCCCCACCGTTAAGTTCCGTTGGAAGTCGGGCCCCACAGCCCGGAAGAACGGCTTCATGTCCATGGCCTGGTTGTCAAAGCCGTGTTCCCCTTTGTTGTACTGCAGAGGAAGCAGCTGGAGGAGGCAGAGCAGCGGGGTTAAGGAGCTGAAGGCCTGCGGGGTCGCGGAGTAAAATGCCAGCATAGGATCTGTTGCTCGGCCTTCTGGGAGATGAGCGTCACCCAATGACAGAGGCACTCCATTCATTTATGGTGAATAAAGTGTCATCATTGTGGTTTATTGTTACTATTAACTGTGCAAGAAAATAAATTTGGTTTAAAATAAAAACGATGAAATCGGTTGTAGTGTCAGAAGAAGAATCAATGGTGATTTAATCTAAAGTCTGTTGATCGAACAGTCGTGTTCTGGTTGTGGAAGTAGAAATCTAAATAATGTATTCTGCAATGATGTTATATCATGCTGGGTGGATTAAAATTACTTTTGTTAATATTACATTACAGAAGATATTCTCGTCGCACACCCTTTGAATGTGAGCCTACTGTATTACTATGATGTGTGTAAGATTGTAAGAGCATCGCCTGGATGGGATGAAACTCAACAGAATTGAATGCTATTACTGGTCCGCAGTACAAATGGCCAATAGAGGGCGATGTCGACTTAAAAATTTGGAGCTGTGATCGTCCAGTAATCTGTGAATTATTTAAGTTTGTGTTCAACAGAGGGAGCATTTCAAGCAAAATCGTGGCGCGTACTGCAGCTTTTGAAGAAGCGATTGGTAATCTCCAGCCTGGGCGAATGGTGATGTCGCTCATTTGGAGACACTACTTACGCCATTGACGACATATCCAGGGTCGGCAATGAGCACGAGAGGCAGGATGCGTGGGTGCTTTGTGTAGTGCATGTGCCCTGGCAGCTCTTCTTTTCTGTACACGTGCAGGTGTGGGTGCGCACCCTTCAGGGAAGCATACACCTTGTCCAGTAGGCCTTCTTTGGGCAGCAACATGCCAACTGGCCCATAATCCAGCAGCTGAAAGGCCAGGTCACGGAAGGAGAAGCCAGGAATCTTGGACAGGAGGATCTGGTTGACCTGGCCGCCCCGTAAGATGGTGCTCATGCCATGATCGGCCGTGATGATGATGTTGAGCCTCTCAGCGAGCCCATGTGACTGGGCGGAGCTCCGCAGGTAGCCTACCGTGCGGTCCACCTGCCTGACCATGTCCCTTCGTTCCGGCGAGTCAGGCCCATACTTGTGTCCCACGCCGTCAGGCTCGCCAAAATATAAGGAGACAAAGTCCAGGTCAAGGTCGGTGAACCAGGAGCCCATAACTTTGTCCACGTTCTTCTGCCAGGCCGTCTCGTTGGAGTAGTTGTATAAAGCGGGCTCCACCTCGCCCACCAGTACCTTCTGACCTTGGTATCTTGAGGCCGTACCAGGGAAGTGAAGCGAACCTGCCTTAAGGCCCTGGTAAGACAGGAGAACTGGGATTAACCTCAGGCTGATGGACAGAGCAGTAAAATGAAGGGCTCTAAGACCGTGTCTCCCGATCTGGTCCATTTTTGCATCTGGAAGGGAGCAAAAATGTGGACTGTCTGACAGGGAACTTGGAAGGAGCAAAATCATAGACCGACTGTGGGTCCCTGAGGGCCAGATTGGGCAACACTGCTTGAGGACAAGTAGGTCTATTTCAAGTTTTGATTTTGCATAAGTAAACTTTCGATTAGTATTACTCTTTATGCATTTGTACAGACACGTTCATAATGAATTTGAGATCCCTGAGACTGAGGTCAGTCATGGATTTTGTGGTTCATTTGGAAACACTGGCTCACCCCAGTGTGCGTATCTCTATCTCGGTTAAAGGTTTTCATTTTTTTTTTTTTGATTGTTTTATTATGTCCATGATGCTGCCAGCCAGAGTGCATTGCATTGTGGGAGTGGTACTTCCTATCCAGTTCAAAAGCTGTACTGAAGCAAATCAGTTTAGATACCTTGGAAATGGCAGTTGGTTCAAAGACGTTATCTGTATTTATACACGAATGCCTCTTAAAATGTGATCTGATCGTTAAGTTATAATCTTATTTTACAAACAAGACATTTTATCTTTAATTATCTCACCATTTTATCTTTATTGGTCATTTGGGTTAAACAATCAAGGTCATTATATAAAGAATGTAAATTTCAAGATAATTTGAGTGTGGTGTGCCAAATAAAATACCCAGACAGTTTTTGTTACCTACCCTTTATGAAAATACTTCATAAGTCATTGAAGCCGGTAAATCTGGACCTGGTTCCGAAAGAATTTCTAATGGCCTCCATCAGTGCCCAGTCTGGTAGCGTTAAAATACGACATTAGGAAGATGTTGCTACTCATCGTAGAGGTTGGTGGCCTGTACAGATTTCTGCATGGGCACGTGGTAGAATTACCAAAAAACTGAAAGAACCCTAGCGTGCAGGCTAAGGATCTGCAAGCATCTGTATTAATTTGATAACGTCTGTGTTCACAAGTCTACCATAAGCAAAAGCTTATTTTCCCATAATTCCAGAGGCTTGGGGAATTCTGTAATTTTGTATGATACATACCTACAATCTAATACCACAGGGCTTTAATCTCACAGCATCATATTAAGTCTGATCATGGTGCCCCCCCTACTGATCAGTTTATGTACTGCACCTGTCTTTGGGCTGTTATCCAGATGGGCAGGCTGCCATTGTCCCACCACTCTCCCACAAACTGTGTCGGGTAGTAGGGCTTCTTCTCCTGGCTGCTGGTGTTGAACCACATGTTATGGATGACCCCATGGTTCTCAATGTACTGCCCTGGGAACAGCGAGTGTGCAGCCGTGGTAAGCTCGGGGAAAATTAGCCTTTTCATTGCAATTTTAAAGCCTAATCATCTACATTTATGTATTTAGCTGACAGCCTTATCCAGAGTGACTTACATTAACCAATTACAGGGAATTACAATCTCCCTGGAGCAACTTGGTTAAGGATCTTGCTCAGGAACCTACATAACCAGAGCCTCATACCACTAGGCTACCGCCACCATCATCATCATAAAGGGGGGATAAAATGACACATTAGGCATCTAAGAATCGAGTGCAATAAATCTACCCAGCTGATACTAGCCTGAAAAGTGTTGTATAAGGAGACTGCAAGCAGTAATAGTACATCATAGTACTGTTAGTAGATAAGAGTGACACATTTGATACTTTCAATAATTAACTCAATTTATCAATCTTTCACGTGCCAGCATGGGGTCAAGGATGCCTGGGAACCTTTCTCTGATAGAATAGAGCACGAGGAAGGGATATACCCTAGACAGGATGATGGCCCAGTACATGCTAGATGCACAGTGATACACTTAGTGATCATTTATTGAATATTAGACTACGTTAGATTGGATACATTAGATGGGCGTCAGACAATGAATTGCAGTTTTGCGTCAAATCCGAAAATGCAAGATGGTCCTAGGAAAAGTTATACACGTGATAAATTTAAAAATATGCATCTCTACCGGGGTGTACTGTAATTGGAAATTAGCCTGACTACATATCTTTGGACTGGAGAGGACACTGGACTACCCAGAGGAAGCTCCCAAAACCCGAACAATCATTAAAATATGAAAAGAATGTGGTTTATATTTTTTAAATGATTTTTGAATTGTGACTGCCCATTATGTGTTAGCTGAAAGGTAATAAATCTGACTCTGAGTCCACTGTAGTTGTTCATGCTGTTCTGCAGCAAATTCCCCTTGACAAATGCTGTTCAGTATTCGCCCCTGCTGTCCGCTATGCATTGACCTTTGCTGATGGGGGTTACCTGTGAGCAGGGTGAAGTGGGTCGGGCTGGTGATGGTCAGGAATGGCGGCGTCACGTAAGTGGCTTTGACGCCCTCAGCTGCCATGGCGTCCAGGTGAGGCGTGTCAACGTCGCGGTCGTAGTCCCAACGGAAGCCATCGAAAGAGACCAGTAGGACCTTGTTTCGGGGCCCGGTGCTGGACCTTGTAAGCGGTGCTGCCAAGGAGAGAGCCCCCAGCTGGAGGCAGATGGAGAAGGTCCATAGCATGGTTGGAGTGATTCTGCTTTGCTGAACACAGCTGGTACACTGCACTAGACAATGTAGTGAGTAATTGCTTCACCCCAGTAGACTGGCTTACCCTACAGAACAGACCACGCAAGGTCCCGAATTCCTAAGTGTGAAAACTCCCAACGCAGCTGAGGTTCTGAGCAGGACGGGCAGTTCTTATATGTGTCTTATCACAAGCTGTAGGCTATAGTCGACCTGCAGGGCTCAGCAAATCATGACTTTGTACTCTAGATGTGCTTGTTTCTCATTCTCTATTATCCTTGGCCCAAGTTCAGAGAAATCCTGTTATCTTTAGTGGGGGGGGATGCACCAGTATCCATAAGATCTACGGCAGGTCAGATAAGTTATCTAGACAAATTGTAAGGAAGATTAGCAGTGAACCCTAAGACAGACGAGCAGCAAGGCCAGAGATGTATTTGGCTTTAAAAGTTGATTTGCATAATTGTCTTATGATAAATGGCATCAATCATTTTATGATCTGTAACTGGATGTTGTTTTATTTCTTCTCCTTCTCCTAAATGAAGCACATCTATAAGAGCCCTTTACCCATGTCATGGGCATCAGACTAGCCCAAGGCCCTCGGTTATATGAAGAGGTCGTTTTACAACAGTCCATGCCTCCTCTGTCAGGTTCTGCAACCTCAGCGTTGGCTACAAGTCCAAAACGCTTACTGAATGTCAGATTTGTGTAAAAAATGTATGATACAGGAATGAACTTCCACAAGAGGGGCATACTTACGACTTATGGGGCACACATTTCAAAGGAAATGTAAAAACAAGTATCTAAAATCAGAATACAAGGATTACATGCACGGAATTTTTTTTTTAACGTCAGTGAAAATTCAGACGTTCTTAGAAACCTTTTCGAATGCCACTGTGCAGGAATCTGTCAGTTGGGGGGGATGTGAGGAGGTGGTATGTATCCAGAATGGAGATTACTCTCTCTGGGGGAGGGGATGTACCCCTTTGTTGTTCAACACTCAACATCACTGGTGAGGATACTGAGATCGGATGTTTTAATGATGCACTGGGCACCATGGGTAGGTAGTTGTTATGGAAACTGCAGCGACTGAACAGAAGAAGTTCTCGGCTTCGCTGATCTTATCGCATTTTATTCCAGGCGTGAGGGTCATGGGTGCAAGGTTCTCCCAGAAGGAGAGTTTATTGGAGTGCTTGGACCCAAAGCCACCTTTAAGAGCCCTGACGTGCACTGTGGGATGGATACGAAGCTGTCCACTCACCAGAGTATTTCGGCGGCTTTATTATTATTTTTAGTAGTAGTAGTTTGCAGATTAAATACATTACTACAATTTATTAACCTACGAGGCCTTGACAAATCAGAGAATATTTTCAAAGTTTACAAATGTACTAACCATTAACTTGTAATCCATGATGCTGCACTATGTATTTGGCTTCTTCCTAAGATGAAGAGCCAGGGAGCCGGTTTAGTTTGTATATTGAGCCGCACAGGAAGATCACAGGTGACGATCTAACGAGAGCGAACATGATCGGCTATCGAATTTGTTTACCTTTGTCTTTGACAAGCTTGGCAATGGTCAGGCAGAGAGGAATGCTCAGCTCAGCCTGAGCAGCAAAGGCTCCTGGCCCATGGGGGTAGAGAAGGTAGTAGAGGTAGGAGGTAGATTAAATTCTGGAAGGAGTTTGTTTGAAGTGCTGCGGATTATTCCCTGTCTTGAGGCTATGGCTTGTATACCCTATATAACACAAGCAGGTATAGAAAATGGATGGATGACAGATGGTTGGGTAACTTTGAAAACTCATTAGTAAAAATGTTTGTCATTTAAAAATACATATTCTCTTTTATTTTGAATAATTCAATGTAATATTGTAACATTATATCTTTATACGTCTTACCTCCTCAGTTTTTTTTTCTCTTTTTTATATAGCTACCAGCTGCCTGTCCTAGCAGAGTCCACTCAGCGTAATGAAGACTCCGGAACCCGGAGCCAATTCTCCCTTCCAGTAGGTCAGCAGTATGACGTGATTCAGTTGTGATTAGACGATGGTTAGGGGCTGATGGTTAGGGGCTGATGCTTAGGGGCTGATAGTTAGGGGCTGATGGTTAGGGGCTGATGGTTAGAGGCTGATGGTTAGGGGCTGATGGTGAGGGGCTGATGGTTAGGGGCTGATGGTTAGGGGCTGATGGTGAGGGGCTGATGGTTAGGGGCTGATGGTGAGGGGCTGATGGTGAGGGGCTGATGCTTAGGGGCTGATGCTTAGGGGCTGATGCTTAGGGGCTGATGGTGAGGGGCTGATGTTTAGGGGCTGATGGTGAGGGGCTGATGCTTAGGGGCTGATGCTTAGGGGCTGATGCTTATGCGACGCGGGCAAGGTCTTTGGCTATTTTCTGCTTTTTCTTGCAGGCAGAATTGTCACTTTACGCCGTGTACCAAACATAAATTTGGTGCTAATTTACAGGAGGCTGGAGAAGCTCTTTGAAGGCATTTTCTCGCCCGTCCTGGTTTGGGACAGTGTCTTTCAGTACGCAGCCTGGGCTCTCTTAAAGGGGAGGTTGGCAACTGACAACTAAAAAAAGGCCTGGTGGCAGTAGAACTTTCCTTTAACCTTGATTAAAGTTGTTTTTTTTTTTTTCCATACGGCAATGCATAAGCCATTCTGACAGTAAATGGTCAAACGTTTTAAGCAAAGGATTTCACAAAGCAGTTGAAGGTGTCTTTGTTTTAGATGTAAGACTTTGAAAGGGGATATCTGAAGCGAATCATTACTCAGCCCAAGGATCCCAGACGGCCCTTGTCTTTTTCATTCAGTTACCCCCCCCCACCCCCCCTCCCCGGTCTGCCTTGCTTTCACGCTCGGATGTTGCAAACAGTACCGATAGGCACATATGCTCTCCGTGAATTAATGTCTACCAGCTTCCACGGGGCAAAATGACAGGCCAAAAATACAAAGCGGACGAGCGCCCGCATTCCGCCTACACCTGTCTCCCTTCCCTGTCATTGCCGGCAGGCTTTTTCCTGGGAAATGCACTTGTTTAGCTCTTATGCCTAAGAATAATTTGGGCATGTTAATTAAGAGCTGACAGGAGTTAAGCCAGCGCGCGTGTCTTCTAAATAAATGCCGTAAATTGGGTTCCATGGGTGCTAATAATAAAATCCGTATTAATGGGTGATGCGGCCCGACCAATAAACATATTAAGTCGAGAAGAATGACTGAGAATTCTCAGACGCTCTCCCAGACGTGAATTCACATTTAGAAAATGTAAGTCAAGAACCAGGATGGTGGATTTTGAGACTTCACCTCAGGCACACACGTTCGGGAAAAGTGGGTTTGGCACCAGCGGGTCGCTAAGTTGGCACCCCTTCATGTGGTACTGGCCTGGGCGGCAGCCCAAATTGATAGACCGGAATCCCACCTCGGATGCCCCATGCCCGGTGCCCCGTGCTTCCTGAGGAAGGCCCCAGGCTCACCGTGACACTGCGCCCTTCATACTGTTCTGCTCTGTGGTTTCCATCATACTCTGTGCTTATTTGATTGACTCAATTTACACGCTTTGGCAGCACTTGACAGCATCCCGTTAATTCTGTGGCACAACTTGAATAATTTAAGAACCTGAAATCAACAGAGAGAGAGAGAGAGAGGGTGAACATTGGCTTTTTTGTCTTCCCCTTCGGTCGTTTGTCAAAGAGCAGAATAATGACCGCAGGACAGAGGAGCCTCCAGATCGGACCCACCGGCAGAGATGTGACGCAGTGACAGACAATGGCACCGGGAGTGTGTGTCGTTTCCTGCCAGGGAAGCCTGGCACTGCCAGAGGCATCCTTAGAGGTCTATCAAGGGATGCGAGAACCCAGCGTCTGTGGCCCGGGCTGCGATCACCCTGTCGTTTTTCTGGGATGATGGAAATGCTGCTATGGATCCGTGTTGTCTTGAAACCTGCCCAGGGCTTGCAGACCTCTCTCTGCTTCAGCAGTACTTACACTGCATGTATAGGTTATTAGGGCCTGGCTGGGAATTGTGGGATTTATGAGATTTTGCCCCGTGAGACCTTTGGAGCATGGGCACGGGTCCTGACCAGACACACGAAAAGCCCGTTCACTTTAGCAGTTAGCTGGGACAGATGACCTGGAGACTGGGCCAGACTGTTGCCACTCTGAGGTGCCTGCAAACTCTCACTAGCTTGCAGATAATCTTCCTATGCCAACTTCATGCTCGTTTCCTATTGTTCATCGCCAAGGATGGAAGCATCCGTCTCATCGCCTCGTGGCTCGAATTCCACAGTCTTATTGTAACAAACCATCCAGCCATTCCGGAGTGTTCATCTGGGTTAGCGTTCCTCTTTGTCCCCCGCATTTTCCATGCCGGGAGTGAGCCACACTATTGGCTAGACGCCAGCTTCGGCGTCTTCGGCGCTAACCTTCCACCCAATCCCGTGGCAGCTCATCCTTCCCCAAGTCGTTCGCGAGCTTTAATCCATTTTGGGGCCCTTGTGAGAAATGCACTGTGACATATTGTAATTTCGAGTTTCCCCGCAAATAAATATACGGGAATTATTCCGGGGTGCAGCTGTCAGCATGGCGTGTTGCTAACGCTTCTTCCCGGACGGCTCCCGTGACTCACCCAGCTCAGGGCGTATTAATTACGATCCCCCCCCCCCATCCGCCGGGTGCTTGTGAACTCAGACTCTGTAAACCGCATCCCTCGACGGCCATGTGGGCATTTTAAAGATCGTTGATGAGAGAGCATCCGGGAAGCGGCTAATGCCACACTAGCGAGGCTTACCCTCCGACACCGTACTTCTCAATAGCCTGCAAACTATGTTCTGGAAGGGGGAAGTGTAGAGTATGAGCCCGCTTGTTATCTTTCCTGCTATAGCTAACGTAGGTGGTATTCTGTTTCAGTCCCCACTCAGCTTCCGCCATCTCCCATCAAAACAAGCGCGCACACATGCACACACACACACACACACACACACGCTCACGGCCCTTCTTACTCTCGCAACCGGCAATTACTCAACGTACTTAATGGCAACGTAACGTCGCATAACAATGGCGGAAGAAGGGGGAGAAAAGGAGATGCTTCGACTGCTGAAATAACTTGTCATTCTTAGGAGGTCCCCGTGGTAGCCGTTAGCAACCGATGATGTTCAGTTGCTAAGAAACGCATCACATCTGGGTGAAGTCCCACCAAATTCATCTCTCTGAAGAGATCAGCAATTATAGCTGGCTATCTTTTGATCTCTGACCCCATAGCATTAAAAAAAGGTTTATTTCTGTGCCACACTAGAAAGATTAAGAATGCAGCGCCCACTCTGTTGAAATTTTGTGAATTTAAAACCAGCATTTTTGAACATCATTATCTGTGGTTACTTGCCGTTCTCATTTCTCATTTTAAGCCAGTTATCCAAACCACCTGGACATCTGAATCACCTGTCGCCCAATCTAATGGACCGTGATGATCATGTGACCTACACTTGTTCTTGTCAAAGTTGAAGGTACAATGTTGGGGTGGGGGGGGGAACCTGCGTTAATTTAGAAAAATGGACAAGATGGTTTTACAATTTGTTCAAGGGACAGCTGTTCTTGTGTGCAGCGAAATCCCATCTGTGTTTATTGTCAGAAGCTATTAAAACATCCAACACACCTCTAAGAAATTCTGTGATCAATCTCCCTGTAGACCCCCTAATAATGAGTCTCACCTGCCTTGAAAAATTAGACTGTAGGATTTGCCTTGACTTAGGAGAGCAGCAGTAAAAGCGATTTTTACAGGGTCACCTTCTCGAGGAGCACAAGCATCAGCTACCGTCTTTCTCAGGCCCCTCCGTGGTGTTAAACACTTCCTGTCTGCCTGGTTGGGTTTCACAGAAACCAAAGAGTAAGAGGATGTAGGCTCACGAACCTCAAACAAGCATATGAGGAGTGCACTGCTGTGGAAACACACGTTATCCAGTTGTTTGCTAGACATTAGGGAACCGTAGAAGTCAGACTCCTGTCATTTTTAGGTCGCTCTTAGGTTAGAGTCTGAGAAGCTGCTTTGAACCGTCTACTCGGCTCCCTATAGACCTTAGGTTTGAAGAGCAGAGGGGGGAATAGCAGGTTCTTTCATATGGGGTACTGCTTCGTATCCTGTTTGAATGGTATTCATGTTTTTCACACTGTTTGGAGGGCGGAGTCAAGGGTCAAAGGTCAAGTCATTGCAGCCAAGGACCTTGAGCGTTGTCCAAGATAATGTGGTTGGCTGTATGGTTTCTATGGTAACTATTGTGCAATGCCTCCACAGATTATATACACTTCCTTACATCTTCAAACTGCTTATCCTGGCCAGGGTCCCTGAGGGCCAGTCTGTGGCAGGGCACATACGCAGTCGTACACTTCAGGCAATTTGGAGAGACCAATTAGTCTAACTGCATGTCTTTGGAGGCCCGTCTGACATGGGGGGCATTTGATACGAGCCCTCCCGCCCTGGAGGCGTGATACAACTGCTGCCTGCTAGCCACCAGTGGGAAATTGTTTGTATTCATTTGTCTTCCATGGTTGTTTCAAAACAGTGTTTCCATAAAAGAAACACTGCCTGGTCTATCCTTCTGTGATCCAGAAGGCTTCTGTTCATCCTGACTTTTTCCCTAGTGTGGGGATAATTAATGACGAAAGCCCCTAGCTATTCTGGATACCTCGCGACATGTAATTCTATAATTGGATTCAAATCCAGTTCACTTATTTACTTGTTAGTGGCTTAATATAGCTGCAGACTCGGGGGGAGGAATTTCCAGCCTGAGGGTGTCTTCTTAAGATAAGGTTTTGACCAGAACATTAGAACCGAATGGAAAGAGGCGAATTAGACTTCTGCGGAGGCTGTGTTCCCAATTGAGCCATGCCACTGAAATTATGTTCGTAAAATATGAAGGAGAAGCGAAGTGCGACTCTGTAAATGACTGTCGTATTTTTGGAAAGTGGGTGCCTCTCGGCTCGCGTCACGGGTCAGGGTGGACGTCCCTGGAGCCGCGGCTCCTTACAGGGTCACCAGACGTCCCAGCATCATCAGACAGCGATATCGCACCGGTGTTTTATTATATCGATTCCCCTTCCCCTGGCGCTTTGCAGTTCGGGGAGACGCGGTGCCGGGGGAGAGGCAGGCGCACGTCGCGGCTGTATCTCGGTGTGCTTCGCGTCTCCCTGCGAGAGCCCCTCGCCGCCGCCCCGGCTCCTCACCTCGCTCCTTCTCTTCCCTTCAGGAAATAGTTCTCTGCTTTCTTTCCCGTACTAGTGCACCCCCCCCCACCCATGCCAGATTGTGTAGTAGGAGCTGCTCTCCCCCTCTATCTCGTGTGCCGGCCGATCGATCGGAGGGACCCGCTCGTCTCTGTGAGTACTCTCATTTTCATGCTAATTCACTCGTTTGCTCCGCTGGGGGAGGGAGGAGGGTGGTTGCGTGCGGGGGGGGAGCCTCCCCTTCTGCGTCCGTGGCTTTTGTGTAAGAGCCATATGCCGGGATGGGGGGAGATGGGAAGAAAGGGAATTGAAGCGGTGTTGTGGGAATGGGCTCTGATGCGAGCAGCTGTTTGGGGCAGGTTCCTGGGGAGGGGGGGAGTTCGGCACAGTTGACCAATACGGATGGCACTTACTCTATTCTCCCCGAACTGCTGTCCCTTTAGTGTTT
The DNA here is from genome assembly GCA_026774425.1 of Petrocephalus zakoni. Taxonomy (NCBI): domain Eukaryota; kingdom Metazoa; phylum Chordata; class Actinopteri; order Osteoglossiformes; family Mormyridae; genus Petrocephalus; species Petrocephalus zakoni. The sequence continues at coordinate 16,275,967 of JAODKN010000045.1, forward strand.
TTCCTGGGAAAAAACTGTTTTACTATGTCTGCTGTGCAGATATTGGCAACGATGATGATTATTATAGTGATGATTCTGGTGATGATGATGGTCCCCTGTGACCCAGGAGTGTAACAGAAGCCACAGTGTAATGTCATATAGTGTAATGCAATCAAGGGGACACGTGTCTCTCTGTGCTATTGTTGTGCCTGCTGTGGCTGGAGCGGAAGGGAGAAAGCCCTACTGCCTAAATTTCCCTACAAAAAAGATGTCCTGTTAATTATTAACCTTCAGCGTATCAAACACGTGAGCTGTCATTCTGCTGTTGGATGTTGGTGGGGGGGGGGTGTTTTCGGGTGTGTGCGATGGCATCCAGGAGGACTGAAAAGGATGGGATGCATATGGTGTGGTTGTGTGTTGGCGTGTGCGTGCAGCCCCCCCGCGATGGCCCGGCATCCTAACGGCGGCGTGCCCCTGCCTGGTGCCGCGTCTTCTGGGTTAAGTTCCAGGATAATACGGCATGCACTGGGTAGGGATGTGAGGGTGGCATGTACGGGGTGACCTCTGGGTGTTCGGACTGCCTCTGGTGGGTGGGATGGCTGCTGGCGTGATGTGCGGAGAGGAGAGCCCGGCTGGCTGTGACGCTGACAGCGGCGGGACGGCGCCTCACAGCCCCGGAGCGCTGACAGCACGGCCTTCGGAGAGTGACAGCGCGGCGGCGGCGTGGCGGGGGGATTAGCGTGGGGCTCCGGCGCTGCCGCAGCTGTGTCCGCGCCTAATTAGCGCCGAATGCCGCCTCCAGCGCAGCGATCGCACGCCGCGGTTCAGGGCCGCCGTCCTGCACCGGCGCCCGGTGCCCGTCACATGCCGGGCTGTCAGCTCACTTACACGCAAGTTTTAAAGACCGAAATCAATAGATCGAAATGTAATGGATTGCAGGGAAAGCAAAGCGCGACGATCCCGCGTGTGGGGTGCGAGCGCTGTGGGCTGCGATCCCGTGCCGATGGCGTCTGTCGGACTTCAGTGGGACTCAGGTGAAGCATCCCGTCGGAAAAGGGGGGGGCTGACTGAGCCTAATTGGAGCTGGCCGGCGTGTGGCTGCTGCCTGGCGCCGCCGCTGTACAGATGTTCCGGGCGGGCAGCAGACTGACAGCTGTGACTGGGGTCTCCGTCTCACACGCGGGTACGGAACAGCCAGGCAGGAGCGGCCGCTCTTCTCGCATTTTTTAATGACTAAGATGCTCTACATCTAATATCCCCCCTTTCTCATGAGGATTTGGTTAATACCTGTGTAAGTTATACAATAACACAGGCAGCCGCACTATAGTGGGATGCTCTGTGCCTTACTGGAGGTGGAAAGGGCTCACTAAGCCTTTTTGGGGGGGTTTCAGCCTCCTGCCCACCAGAGTTGTAATTGGGGACAAGCTTAGGGAATCCAGAGGAGCTCTGTCACCTTGACAGCCTGTCCCGTGGCCGCCCTGACTGGGAGAGCCTCTCTCAGGTGTGTACTTTCTGAGGGGGGGTGGCAGGTACACGGCGTTCTCCATCAGGCTCTCAGCTTGGGGTCTCGCTGTGCGTGGAGCTCCTGTGTCAGCCGCCTGAGCAGGTGCACCTCCTCCCGTCCCTCCTTCTGCAGGGAGCTCCTAACGAGCGCGTGGCTCCTGACAGCCTTGAGCAGCGGAGCCGTGAGTCGGCGCGGTTCTGCATGGCTGGGCGACACCCGGCCCAGGGTTCCATGAGGTCGCGATCATTAATGCCTGGGGTCCAGCCAGACGGCCATGAACCCCACGCCGGTGAGGGCTGGGCACGGGGGCTCAATGACGCCGCTCGGTGGGCACCCACCCAAATTCGTCCTCAGCTGAGCAGGTGACCGCGGTTATCGCTTACTCAGTTGATCGGGGGGGCTGCCCCCAGTCCACATGCCCTGCCCCACCCCAGTCCTGTACATTTCTCCTAAACTCTGTCACTTCCTGGTTTATTACAGGACATGAAGGTCTTTGACCGCAGCTCGATGGGGGGTGTGCTGGTTAAATAACTGATAAGAGAGCAGAAAGTTTGGATGGTGCCTGTCATTGTGACGGGTAAAAGGGCCAGTAGTATTTAACACGAACCAGAATTTAACAACCCTGCTCCTGACTCTGGAGTCTTTATTTAAATTCCTTTTTAAGTTTTGTAAGTGGTGTTGGGTGGTAGAACGAGGCAGTGC
>JAODKN010000045.1:16278347-16301602 GCA_026774425.1 Petrocephalus zakoni
ACTGATAAGAGAGCAGAAAGTTTGGATGGTGCCTGTCATTGTGACGGGTAAAAGGGCCAGTAGTATTTAACACGAACTCCTGACTCTGGAGTCTTTATTTAAATTCCTTTTTAAGTTTTGTAAGTGGTGTTGGGTGGTAGAACGAGGCAGTGCGGAGCGCAGTGGAGGCATTTGGCCGTGAAGCTCGACGCGGCTTGCGGTGTCTCTCGGGAAGGAGAGGCAGAGGGCGAGCAGAGTGCCATTCTCAGGGAGGTGGAGTGCTGCATCGATGGCCCAGCGCCAGCCTGAAGCTTTACAGCCACACCATCACCGGAGCACTCGGCCACAGTGGGGCGTACGGGATCGCCACTGTGACAGCACAGTGGTCCTCTGCTGTTGCCATATGGGTTTGCTTCTGCCGGGAAATGCCTGGGAAGGTTGTTCTTCTTGAAGGACCATGCTTTCCTGCACTGCCCTGTCCCTGAAGTAAGCATCTGGGTTAATTTTTAATGTTTTTGCCTCTTCCACTCCAGCGTGTTTTTGTGCTGTGATGTTTGTGCCGGGAGATGTTCATATGGGACAGAGACACAGACAGTCAGTCAGACAGACTGACCTCGCTCTTCCACGTCTTGTTGACACCTGTGGAATGAATCACCCATCCTTGCCAGCCTCTACAAATGGCTTAGATCCCAGAATAAGCAGACACCTGTTGCTAATTCTGCTCCTGTTAGGGTGGAGAATGATTGGTCACCAGTGAAGGCCAGCAGGCATGTCAGCCTAACCTCTGTCAGCTAGTCCCCACCCCCCCAGTCTGCACTCTGCAATGATAAGCTTATGCATGCTTTATGAATGAGCAGCCAAGAGTGCACCCAGGGTCCGAATCTCTCTGCCCCAATTTGCCGTCTTCCCTGGTCTACGGTCTATCCTGATTCAGGCTTCTCCCCTGGCCATGGGGTCCTCTGTTTATGCTGTATGCCGCCTCCTGTCTGTTCCAACCCCCCCCCCCCCAATACTAACGCCAGTGTCCATGTCACTCCCTAAGAGCCCCCACTGTCTCTGTCCTGTAAGAGCTCGCACTCTCTACTCTGCACCTCTGAAGGACTGAGGGTTGTTGATATCTTATCTTTCATCAGCTATTTAGCTGAATTTAGATTTAATCTGAAATGCTTTGGGGCCTTTGGAATCAAGGTTGTTCACCCCCCCCCCCCCATCCTTACCCTGTAATTGGTGTGAATGTGGCACAGATACAAAAAAGGAGGACGAGCGGCACAGCCTCCGGACCGCAAGCCGGTAACAGAGGTAATCAGCTGCAATCGAGTCTCCCCGCGTTACCCTGCCCACGTGGCATCCGGACTGTGAGCTGGGCTGATCAGTCAGGCCCACTCTACCACTACTGTAGACCAGTTTTTCTCAAACCGGTCCGCGGGGACCCCCAGACGCTCCGCACTTTCCCTCCCTCCCAGCTCCTGGGCAGCAGCTGGGAAGCAGCAGAAAAATGTGAACTGTCTGGGGGGAGGATAAGACACGGACACTCTGGGGGTCTCTGAGGAACTGGGCTGAGGAACACAGCCTTTGACGTCTAGATATCAGTATTGCCGCAAAAGGATGTTCTTTAATATAAACAGGTGGGGTAACACTACCACCCTCCAGATACAATTTATAAACGTAGTGCAGCAATGCACAGTGTATATAAAAGGCGACCACGTGGGTCTTAAAGGCACAGCGCTCTTTTTTTATTAGCTATGGCCAGGTATGGCCATCTGTTTTCTGACTAATGAGAGTTACTCCTTTGACTATTTTAATAAACTTTTTAAATGTATGTTCCACTTATGCTTGCTTAATTTTTACTAAAGGAATTCATTTATATATACGGCTTTTAAACTGGGTTAATCGGTCAGTTTTGTGTGTTTCTTTGGATATTTTGTTTTAGGCGGCCTCCAGCGGAGGGCAGGCAAGCAGGGGTTGCTGATGTCTGTTTCCTTAAATGGTGGAGCCCCCTTGTGGCTAAATGGCAACACTTTTCTCACTGAATTTTTTTTTTTTTGGGGGGGGTGGGTAATGTTTCTTCCCAATATACATTTTTCTTTCGTTAACATTTTTCATGATTAAGCTGGTCCGCTCTGCATTCGTAATACTCACTAAAAATTTTAACACTTGTTTAATGATGAACCTAGACAGAGTTCTTGGCACCACTGTTAAAACGTTTTACGGTACTTAATATGTAAGGCAAATGAAATAGTGTCTGAAAGATCTGCAGGCTAATAACCTCCAGACTGGAGTGGGCTTTCCCTCAGGGCATTTATGAGCTCCTGAGAATGTTCTATCTATCTTCTACCCACTTACCCTGGTCAGGGAAAACCCTAGACAAGATGGCAGCCCATCATAGGACGTACACAAGAACACACATACAGATTGGGCAATTTAGAGACACCAGTTAGCCTAATCCAGTGTTTCCCAATCCAGTCCATGGGGAACAACAGTAGGTCCATGTTTTCGCTCCCTCTGAGCTCCTTGACAGACTGTCCATATTTTTTTGCAACCTACCGGGAGCTGGGAGGGAGTAAAAATCTGGACTGTAAGTCCTCGAGGACCGGATTGGGAAGCACTGGGCTAATTGCATGTGTTTGGGAGGAAACTGTAATACCCAGAGGAAACCTACAGTACCACAGGGAGTACAGGCATAATCTGTACACTTGGGGGGGCAGCAGAGAAGGGGTTTCGTGTCCATGCCCCCCCCCCCCATTCATTCCATCTGCAGTCTCTCATTGTTCTAGGAATATTACTCTCCCAATTAAAAGGCCAATTGTACTATTTAATTCAGTAAAACTTTACAATAACCGCAGCTTCATAATACATTCATAGAACATTCATTAGCAACATGAAAGTATACCTTAAGTATACCTTTATGTCTTAAAGCGTTGTATTCATAATACTTTAAATGAACAAGATATGACCACTGTAATATACATTAATAACAAACATAATTTATACAATTATAATGTTTGTTATTAATTTATATTATATTACTACTGTTAAGGTATGTTAGGATGCTACGGTATACTTGCATGCTGCTTAAGAATGTACTATGAATGCATTGTGAAGGTTTATAATGCATTATAAAGGTACTATGAAGGTACAGTTAATGTAACTTAATTCTATACTGATTTAACGTTATTAAATTTATCAGGTTTTAGAGATTGGTTAATCCGAAGACAGGCAATTAGCTGAACCGGTGTATTTAATTTACCTATAGTGTGTGCTGGTCTGTATCCCCTGTGATGGACTGGCATCCCATCCCGGGCATGAGCCAGACCCTTTGGCTCAGGCCCTGTGCTGCCTGGGATTGGCGCCAGGCCCGCCGCTACCTCGTACCGGATAAGAAGATGGGTGGATGATTTTCAGGGATGATTTATTTTGTGTGGTACATCCTTACAGAGTCTTAATGTGAGCCTCCTGCAGTTTCTGCCACCGCTCTCTTCCAAATTCCTACATCTCGGGCCACCGCATAATTTCTTGTGCAGGTAATTAGCTGGCAAGAGAGTTAAGCTTGTTAATTTGTTATTGTCATGCAGCGCTGTATTTCCTCTAAGGAAAGGGTGCCAAGGGGGGAAGCCGACCACGGTAAATATGGTGCAGGCAGGAGACATTGTGAGAAAACCACTCAGTCCCTGTTTGACAGCATGAGGGATGGCACGCGGATGGATGGATGGATGGGATGCATAGATTTATAGACCTGTGAATTTAAGGCTCACCTGACCATCTCTCTACCCAAGGTATTTTGGATAATAGACCAGCTTGATTTTAAGTCTTGACCTCACATTGGCTTTATATAGAGAAGTTTGGGAACAGGGAAATTGCCTAGATCCTCTGCAAAAGGCAGCGCTGTGGTGCCAGAGCTTAGGACCTGTGGTGTCTGTTACATATGTTTTATGTTAAGTAGTTGTATCAGTACTCCTCCATATAGCCCTGCACCACAGGACATGGATTTTTATTCAGAACAGAGAAGATGCATCCAGGCTTGATTTGGTTCTGGTCCAGGTGTCCCACTCAGGCGCAATCCCGCTCTGAGGAGCATCGGTGGATCCTGACCTAACAGCTGTACTGTTTAATCACCGGGGCCCTTCACGACTTGTCAGAATAATTAACTGTGGCTGCAGGTAACCGGTGTTGAAGTGACGATAAATCTGAGGGCTGCGTCTCAGCCTGGCCGCAGCTACGGGAGGGAGTGATCGCCCATCAAAGCAACGAATGAGGAGATTGGTGCTGATGCTGGCCCTACTGCTTCAGCGGTGATGAGTGTTAAAGGCGCGGTAATGAGCGTTAAAGGCATGGTGATGAGTGTTATATTTGCGGTAATGAGCGTTAAAGGCGTGGTGATGAGTGTTAAAGCTTCCCTCCTGTTTTCTTTTGTTTCTGCTGTCTGTCCATCACCTGGAGTGTTTATTCCCCCCCCCAATAGTTGATGTCACTTAAGAAATCCTCTCCTGATTAACACAATCCTCATGCTGGTCTCAGAGAGTGGCAGAAATGCTTTTGTGGGGATTTTAGCGGGAAGTTTGTCCACTCTGATTTCAGCATGGCGTGAATGACAGTTCAGAGGTGCCAGTGCCTGTTGTTTTGTGTGTGGGGTTGAGAAGGTGATTAGATCCGTCTCTGCGCTGCACGGTGAACTAGCTTAGCAAGGTGTCTCATCAGTTTGTGTGTGTGTGTGTGTGTGTGTGTACTGTAAGGGTGTGAAATCGCTGTGTGGACAGTACAGAAATAACTGCAAAAGGCTTTTAAATTTAAAGATGTTTACTAAGCTGTGTTAAGTGTGTGTGTGTGTGTGTGTGTGAGAGAGAGAGAGAGAGAAATGGATGTATGTTTATGAGGGCCAAAGTGACTACTCAGTAACTCTACCTTAAGATGTGTACAGTTTAATTTTAAAAATGATTTTACCTTCACTAGTATTGGCGATTTCGCTGGCATTATTGTCTGAGTAAGCGTTTCTTAATTTTCCCCCGAGGATGAATGAAATACTCTGTCTCATCTCCGTGCCCTTCGCGTGTTTAATCAGCCAGGTGTCTCACTGCGGAGGGTGAAATGAGGTAAATGACAAGTACCGTTGATCTTGATGATTCAGTTCCCACCCGCGTGGCCAGTAGGTGGCGACAGAAACCCATTATTGAGCCCGCAACCTTGTCTGTCCAACGCGGAGAAGCTCTTGGCTTCGTTCTTTTGCGCTGTCTGTGTGGTTTCGGTCCCCGGAGCTGAACACCAGCGAACGACCGCAGGAACTCTGTCGGTGTGGAAGCTGCGGCCGCATCACCGCGGGGCCGTCACTCCCCGCAAAATCATTATTCATCAAATAAATGCAAATGGCAGTTTTTTTTGACCCCAGCTGACCTATCTGTGTTCATTGCCGTAAGGGGAAACAAATTAGAAAATGTGTCAACCCATTTGAATTTCTAATGGGCTCGATTAGGTAAATTAATTTATGTGTTTATGACACGAAGCCGCAGTGAAGTCTCACAAAGCCTCCTACACCACAGTAGTGTGTGTCTGTGTGGCGTTAGTGCACCGATATGTTACGTTTTAGTGCCTGCTGTAGGGCAAAAGGTGGTGCAAAAAGATAGACCTTCGGCTAAAATTAGTACTATTATTAATATTCCCACTACTGCCTTTACAATGCTCAGGTATTTGGCTCTGTGCCTGCATACTACATTACTGCAGGCTGATATCGTACTTCGGCTTCTAACTAATGAACAATAAATATAGCCGCTCGCCGCGAGTCATTTACTTTCGGTTATTTGGTGATATATTTTTGTTTATTTTTTCATGGTACTGTAATGGCACCTGTCTCTGAAACAGCTGCTTTTTTTGTTTGTTTTTTTGGGGGGGTGGGGTGGGGGGGGGCAGTTGAACTGGCTGCTGCCACCTTGTGGGACGGTATGGTATTGTTTTGGGTGACTGGGCCCCGTCCTGGGATTCTGGTGCAGTTTCTGCTCATTGGCCCAGCAAATGAGGTGCATCTGTGTGGGAGTGAATCCCCCTCCTGGGGAGGGAAGTGCTGCTACAGCAGAATCAAAGCAGGGAAAAGGGCGACAAGCCAACTCTCTTGGATGGCTTCCCATCAACAAGCAAGCCTCCAGCCTCCTCTCTCCCCGTATCAGAGCCAGGGCTCTCTGAGATGCTCCAGACGCCATGGCAGAGAGGCAAGGTAGAATTCACATGGTTTTACTGCCTTACCAGAGTAACGAACATGGAACCTCTACGACAATGGCCGCTGCTGGATGCCTTTGATCGTACACTGCGGGTTTCAAAGGTTATAAAGCCGCTGCCTTGGTCCCGTTTCCCCCGATGATAGAAACGGCAGCTGACCACCCAAACGGGTCCCTGAGAGGCTGAGTTCCGCAGCCCCCCGAGCACAGTGCATGCTGGGTACTCTCTTGGAGGCTGCAGGCTGAGGTTGAGGAGCTGTAGCGGGGAGGACGAGCTTAAAAAATCAGCAGCGTTGGAGGGGGCGAAGAAAAAAAAAAAGATGGATGCGGGGCTTGACAGCTGGGTATTCTTCATGCCGGATGGATGATTTCTCCAGTCTGTGCATGGAGGGGGCTGCCTGTAGGCTTGGAGAAATTAGCAGGTCCTGGTCACTCTGCTGGTCGCTTCAATGCTGCCTTTGCCTTTTCCATCCGATTAAAATCTAATTTGCTTGAAAAGCAATCAATGCAAATCGAATCTTTGTGCGTAGGTGCACTCCTGCATGCACCCCCCACCAACCAACTAAGGGCATGTTTTGCATTTTGTATCGGGCACGTGTTTTTTGGGGGGGGGGGGGTGATATGTGGCACTGCCTCCGGTCTCTTAATTACACCTCCGCAGTCACAAATTGTGCTACTTTCTTCATTTGATTTTAATAGTCTCTGGTCTGTTTGATAGTTTGTGTCAGGGCAGGCAGAGCTCTCTGGGCCTGGTGGTGACCTGGGCAGAAAGGAACCACCTTTTGTGGTACCAGTAGAGGTTCTGTTTGTGTCATGAATTGCCCAAGCACCATGGGGGGGGACCAGAACCGGAAGTGACATCATCAATTTCACCGTGCCGGTCACATGCGCACGTCGCTGCGTGTACATGTAGCATCTTGACAAGGCTCCCAAACAGGGGGCCTGGAAAAACATCACCCCTCAGCTGTACTGTACCAGCGTTTTTATCGTGGATGAGGATTTGAAGGTATTGTTGGCGTAAATATCCACCGCCTTTTCATGCCTACACACGGGCTTTCTATTCAGGCTCTGAAAGGCTTATATGCAGAGAGGCTGCACGATGCTGACCAGCACTGCCGGCTCCCTCCCAGGTTTGGCACCAAGAGATATCTCTTTGTTCCTCCTGCAAGTAAGAGGTGCTGAGGCTTAGCTGTCCGTATCTCTGTACAGAGACAGCTCCTGTCATCAGCCGGATTCTCAGCCCTGTGATCGGAGGCCCACACACTGCGGCTACAGCACAACCCTCTGGCGTGGCTCTTCTGACAGGCGCACGGGCACGTGACCAGAAGGTTGTAAGTTCACAACCCATAAGTCTATAAATTACTCTACAGTACCACGCTAGCAGAGATGTCTTCCTATCTGGGGAAGAACTGATGAAGAGCATTAGTCTCATAGCTGCCTGCAGTATGGATGCACATCTGCGGGGGAACCTGACAGCATTGTGGTCTTGCTGTTGCCACTGCTGCATCCCTTTTGAACCTCGGTACAGTATTGCAGCCCTTCCTGGATTTCTCAGTTTGATCCCTGTGAGGTTTCACACGCATTTATTCCATTCTGTCTGTTGAAGTCCTGCCCATGGTAATTTCTTTGTGAGGAGCTCCTCTGCGTTCCTGCTTCAGAGCAGATGTAGGGGGCTCCTCCCTGCGCCTGAGTCGCTGTACCGGCGAAGGCTACATTTTACAGTAAGGCCGGCAGAATCTCCCTTTATCTCCCTCTGACTCACTCTCGCTTTGTGTCGGGGAAGAGAGACTCTTCGGGTTTTCCCGGCCGGTTCGAGAGCATGGCGTCTGCGTTTGCCAGTTCATTAGAGGTAGGGGAGACACGGCCTCGGACCCGTCCCGCTGCCGGATCTGCCAACACCAGGATGTAAATTATACAAGTCGCTTCGGATAAAAGCGGTTCCGAAGTGGACTTTTTAGCGACGGTGAGCGAGCAGAGGGTGAGCGCTGGGGGAAGGAGGGCAGGCCGGCTCGCGTGCTCCATTCCGCTGTGCTAGTTTACACCGCGACTCATTTTGGCAAGGAATGAGATCGGCCCGTACGCTCTCTCACACACAGAGCCTCTCATCCAAGGTGAGAGGTACAAATTACTGCCACACCCTGTAGTCACCTTCACTGGCGGCTCATGCGGCTCAAAAGTATCCCTGGTTGCTTGGTTATGGAAATGGAAATGTTATGTAATCTTATCCTGTGCCCTTTTTTGTCAGGTTGTAATTTCGGTATCCTAATTACGGTGCCCGTGTGCGTGCCCGCACGTGTGTGTGTGTGTGTGTGCGCGTGCATGTATGTGCCCGGGAGAGACTAACTTGACTCAATTACACATCTCGCGTCGTTATTTTATGAGGTGTTGATTAGTTACCGTTTGCAATGTTTAATCTCATGAAAGATTAATGGGGGGAATCACTTGAAAATCGCAAATTAAATATTGAATGAGATCAGCCCCTCCCCCAGATCCCGCTGCTCCCCGCAGCTCCGGGTCGCACGGCCTCATTAGTGATTTGGGAGCATCGCCAGAAGCGCTCGTGAAGAATCCCATGCATCTCGCTTTTAATTCATTCTCATTACCATTAGATCGTTTGTTTTCTTCTGCAGGAAAGGCTCCCTGTGTTAAGCCTTTGTTGGTTTAGTCGTTAAGTTCTCCCTGAACAAAGTGGAAGCACTGACCCACAAAACGGGCAGCCACAGGGGCTGGTGCTGCCACCCCCCCCCAGTGGGGCTTTAATGATGATGCTGGCAGTAGGGATGCTTTCAGACCAAGGTGTGCGGGCCATGTTGGGGGAGCCGCACACAGGTGGGCAGAGGCGCGCGGGCCGTGTTGGGGGAGCCGTACACAGGTAGGCCGAGGCACACGGGCCGTGTTGGGGGAGCCGTACACAGGTGGGCCGAGGCACGCGGGCCATGTTGGGGGAACCGTACACAGGTGGGCTGAGGCGCACAGGCCGTGTTGGGGGAGCCGCACACAGGTGGGCCGAGGCGTTTGGGCCGTGTTGGGGGAACCGCCCATCGCCACATACAGGCGGACCAGCTGCTGTGCCTCCTCTTTGTTTTGCACGTTTTACAGTCAACAAGTGCTGCCGGTTCAACTCTCGCAGTGGGAGGGATCCCAATGTGGCCATCCTAGAGGTCGAGCTCAGTGTGTTTGTCTCTCTCTGTCACACACACACTTATGTTTGTATTCATATCTTTGTGGAGACCATCCATTCATTTATATGGGTAAAACCCTAATCCCAACAATGACAACCTTAACCCCTATCCAGCCCTAACCATAACCACAAGTAACCAAACATAATACAATACTTTTGGTTATTTTAGTTTTTTTTGATTGCATTCACAGATTCTTATAAAACTGACATGTCCCCACAAGGTAGAAATGTGTCAGAATTTTACAACATTGTGGGGACAGTTGGTCCCCAGAATGCTGTATATACAAACACACACGCACTCCTGACCGCTCAGCTGATCAGGGTCCATCTCTGTAACCACCCCCAGCGCATGTAGGTCCAACATCCTTCGACGTCGCAAGATCAAAGAGAGCTGTGATGTGATCTTCAACAAGGCAAATAGCATTAATGACTGGGCCTAATTAAGCTGCGGAAGCTCATGTTTCATCTGTGAAACTCCCTCAGAAGGAAATCCCCAAGCTCTCATCACAGCACAACTTCTAATGAGTAGGCAAGGACCTGTGACTCTCCCTTCAGTCATCAAACAAGCATTACAGAAATTCACAAAATGGAACAATTTAAGGAAATATGTGTAGGGCTACCTGGTCTCTCTTAGGGTCACTCTTGGTAACTGCAGTGTGATTGCATGTGCGCATTGCGAGTCTCTGAATTGATAGTTCTCTCCCTGTTGGTCTGCGAAAACCTGGGTTTTCCCCTAAAGCAGTGTTTCCCAATTCTGTCCTTGTTTTTGCTTCCTACTGGGAGCTGGGTGGGAGCAAAAACGTGGACTGTCTATGTGTGTCCCCGAGGACTGGACAGGGATGTACTACCCAAGAGAGACAAAGGCGAGCCCCGTGTGCTTGATATCTGTCCAGGGGCCTGTAAGAGACTCTCGTTTGTGAGCTAGACCCTCACAAAAAGGTTTCAGTGCATACATCAGTAATATACCACAGCTCTGCTTGTCCATGTCAGACACAGTGAATCTCACACATGAGTATGCCGGTGTGGGGCATGTCTATAAAAAATATTTTTTGTGTGTCTGTTTGCGTGGTGCACTGTTTTTTGCTTCTGGAACATCCCCGGTTTCTTCCTGAGGTGTGACCTGGCAAACACCTGACACTTGACTTGTAAGATCACTCTGTTTTTCTGTAGAAAGTGGGTTCTGTGGAATGTTACTGTGAGCTCTATGTTATAGAGACTGCTGTGGGAGGACAGTTACTCTAGGTTACTGTGGGTGGAAGAGTACTGTGGATCTGTAGGGTAGGGGTTACTCAGGATGGGAGGTTACTGTGAGTCTGCAGGGTAGGGATTACTCTGGATGGGAGGTTACTGTGAGTCTGTAGGGTAGGGGTTTCTCTGGATGGGAGGTTACTGTGAGTCTGTAGAGTAGGGGTTTCTCTGGATGGGAGGTTACTGTGAGTCTGTAGAGTAGGGGTTTCTCTGAGTGGGAGGTTACTGTGAGTCTGTAGGGTAGGGGTTACTCTGGATGGGAGGTTACTGTGAGTCTGTAGGGTAGGGGTTTCTCTGAGTGGGAGGTTACTGTGAGTCAGTAGGGTTGGGGTTCCTCAGGGCAGGAGGTTACTGTGAGTCTGTAGGGCAGTGGCTACTTGGGGTTAGAGGTCTGCAGCAGAATGCAGATGCCCCCCCCACCTTCTCCTCCTCACTTTTTGTTCTCGGTCCCCCCCTCCCACAAATGCTCCTCATATGAGGCCAAACACAAGCCTGTAATCCCAGAGAGGTGCAGCTGATGTGCTCAGCCCGGGCTGCTGTCACCCCACTAATCCCCTCCTCGTATGGAGACAATAACATGTCAGCCTCCCTCCTCGGGAACGCCGGCACGTGGAGAGGCGCTCTGCCCTTTAAGGAATTCTGTCCCGAGCTTGTCCCTCAAGCGTCTGATGTAACTGCAGTTTAACTCCCCTCTGTTCTGTTGCTGCAAGAAAGCACTTTCTTTTAACTTGATATTTCACTGGACTTAATCAGGTCAGCCACCTCACTCAAAGGTACAACAGCAGTTTGGCAGCCCGAGCAGCAGTCGCTGGGGATGCTGCGGGTTCTGCTGGGCTCTGGCAGCCTGGCGCTCGATAAGTGCTCATCTTGTCTGATTATTATTGTCTCGATGTGACAAATTAATGGCCAGTTTCTGTTTTTCAGTCTGTAATTGTGTCTGTCTGTATGTGTCTCTGCGTATCTGTGTGAGTGTGTGTGTACCTGTGTGTAAGTATCTTTGTGTACCTGTGTGACTATCTGGGTGTCGCTGTGTGTGAGTATTTGTGTGTGACAATCTGGGTGTAGCTGTGTGTGAGTATTTGTGTGTGACAATCTGGGTGTAGCTGTGTGTGAGTATTTGTGTGTGACAATCTGGGTGTAGCTGTGTGTTATCACTGCCTCACCAGCAGCAGATGGTTCTGTCTACCGCATGATCATCAGTAATGTCGCTGTTTACCTTCTTGTATTAAAAACGCAAATGTTTACTCCGCTGATTGATGACAGCGCCCTCCTATCAACCCCCCCCCACCACCACCATGTCTTTGGTGACTGCGTTACCATCGACGCCTTTCTGTTTCTGCTCCTCTTGGTAAGAGCATAAAAACCCCTCTGGCCACCTACCTGAGTAACCATCCACGACAGAGTGGAGAGCCCAGGCTGGATGCGGAAGCTGGAATGAGCTGGAAGAGGGTGGTGGGAGAGGCTCAGTGACCTGTCCAGACACCAGAGTGGGGGAGTCAGCCTCCAGGCAGAGGGCTCTCAGCAAGGTGAATGGGAAAGGGAAGCCCACCGTGGGCAGGGAGGTGAGAGACGCAGGCCCGGGGCGCCATGTGCGGGTGCCGGTCTGGAGTCTGCCACCTTCTGCCCACCTCCTGGGCAGGGGGGGGGGGTCCACTGTTTACACCCCCAGAACCTTTTACCAGTTTGTTCGCACCGACTCAGCTGACTCTCTCCAAAGGGACAACGCGACTCCGAGCCTCTAAACGGTCGCCATCTTCCCGGTTTCCGTGGCGATTCTGAGCACCTCCCTTGTTTTTCGGAGGATTGGCCAAACTGGGGAGTGTTTGCCTTAGACTTTCATTCACCGTCTTCTAAAAGTGTTTCGTTTGATAAAAATAAAGGTTTCACTCGGTGGAGGTGCGTAGGAAAAAGAAGTGAATTTGCTTTATCCAGTAAACACTGTCTGGGTTCTCAAGCAATGATTCTGCTGTGAAAATGGTGTTTTTCCTGAGAGTTTCCTGCATCTTTGCTCGCACCATTAATCAGTTCGGCGTGCCCACATGAGCACACGTATACATACACGCCACACGCGTGAATGATATCACTGTCATCGGTTTATAGCTCTCAGTGAATTTTCTCCAAATATTTCTGGTATTTGGATGAGACGGCAGATCGTGCATGTGAAGGACAGGGTTCTTCGGCCCCAAAGCGGGCCGACAGACACCCCGGCCTGTCACCCATCAGCATCAGACTACGAGCTGAAAATCACAAGGATAAACCTTTAAGATGCAGGGCTTCGCTACAGTGCAGGACAGTCCGCCTGCTGGCGGCGTAAGAGGTGGGTGTCCTGATCTAATCATGTGCCGGTTGCAGCCGGTGGACAGTCCTGTTCTGTGCACAGGTACGGACCCGAGAACAGCGGGTGAGCAAGCTGTCACCAGGACGCAGGCTATCTCCTGTGTGGCCCCGATTCTTCCTCCGCGGGTTCTTTCAGGACAGCCGCACACACCGGGCCCACTCTGGCACCGGAACCACGGCGGAGCCGTACCCGCGCATCTCTGCGGCAACGGCGAGACTGTCCTCCTGCTGTAATGCGAGTCCCTGCTGTTGTTCTGAGCAGCCGATGGAGGGTGGGATTGAGGGCTGGTCCCAGGCGTTATGGGATTGGAGGTGGGGGGGTGCTTTCCCTTTTACTCCGGAGTGCTTTGCCAGAGATGTGAGTTGCCCCGGCTGCACGCCGAAGCAGAACGGCGACGGGTCCGCGAGACGCTGGGGCTGGCGCTTTGGACGGCGTGGCTGGATAAGTGCGGTGAAGGCGCGTCTGTGGGCGAGCTGGAAGCCGCAGCTCTGGATCGGAGAGCCGTGCCAAAGCGCGGAAAGGGCCGAGCTGCCCACAGCACAGAACAGGAAGCGAGAGCGCTGGGCCACTTTGTCCCCTGTTTCGGGCTCCCCTGCAGGGGGGCACGTTCCCCAGGTTGTCGTGCCTTTAAAAATAGCATTAAAAAAAATGCACATATTGCCTCACACTCGTCTGAATATTTATGGATCGCATCCTCATGCCGTGTGCTGACGAGCTGCCCACAGGACCTATCGGATGACGCCTGGGGGGGGGTTAGCTTTTCCCGTGGCAATCGACCAATCGCTGAAGAGTGAGGACGGAGCCAGCAGAGTTATCTAATTAAGCCCCTGGTTTTGTGTTATTACAGCTCAGCGTTAGATAAACATGCAGTCCTCTTGTATTGTGTGCTAATTAAATGTTGCTCTATTTTGCCACCACCTCAATTAGTTTTTTATTTTCCCAAGCGGCTCACGTAGGCTGTCCCCCCCCCCACCCGCCTGCCAGCCAGCCAGCCACTTACGCCTGCCTGTGCTTCTCTCTGTCGGCCATTCTCACTGCGCTTTCATTTTAACATGAGGCTGTTTTCATTTGAGCCACAGGGAGGAATAATTAGCCGGGGAAGACGGCAGGCTATCTGCACAAAAGGCACACGGTCTCGGTTCCTCGTCTCTCCCACCCTCCTGCTATGGCTTCCTTTGGCTAAGGGAGTCTGGTCCGTCCTCCATCAGCCCGAATGAGATGCCCAAGCTGACAGGCAGCAGGCACCTTACTGACTGGGGAACGGACACCCCCAAAACCACTGGAGTTGCCACTGGAGAGGAGTGCTCCCTCCTAGCTACCGGCACACCTGTATCGGGTATTCCGTGTATCCTGATTGGCCGGGAGCAAGGCACGAGCAAAACTGTGGACCGTCTGGGCATCCCCAAGGACTGGGGTGTGAAACACATATATTTTAAAATGCTTTAGAGCAGGGGTGGCCAATCTTATCCATAAAGGGCCGGTGTGTATGCAGGTTTTAGGGGTGACATTTAGGTCAGCTGCTCAAACCCAGGTGTCAGGACTCTTACCTGACATTGTCGGTCTCCCTTCTGTTACTTCTGCTCATATTTTGTATTCCTGATTTGCATGATTAAGCTTGGGGTGTGGGGTAGGGGGTCAAAGTGAGGACTTTGATGATAAGAAAGGAAGTGTGTGTACAGGGAGGGGGGGTCAGAATGTCCTTCATTTGCTCTTAAGAAAAGGCCTCCCTCTTTGAAATGCAGCTGTCTTTGACTCGAGGGGCTTTAGGAAAGAGTAAGTGGCCTGCAGAAGGAGGGTCCATGGCGCTCCATGAATGGGGGGTTCCTCAGACCCCCCCGCACATCCGGGTCCCGAATTATTTATTCCGCTGTTTTCTTCTATTGCCCGACTGCTGCTTCCACAGCACCCCATTCCCCCCCCCGGCGGCTCTGAATGGTTTATTCCGCCCCGTGTGACCTCATTTCCCCTCCTGGACCCACAGGGGTGACCGTTTTCCAGACTCAGTGGGGTCGCTCGCTTGACGAGGGCCTTAAAGATGGCCATCCCTCAGTTCTCAGATCACGGTAGGGGGGGGGGGGTTCCCACGGGGGCTCTTCATGTTGCTGAGTGGTCCGTGGGGACCTCGCAAGGTGGGGGGAGCTCGTAATATTCCCCAGAGCGCTAGGGCGAAGCCTCAGCTCGCTCTGGGCCTTCAGCAGCTGGAGCCCCCCAGTATCGACAGCTGTTGTTTGTTTCTAAGTTTTGTGCAAAAGCACTGTGCTATCACACACACACACACACACACACACTGCATTTTTTGTGCATTTTTTTCTTTTTTTTCTCTTTATTCATTTAAAGACTTTAGAATCTGCGGGGCTGTCAATGTGTAGCGCGCCCTGCTGCAAAAGGGAGACAAGGGAATTCATCACCGGCTGCTATTCACGGCTCGTTACCCTTTTTTTTTTCCTCTTCACGGCACCAAAATGAGGGGCATAGGTCACGTTTGTAGCAACAGCTGAGATTATTATGGAGTGAATCCATAGGACTCACCGAGGGGCTAAATGATGCAGGCCGTTTAGCTCTATGTGCAGACATGCTAATTAAAATTTCAATTTCGCAATTAAGCTTTAATTAAGTACGCGGGTCTGACCAGGTCTGTGACTGATTGCACCCCTCAGCCAAGCTGTGAATTAATATTAATGAGGTGTCTGTTGCGAGATGTGAGCAATCTAGGTCTTCACAAGCTACTCGTCTGAGGCCTGATGTTTGAAGATGACTTTTAAAATGTGAAGGTTGAGGTTTAGCTAACCTCTTACCCGCGAGTTCATAGATGCAGCCAATACTTTGGATAGAGTTACTTGCAAATGGGTAACTAATTATAACGGTAGAAAAATGAGACATTAAGAGTCTTTATTTGCTGGCCCTGCAATTAAATTCAGTCGTGCAGGGATGTTGGGGCCACGATTTCACGTACATTTTCGCCTAACCTGTAACCCTGATTTAAGAACACCGTGTTTATCCAGCACAGGATCTGGGCTGAGCCCGGTGCCTAAGTGGGGCAGCACAGAAGCAAGGCAGGACTCTAATCTGGTCCTCAAAGGCCCCCAGACAGTCCATGTTTTTGGTCCCTCCCAAATCCCTGATGGACAGTTCACATTTTTGCTCCCTCCCAGCTCTCAGTACGTGCAAAAATAATCCCCAAGGACACTAGTCTAGGGCATTTATTCCTTTTCATAATTATAAGTGTGTTACAAGTGGTGCTCGACTTACGATGTAAGTTATGTGCCGGTGAATCTATTGTAAATGGAAAATATTGTAAGTCAAAGTTAGGACTGACTGACAGGGGCCCTAAAAAATGTTTTCAAACATAATGGAATTGGTCTGGGTTGGAGCCCCAAAATCATACGCTTTAATGGGGCCCAGAATCTCAAGCAGCACCCCTGAGTGGAACCGTTGTAAAGCAAGGAACATCTGTGCATGTTTTGGAGTGTGTCTGGAACACGATGTGTCGCGTAGATGAGGAACACATAGATGGCTCGTCACCGGACTCCACATCCTGATGGACGAAGTTATTCTGGGAATTGGGGGGGAGCATTCAGTCAGAGCCCTCCAGCTCCCTCCCCAGGCATGCAGCCCGCCCCCTCCCTCCCTCGGCCCCCCCTTCTGCTGGCGCTACACTGGTGACGCGCGTAGGCTGAGTTCCGTCTCCGATGAGCACTGTCCTCGCAGAGTGGGGCTGACGTCGCCGATGGACACCAGGCGGAGAGAGAAAGAGGAGGTCGTGCCAGGGCGACAAAATCCCACCCCCCCACCTCCCACTGTCAGGAGCAGAGCGCTCTCTGGCACAGCGGCCATGGGGGTGCGATGGTCATCGTCACATCGTGATGTAACGGCTTACCATTGGTGGTCGGTCTGCAGTGGATTAAATGTCCGCGCCCTGTGCATTCTGGGTAATGGTGCCACAACTTATATGATACTATATAGCTATGTTGTGCTGTTTACTGGCTCTCTTTTTGCTCTGCAACTATAAAGGAGCATTTCTTTTCGTTCGGCTCACTCTACTCTGTCCTGTCCGGGTGCGTTTGAAGCCTGCAGTTGTATCGATGATGTAGAGCCTATCCAGGACAGAATTATTCATATTTTGTTCATTTCTGTTGGTTGAAGGAGTGTGTGGGTGTCTGACTGTAACCTCTGAGCCAGCAGCAGGGTGAGGAGGACAAAGAGAAGGATAAGTGTAGGGAACCTGCATCCCTGTTTGGGAGTCGGATGCCCGGAAGAGGTCCTGGCCTCCTTGCGGCTCCGGCCATCATTAGCGCCATGTTCACATGGGCAGAGTGGCAGACCAAAGCCATTATCGGGATTCGCTCGCTTCCGGCATGTTCTCTGAGCTGGCGTGGCCACAGCACTTTCTGCAGCTCGCCCTTTACCCTGCTGTACGCTGGCTTTCCCTCGCTGTTGGCTGCACACAGTCAAGTTCTTCTAAAGGTTGTAAGGTTTATGTGCTGTACAGTACTCTATCCTATCTATTTAATCTATCTACACTATACTGGCAAAAGTATTGGGACACCTCTTCAAATCATTGACTTCAGGTGTATAAAATCCAGCACCTAGGCATGCAGACTGCTTCTACAAACATTTGTGAAAGAATGGGTCACTCTCAGGAGCTCAGTGAATCCAAGCGTGGTACTGTGATAGGATGCCACCTGTGCAATAAGTACATTTGTGAAATTTCCTCTCTGCTAAATATTCCACAGTCAACTATTAGTGGTATTATAACAAATTGGAAGCAACTGGGAAGAATAGAAACTCGGCCACAAAGTGGGAAGCCTCATAAAATCACAGAGCGGGGACAGTGCATGCAGTGTGCAGAAGTCACCAACTTTCCGCAGCGTCAATAGCTACAGACCTCCAAATTTCATGTGGCCTTCGGCTTAGCTCAAGAGCAGTGCATAGAGGGCTTCATGAAATGGGGAATGGGCCCAGAATCTGCATCCAATCCTTACATCACCAAGTGCAATTGTGACGTATAGTGACAATATCTGTCTATCAGGCTATCTATGAGATATATCTGTGTATCAAATATATACCTTCATACACATGCTTAACTGCTAATACTGCACCCTTTTCTCTAATAAAACGGTGAGGCCATGATCATTAAACTTTTAGTGTGTGAGCTGATGGCCACAGTGCCGTCAGCATTTTGGCAGGTCGCTCAGCTCGTACGTGTCGGAATCTCATACCTACCCGAGGAGGTCCTCCGGCCGGCGGGGACTTTGGGGCGGTGCGGAGAGGCGAGCCCGCTGACGTTAATGGGACGGGTTGTTGAAGGGCCCAGGCTTGTATGACCAGCAGTATTGTCATTGTGGCATAACAGCGCACCACTGAGAGCCGGTGCAATTCCAGCACTGGCTGTGAACAGCGCCGGCCATTTCCAAAGCCTCCTTCCTCAACACTGACTGATTGCTTCACTTCAGCGGTGAAGAGGTTGCCGCTCTCGATGCTGTGTCGTCTTCAGCCTCACCTCCACTGGTGCAAATGGTGGCCAAGTTTACATTCACTTTAAATTTAATGTGTACATTTTTTTTTTATCATTTTTGAAAGAGGTCGTGATTGAGTGGAATACCATGTGGGGGGGGGGGTTTCTCTCGCTCTCTCTCGCCGTGATGGACACGGGTTATTGAGCAGAGCCGCGTCACTAATGGACGGGGGGAGAGTAATGGATGGGAGCAGAGGATTCTGGGAAAGCCCAGCGCGTGCCGGGGGGGGGGTCCTCACGCGAGCGGCCGCCTTTAACACACAGCTCGGAGATTTAAAACGCGATCCTCCGGCTTCCCGCAATTTGGACGAATAAGCTGCTCCTTCTGTTCAGTTTAATAATAGAATCGGAACTCAGAAATGTATCGCTCGGTTGTGCGGGGACATTAAATACTCCAGGTGGCCTCACATCCATCTTAGGCGTGTGCTGTGCGCAGGCTGGGGGATTATGAGGGATTAATATCACCTGTGTTAATGGTATTATGTAGGGATGGGCCAATTCCGATACGCGACTGCCGATACCGATACAGATTCCGATACGAGAGCTCTTTTTACTTTAATATTATTAGGGGTGCACCGTACAGATCTGATACCAGAGCTTTTTAAAACTAGTAAATACAAATGACAAATATATATGCTTTGATAATTAGGCTACCAGAAACACACATGGCATACCGTCCCGTCCTGTTTTTATCGTGTTTGAAGCATTTGCAGTTGAGTTTAAATATCTTGCAAGAACGCGAGCTAGCCGGGATTTTCCACTAAACGCTACTTCCACCTCTCGGAACTTTTCGTTTTCGCAAAGACCTGCAAATCGTTGCGCTGCTCATTGTTGTTTCAAGGTCCCAGATTGCAGGCGAGGTCGCTAAGTTTGCTTTGCAAGCGCGCGGGTCGCCTTTTGTCACCGCCAGCCTCACATGTGACCATCTCGCGCTCCTCCTACTGCAGAGAGCATGCGCGTGGCGTCACGGCGGGCGGAAGTCGGCGCGCTCGCGCCCACTGAGTGGCAGATAGACTCAGTGCCAGCGTTGGCGTTCAGCTTGGGTGGTGCAGAAAACGCATCTAAAATGGGAAAGAGCTGTCCTGAGAATGAGTGTACAAATTCATACAGTGCTGGGCCCCCGGAGTCTGCCAGGGTGTCACCCCCTGATCCACATCGCCGCTGACCTCGAGTGGCACCCTGGAACTCAAAATCCATGGCGCTGTAGCACGCTGGTCTATGGGGCCACACCTGGCTTATTGGGTTCGGGTTGGTGGTGTGAGCCTTGCCATGCTGGATCGAGTAAGTGCGCGGGCTTGACACTTTGTTGATGGCCAATCAGATCTGGGTTGAGGAAGAGAGGTAGGGGGGTGCCGGGGGGGGGGGGCTGACACTTTAATTAGGCACAAAGGGGTCTTCAAAGGTAACGGAGCTCCAAAGCTGCCAAGCCTTCAAGGGGAGATGGCAATTTTTTTTTTACATATTATTTACTATTTTTTACTATTTTTACTGGCTACGGAGGAAGACGGAGAAAAGGAATGAGCCCGGAGCTGAGAGCACGGCCTTTGATTACAGACAGAGCAGAGTTTCATGCCTAGAGGCTCTTTAAGCAGCTTCCAGAAGACACTCACAGCCCTGAGGGCGTAACCATGGCGGCGATGTCAGGCCTGGTGCTGATTGTAGGTGCTGTCCTGATGGTGCTTTTGATGGACGTGTCGCTGGAGGGGTGTGTCTGACTTCATATGGGTTTTGATGCTATGTGGTGTAAGGTAGGGGTTTAAACTTCATGTCACTGTAGGCTAAGGGTGTAGTCCTCAAATATCACCGTATGGTCCTCCGTGTCCTCTCATGTCACTGTACTGAGGATCTAGTCCTCATGTGTCACCGTACGCTGAGGGTTTAGTCCTCATATATCATTGTATGATCCTCCCATGTCCTCACGTTACTGTACAGTGAAGGATTAGGGCTCCTGTCACTGCCCAGTGAGGGTTTAATCTTTCAAGTCACTGTATGTTGAGGGTTTAGGCCTTGTGTCACTGTACAGTGAGGGTTTAGTCCTCCTGTCACTGCCCAGTGAGGGTTTAGACCTTTCAAATCACTGAATGGTGAGGGTTTAGTCCTCATGTCACTGTACAGTGAGGGTTTAGTCCTCGTGTCACTGTACAGTGAGGGTTTAGTCCTTTCAAGTCACTGTATGGTGAGCTTTTAGTCCTCATATATGGTTCTCCCATATCCTTACGTTTCTGCATGGTGAGGGATTAGGGCTCCTGTCACTGTACAGTGAGGGTTTAGTCCTTTCAGGTCACTGTATGGTGAGGGTTTAGGCCTTGCGTTACTGTACAGTGAGGGTTTAGTCCTCACGTGTCACTGTTCGATCGGGATTTACTCATCACGTTTTCCGTCATATGCAGCCCCTGTCATCTCATTATGCTCAGCAGATGCTTCCGTTTCCACCTCTGAAAATAGTCGGGCATTAATTTAGGCCTGTTAACGACGCGAGGGTGGTAAAACCCATAATTAATATTAATGGCGGTAAATGTGGTAAGCAAGCGAGGAGAGTCCCTGTGATGCTCGGGGTGGATGCAGTTCCACCCGCTGGAGTCAGCGCTGTGTCGCTGGATACCGCCAGTGCCCTGAGCAGTGCGTTCACATCACGGTGTCTCGCACAGCAGTGCCACTTTTGGGACTATTATCAGCTGCTACGTTAGAATCGTAGAATATTTCATTTTTTTATTTGTAGCATAACATTTTTATTATTAGTATTCATGTTCCATGTTTGCATTTTAAGGTTTTTCTATTTAAAAAAATCTGACTCATACGAGAGATTCTTACTCATGTTCAGAATTTATTTTATTCATAATCATAGTTCGGTGCAGAAAAATGTGTGAGCATCTCGGAGTAATACAGTACAAGAGTGAGATAATATGCTTAAATTAATTAACAATGAAAGAATGCTTACAGTACTTTTGTGTGTGTCTACCAGGAGGGGTTGGGCCTGGTCACGCCCTCCCACCGAGCCCTGCGCTCTGATTGGCTGCCATAACGTCACAGTGCCAACCCTCCCTTTTCATTCAGCTGGCTGCTTTGTGTGTGAGTACTGGAGAGGCTCTGTGGACACGCACACACAGAGACACACGCGCGTGCCGCACACTCCGCCCCCTCCCCGCTCGGCCCCTCCCCTTCTCCACAGCTCGCCGCGGCGCGGAGGTAAACAGTGTAGCGCTGGCTGAGCAGGCGGCCGCACGTGTTCGGTGTGTCTGTCTGCGTTCCTCCTCCTGCTGCTCATCCTCCTCCACCCCCCCCCCCGCCCCCCGCCACACTGCCGAGGAGGCGAGAGCCGCAAGCAGCCGCCCGCCACAGACAGAGAGGAGATCAGGGCAAAGAGAAAGGCGAGAGAGAGAGAGAGACGGGGGATATTCCCGCTGCCCCATGCTGTGCTCCATGGCCAACGTGGGCCCTCTGCTGCTCCCCCCCCTCCAGGGGCCCCCGCCGCTCCTCTACATTCCCGAGGTAAGCCCGCTGCCGTCCCGTCCCCCGCACCTCCCAGCCCGGAGTTCCCCCGCGGGTGCGTTCCCTGTGCTCTCCCTCCTCTGCCTCTTCCTCCTCTCCCTCCCTCTCCCTCCCTCTCTTCCGTTCCGTTCTGCCTGCCTTACTTTTCGGTGTCAGGCGCGGGGGGCCGTGGGACGGGGGCCGCGGGGTGCTCTGGGGGTGGACCGCTGTTTCGTTTTTTGTCCTCCCCCCCACTTTTATTCCTCCCCGTTGCCCGATGCGATTCCTTCTCATGTGATCCTCCGGTTCCTGGTGCCGCTCTTCGCTCTGGTGAGGTATCCCCCCTCCCCTCCTAATAACTGAATCCTGCTTGTCATTTTCTGCACCCGGGTTTACTGTAGAAATGCCCCCCCCCCCCCCCTACCCCCCGCACTCATATTTTCTCTCTTTAATTAACGTGGACTGTCAGTGTTGTCACTTTGGCTAATTAATGCGGTTCGGACTGGAGCAGGGATGCGGGTTGCTCATAAGCGCAGGGCTGCCTTGCCTGCCGCCCACGGGGCAGGAACCTCCGGACTTGCTGAAGTCGGCTCGGTCCGGGGTAAGAGCTGGGCAGGCTTCCTGCTCGCATTCCAGCATGTCTGTGTGTGCATGGGGCCAAACTTTACGCTATCGAATTTTTAGTTCCGTTTTTTGGGGGTTGGGATAGAAACTGCGTATAGACGAGTCAAGGAGGAGACCTAGGTGTGTGTGTGTGTGTGTGTGTGTGTGTGTGCGCGCACTGTGCTGCTGTTGCCGTTGTTTCTCTCCTCCGACGCCCCGCGATTCCCCGCGTGTACACAAACGCCGCAGACTCTTTCACGGGCGCGTGTGGAAATGGACCTCGGCTCCAGCGATTTGACACACGTGGCGAAGTCCCACTTCTCGGGGGCCCCCAAATCCGCGCCCCGGAGGTCGGCCATCTGAGAGGAGAGCAGAGACAGTGCGGGGAGGCTTTGCCAGGGTCTGGACCAGGGATTAGTCACAGCATCCCAAAAAGGGCCCCCCTGCTCCCCTGCACTGGTGTGTTCTGCATCTCGGCAGCGGTCAGTGGTGGATTGTGGGTGAGCAGGACAGCTGAATAAGATCCCAGCCGCTGTATCGGTGATTTACTTAATGGTGCCGAAGGAGATGAAATGTTGGGTGGAGCTTTAGCATGACAGAGGCTCGGGCAGGATTGTCTGCATCGTCGTGTTCGTGGTCACGTTTGCTGGTTGGAGTTGCCAGCTCTCGGACTGTCCACGTCAGATCACCGCCGTCTCAGATCCACTCGTCCTCGCCTTGCTC
>JAODKN010000045.1:16333010-16346052 GCA_026774425.1 Petrocephalus zakoni
AAGGGTTCCACCCCCCACCCCAGCTCTGTGCATGAGTGTGCATGCCCACCCCCCCGCCCCCAAACCCCGTCTGTGTGGGTTTCCTCCCACAGTTAGGTAAACTGTCATCTCTAAATCCCCCTCAGTGTGTGAAGCAGTATGTCTGTCCTTTGATGGACTGGACCTGCTCCGTATCCCAATATGGCTCCTGCCTCTTGGGCCTGACTCCAGGCCGCCCCACGCCTTCCGGCATTTGCTTTCCGAGCGCCCTGGAAGCCGCGCGGCGGAGGTCGCCTGCTGACCACACCCCCGCGGACGCAGTGCGTCGGTGGCTTGGCTCGGGGCTGCGACTTGTGGTGTTTTCTGCTCTGCGGTGGGGGGGGGGGGGCTTCCCGATTCCGCGTCAGCGCCGGATGAGCGAGCCGGCCGCTAAGCTCGCGCGATAGGAGAATTAAGGACAAAGAGACTTATCGGTGACAGTCAGCCATCTCGGATGGTGTCACATGCCTATGGTAGAATATCTGTCGGTCCTGACAAAGCTCACAGACCACAGGAATGAGCCCGCGTCAGGGCGGGATCCTCTTCTGCGTGTTACTGTCATTGTGAAGCACCCGCACTTCTAAAGAACTCCAAACTGGCAGTACCGTACTCAGTGATAATGGAACCCTGATGCAAATAGATCTCACATCATCCTGTAAAATATCAATTTCAGCCCCTTGGGGTAAATAAACCGTGCGGCTCCCTGACCCTGTTTAGTCTCTACGATGCAGGTTGCCATTATATTCTGAATTAAACCATGATTAGGATGGTGCGATCCTGCCTCACACCCAGCGTGCTCATGCATCCTGACCCCTATGGTCAGACTAACTCCCTCAAGTCCCCTTTTGTCGATATTGCCTTGGATTTTGTCACTTTTAATCCTAAAAAGCACCCTCATTTTTTAAATTGTTCACTCTATAATCTCACATAATCATGCTCAGATATGAATATGTACGTGAATAAAAAACATTATAGTTTTGCATTCGCTACATTTTACCTCTAAGGTACTGAGGCATTTGGGCAGGTAATCTCTCTATTCACAACAACGTAATATGTTATATGCAAAACTGTTTTCTTCCCCTTGTTTTTCCTGCTATTTCATGGACATTTGTTTTGAATGTCTGATAATGACTAAAGGCCAAGAAACAGCAAGGTGTGTAACAGCCCAGAAAAGCTACATCCGTCTCAGCGATCCAACGAAATCGTAGGTAGGAGCTGTGGGCAAGTGCGCCACCCTGTGGACACGTATAAAACTGCAACGGGAAGGACCAATCCTCAGCAGCAAAGAGCATGAACAGATAAAGACAGACACGGGAAATCACAGCTGGTGGATTTGGGTTTATTTATGGTCTTGCAACTGTTTAAAAGAGGTTAATTTCATAAATGTTAAACAATAGTATCTCACATCTTCATTTAAAGCTTGTGAATACAGAACAGTATGAAAGACAGTCTATACGCTGCTTAGCTGGATAGTGTATATTTTCCCAGAAAAAAAGCATAATCAAACATTAGACTTAAGAGTACTGATTCCTAAACCCCTCCTCTGGGACACCCAGGCCATTCTATGTGTTGGTTATATTTCACCAACAGATCACTTGATTACTTAAGTTGATCGATCAATTTAATGAGCTGTTGATTAGCCAAACACAGAATGCTAGTAGTTAGGTCAATAAAATACATGGGTATGTTGGATGGTTACATTTATTTTTATGGCATTTAGCTGACACCCTTACTTAGAGTGACTTGCATTACCCAATGACAGGGGATTAGAACCTCCCTGGAGCAACTTGGGGTTAAGGGTCTTGCTCAGGGACCCACTGGTGGTGGATGGGACTTAAACTGGCGACCTCTTGGTCCATAACTGCAGCCTCATACCACTCGGAAACCACCCTTGGTTCTGCAAATACTGGGGTGACTTTAGGAGAGGTTTTGAAACAGCTATGCAGACTCTCTCTGAGAGACATAATTTTACATTTTTTATCATAATTTTATCATGAAGATCATTTAAAGATCATTTTCTTTTACTAAGACTTTAGCACAGTGCTGTATAATAGAAAATGATATACCCGCAACACATTACTCATGACAGCAACCAGAAGAGAATGTGTATTAATGTTTTTATCTTCACTTTGCCCAAGGTCCCTTGCCCCCCCCATGCACTCCTGTACAGTAGGTATGTGGCCGATGCTACTGCACCTCTGCCCTCTTCTCTGCATAACTTAGCACATATCGGCCCCAGTGTGACTCTGGTGTGGTCGGACCCACTCCCACAGGCTCCACCAGCAGCTCCACCCTGCCAGGCGGGTCAGGCACAGCCAGGCCACACACACGGTACAAGGTGGCATGTGACCGGCCAATCAGGACCGGAGGGCGGGCCGGAGCATCCAGCTGGCGCCAGTGGACTCGGTAGTGTCGGGCCATGCGGGCCGGGTCCCTCCAGCGTAGCGTAGCGCTGAGGCAGACCTCGTCCGGGACGTCCGTCCCGTGGGAGGCACGCTGCCACACGACATCCTCCAGACACACGTCCTCTACTAGTGACAGGGCAGGTGTCCCCATGCTCTTGGCATCCAGAACCTGGCAGGCAGAGGAGAGCCACCTTAAGAGCAGGTCCGACCAGCCCCCCTCCCCCCCCGCCCACACGAGAGCCGCGGTCTAGTCTGAGACAGCAATGCTCCCCCTCACCATGAGTTCCCCGATCCTGCAGTGGAACGTCCCGTCCTGGTTCTGGGCGCTCCGGGAAATGATGACACCGATGTCCAGCAGAGCGTAGCCGCTGAGCTTCAGGAGGAAGCACCTGCACAGAGTCCACAGAAGGTCAGGTCCTGTCCACTCATCCTGAGCTCAACTTCTTCCCCAAGGGGATCTAATCTCCCATCTCACCTGACACTCCAGCCCGACGCCCACTCAGAGCTGCTCTGGGTAAACTCCTCCACGAGCTGGTCATCTTCATCAAGGGCTTCCAGGTTCACGCTGGAGCCTGAGTCCACATGGACACACAACAGTCCATTAGCGACCACAGTCACCGGTGTTTGACGGCAGTCCGTGACACCCCCTCAGCAGGGATACACGGGGATGGCCCGGAATTTCACTCACGTGGGACGGGCTCCGTGCCGTCTGCAGGACGAGGCTCAGCATCCGCGGTCGTCATCTCCAGAGAAACAGTGATACCGTCCGAGGGTTTGTAGATGAGGGACACAAAGGTGGTAGAAGCCAGGCGGACGTGGAGGGAGAAGATCCTTTAGGGAGACAGACAAGGGCCATAACATAGGTCCCGCTAGACTAATCAAGCTCTGTGGGTCCCGTTGGGGGGAACTGGTGAATGCTGCAGGTGATTATTCAGCAAAGAATCCTCTAAGGACGGCGCTCAAATATCAACCTGTCCCTTCCACCTGAATATGACTTCATGCATTTTGTTCTCAGACATATTTCTTATGTAAGCAGGACACAAACAGCTTTCATGAGGTCATACTTTGCACGCAGCTCGGTGAGCGTGGACGGGATCGTCCCCTCCAGCACCAAGGAGGAGCCCCCGCTCCAGGCATCCTGAGGGCAGCTGTGGATTTTCAAACGGCCGCCCCCCCCGATGGCCTCAGGCAGGTAGAGTGGCTGCACCTCCTGTGCACTTAGGTAGAGCCAGTCCCGCGACTCCTCCCGCTGTGGGGGGGCAGGAAGACGGATCACAAAGCCGGAAGCAGCTCCATATGATAGACAGCTGGGTGACATCTGCTTTTTAGGGCCACGTGAGAATCGGCCAGACTTACTGACTCCTGAAACACTTCTATCCAAAGCACCTTACAGTACAGGGAAGGGTTATGGCCATCGTGTGCTCCCTGGGACTCGAACTCTTAACACAATGCTCTACTTGTACAGCTGCAGGAGCCAAAACTGATTAAATAACTTTGTTATATAGGTGCAAAGAGTTGAGTGGTACCCAGGAACTACTTGTCTGCTGCTAGACTGACCCGCACCAGATCTAATCTCAAAGAACCTGGATATTACTCTTTGTGGCTTGTAATCTGACTCACCTTCCCTTTCCAGAAGAAACTCTGGCCAAAGCCCTGGCAGAAGGACGAGGCGAAAGGGAGAGAGCAGGACAGGTGATGGACGTGCAGAAAGTCAGCAAGAAGACCCCAGAACCTAAGAGTAGAGGGACAAGGCGTGCTGTGATTGGGCCGAGTCAGGTGAGCGGGGCAGCACAGCGCCAAAGCGACGCCCACCTGTCCTGGTTGGTGCGGAACTCCTTCTTCTCATGACACTCGTACACCCAGCCTGGGGCGAAGATGGCGGCCGAAAGCCCATACTTGCGGATCAGCTCCATGGCCTGGGGCGGTGAGAGGTCACGTTTCTGCTCCGCGCTGCAGCACCCCTCGTCGTCCGATCCCCAGCGCACTGGCCCGCGGTTCTGGCACGCACCTTGTTGGTCTCGAACTTGCCGCCCACCACCTCCCCGCGTGCGAACACGTCCACACCCACGTAAATGTCAGCCAGGCGCTCCTTGGCCGCAGGGTAGGTCTGCATCCACTCCAGGCTCTGCGCTGTCCAGTTATAGTTGGTGAAAAAGCCATCGCAGGCCTGGAAGAACACTCTAGAAGAAAGAGGATGAGACAAATGAGGACAAAAAAAGAAAAATGTGGTATTCTATCAGCGATTATGTGGAGTCAGAGGTCGGGCCTCAGAAGTTTCTGTTTTCGTCCCCTAATCCAGTGTTTCTCACAGCAGTCCTCAGGGTCCCTCAGATGGTCCACTGGGTTGGGAAACACTGCCCTAATCTTGTGGCCAACATCACTGTGGGCCTAAGTGTCCCATTCCTCTGTCCCCACATGCCTCTGGGTCCCGCCTCCAGCCCGGCCCTTACCTGTTACTCTCATTCAGCTCATTCTGCCATTTGAGCTCGCCGCTCTCCAGCACACTGTCATACCAGATGACCTGGCCGGATGGGATGTACTTGTGCGTCTGGTCCGTCAGGTAGCGCAGAAAGAGGGGCATGTTCCTCAGGGCCGTCTCCTGGAAGGACGACGGACACGGGGTCGGTGAAGGTGCAGTGGGAGAGTGCCGTGTTTATAGGATAAAAGCACTGGTTCAGCTGAACAGCACCCAGAAAGGGAGAAGACGAATCTTGTGGCTTGGGAGGTACCAGTTACCTGTTGAGCTACCCCCCCCCCCCCCCATCAGAAACGTCAAGGTTGTTCTCAAGTCCACCTTGCAACAGCCCTGTACTGAAACTCAGCCCTACATCCGCCATGGCCCAGGACATTTTTCAGCTAAGTCTGGTCTACTGGCCCTCTGTGGAGTGGAGATTAACGCCCTCCAGCAGCATGAAGGAGGCTTTGATCTAGCCGTCTTGGTAGGTGTCCTGGGGTCCAACCTTCTACAGCTTCAGTGGCAGAGCATTTGCATGCCCTGGGCCCTCAGAAGGAGACTGAGCTCTACTATCCCTCCACTTACACTCAGCTTGTTCTCGATGTTGACAAGCCACCCGTCAAAACGATAGTAGTCAGATATCTGGACCAGCCTGTCTGCCACCCTGCGGAATGACTCCTCGTCCTTCAGGAAGTCTTCGCACGCTCTCTCGCCATCATCCCACTCTGTGATGAAGGTGCCTGAAACACACCAATCGAGGGTCCCGCTGCTATCAGAATGGGAAAGCGGGCCAATCGCTCGCCGGCAAATTATGGCCTGGCATTCAATGCAAATCAAATCACAGAGCAGAAGGTATCGCAACATGGCCTTTGAACCATAATGGTTTAAAGAGCAGTTTGCCGTTTAATCCCCATTCTCCAGCAGAATATTCAGCTGTATGAGTAACTAAATGGTAGTAATTACCTAGAACGAGGACGCCATGTTTGTGTGCCGCATTGGTCCAGACAGCAGGAGGAATCGTCACCATTTTATGGCTGAAGTAGTTGAAGATGTCTATGTACTGCCAGTGATAGAAGGCGAACGGTGTCTCGACCTCTGCCCCCTGAATGAACCTGGAAGTCAAAGGGCACCCTCAGAGAGCTACACCTCCCCCCACACGTCCCTGACTCCAGCCCGACGGGTCCTGCCAGACCATCCCAACACACCTGTCCTCCAGATAGCCCCCCATCATGTCGTGACACACCAGGGTCCTGCTCTGCCTGGAAGCCATGGGAGGAAGCCGGTCGGCCAGCGGCTGCGTAGCCACGTTGAATGGGCTAGCCTGAGTCTGTTGCCATGAGCGCAGGTCTCCAAGCGAGTCCAGGGCAGAGCTGATTGGTTCTGTGGTGTCTGGGTCATAGTGCGCAGCTGTGGGAGAAAGACACTGACAGTCTTGTGTGCTGCCCTTAGAGAACGGACGGATGGCAATTTTGTATGAGGTGTCACCATTTCCAGGTGGCATTTAAATCAACTGAGTTTTTCACTTCATTTTTTATTTTTACCTGATAAAGATGGCGCGTTATAATTCACAACTTCAGACTTACTACCCAGGGGTGAATCGGAGCAGGACTCCGAACTGCAAAATAATACTTTAATGTATAGCTTCACTTTTTCTAATAGAATAAACGAAATGCATAGATTGTCAATATAAAATACGAGCTCCGCAAATAATCATTCTTTTGCTGAGATGCTGTATAAAACTATATAATCCACTACGTTGTTTAATATACTAAATTACTGTAAATAATATATTTAAAAACCACACTCTTTAACAAACTGGTTGTACGTTTTACTAATTTTATATATTACAAGATTATGCTATTATCGGGATGTCCGCTTTTAAAATAGGCTACTACAAAAAATTCCCGCGTGTGTTTAGATAGCTGAATGCCTACTTGTCAGTAATTTTCGTTTTTACTGTTTTATCATTGATGAATCCACTTCTCTCTGACTTTCTTTTGCGGGGCAACATGCTTTCCTTTCTATCGTCCTCCCTCGCTCCGTTTCAAAACGCAGAAACTGAGCAGACAGTTTTAAAATAAAATGAAAATACAAGTCACTTAAAGCCGCACTTCCTTTTCGAATCTGATTGGTGTACGCTCATGCCAAAGGTATCACGGAAGTTCGTTTTCATTGGCCAATAGATACTAGGTTGAACGGTCACGTGGGGAACTTATAAAAAACCTTTGAGTGAAGACTAAATGGGAAATAATGTTACACTTTCTAAAATTAATACAACATTGCACTGCACTGGGAATCTGCTCCTTGTTTGGTTAACAACTCCAGATCATGCAAAAATATGATAATGTTTATATAAAACAAATGCATTGTTTTAAGAAGACCACAAGGTGTCAGTATAACACAAGTTTCTTTGAAGTCGTGCCCCGTATGTAACGATATAATACAATGTTACAACCACAGCAATGTCTGCCATGGCTGTGTTGTTGATATTATGCGTTAATATCTGAGCTGTGCTAGAGATAAGGCATTTTTAAAAATCTGTCCATATCCACATTAATTATCTGTTCCCTCTCAACCTTATAGATGTACTGTTTACGAGCGAATACGTTTATATGTATATATATAATTTTAAACGGAATTCTAAAAACATTGCCGTACTTTTAAAATTATGGCTTAAATTAAAATGACACTGTTTGTTGTCCCCCACATAAATTATAACTGCTAAGTCCAAGCACTTTTATATTAATAAAATATCTGCCTATCAATATAAACTTAAAACTCAATATTTGTGGAACCTGGGCTGTTCCCTGCCTTTCTCCCGCAGCATCCGGGACATGCTCCGGACCCCCCGCGACCCTGAACAGAATGAGTGGTTATGGGAAATGGCTAGATGGGTGTTCCATAACCTCAGTAAAATTGCACGCGTACCTCTATGCGCTGCTTATTTTAATTTGCGGGGTTTCGGGTTTTAAATTCCTCCATTTACATTTGAACACACTTCGCGCCGCCCTGTGCGCTATTTTATTCATGCTACTATCCTGCAATTCTTTCGCTATCCGGTTAAACTATTTGAGTCAAACAGTTCCTTCCGGTTATAACTGTCCGAAGAGACTCGCAGAAGACGACAAAAAAATGAGTTCCTTTAACTTGCAGGGCTGCTGGGACCGTGCCCAATCTGCCCCGACATGCCCTATCCGCCCAGACCCGTCCGCTCATCTCGGCGTGACGTCACGGGCGGAAGTGGCGTCACCGGAACACGGCAGTACGTCTCTCGGTATGAAGGAGAGGGGTAGTTGACAGTCGGACCGTAAGGTGGTGTGAGGGTTGGCGGAAGAGTCGGCTATCGAAATCCGAGTCCATCCTTCTCGGAGTCGTGGGAGATGTCGCGCAAAACAGGAAGAACATAATCTCCATGCTCCAGGCTTCCAAACGAGCCCGATATTGTGGCGTTCCGACACCGTATGTGGTGAAAAAGGGCCGGTGAAAGGCGGATGGTGACGGGAGGGAGAGTTTATTCTGAAGCCGAGAAAAGGTCTCCGTGGAGATTCGGGGCTTTCGGCGATTAATTTAGCTGCCGCGTAAAATTAACAAACTCCGCCGCCTTCTCGGAATTCCGCGGTGGGCAGCCGGCTGTTCTCGCCAGCTACCTGATATTTAGCCATGGAGCTGAGAGTCGGGAACAGATACAGACTCGGGAGGAAAATTGGAAGTGGATCTTTTGGGGATATTTATTTGGGTGAGTACCTACGCCATTTTAATTAAGTAAAACATGTATTAACTAGCTCCACAGTTGTTGACAGAGAGCGTACAGTGAGTTTCGGGCCGCCGGAGTAAATATGCCAGCCTAGCCCTTGTCAGACCTGTTAGGGGGAACTAACTGGCCCCGGTAGCGCCTCTGCTCTCGGCTTCCGTGTCGGCCCCGTGCTTATGGGGCCAGGCCGTGTTCCGGCGGCCCTTCTAATCGCACGGCTCGCCGTTTGCTGCCTGCCATTCTCTGTTGCCGTGCACCAGCTCTGATAGCCAGGGCCCGACATGGGGCTGTCCGTCCCGCACAGGGGCACCCAGACACGGTTACAATGTTTCATCGGTCCCTGGTCGTCCGATGCCGATTTGTTTCAATCTATCTTTATTTCAATGTATCTGTGTCTTTTTACAGTGGCAGTGTGGGCAGTGACTTAATCCTTTAGATACATTGTAATCCCGATAATACTCAGTCACAGGGTCAGATGGGTGGTATTCGGGTTTATGAATTAATTTCGAGCCCTAAGATTGGTATAATAATACCAGCTTGTCTGTTCGTCTCTAATGTAGCTTAAGCTGTCTGTGTTAGGACCTGCAGGTGATCGTACGTACTTGGGTTTATAGATCTGTACTGGCTCCGGTTGTGCTTAGGCTCTCGATCATTGTGGTTCCTGCCTTGCATTGTCCTGTGAAGCTTTATCCAAAACTACAAAAAAAAGACTACAAGATGGTGCCTGGTTACAGAAGATTAATTCGATAAAAAGTGCGGAGGAAGACGTCTTAACGACAAACTCGTTATGCTCCTTATTACGGGCAAGCCTTTTTAGCTAGCGGGGGGACGGTGCGCCTAGTTTGAGGCTGCTCCTCTTTCGGGTTGACTTTGTTCCAGATAATTACCCCGTTTGAGGTTCTGTGAGCCCCCCATCCCCCAAATGTGGTTGCCCAGGCTGTTAGTTGTGTGCCATTGCATGGATGGTTGAGATGTCCAGCTTTAAGCATTGGCAGTTGGCATATATGTTCTTCATAGTGAGCAGGAATGAGGAGTGTACAGTATATCCGTTATGTCACTGAGTGACTACTTCTGTGGCACTTGGTTACCTTCTGTTTAGTGACAGCGCACAGCCAGCGAGAAGCTGCTGTCCCTGTTGGCAGAGGGATTTCTAACGTTATGTAACGATTACGCATGTTGGGAGAAGTTGCCCAACTCGGTGTCTCTGTTTGGCCGCATTTGCGCACGGTGTTTTTCCGTGCGCCGCACGTTTGCGTGACAGGGAGTGTTTCCTGGATTACCAGTTGGGCTGATGTTTGCGGAGGGTGCCGGGCCTTCCTGGTTGTGTGTTGCTGATCGAAGGCAAGGGCTGGATTCATTATGTGCTTTGCTCAGAGCTGGATTCCTGCATTAATTCCCCTTTTTGAGTTGCATTATTCGGCTTTTGCTCGAGGCCGACATGTCCAATCGTCGTAATTATTTTCCCTTGACAGTGTGAGTGACAGTTGCCTTGAACAATGGTTGCCATAGTGATGAAAGAAGCCAGCTCGTGACCAAAACTTTTCCCCCAAGTTTCTCGTTCAGATCCCCTTGCTTGGGGTGTCCTTGAAAGGGGCACTTAACATAAGATTTGTATAATCCTCCATTGTTTGTGTCACTCACCGAGTTGGTGCCTATTTAGTGGCGTGGTCACCTACATCAACAGCTCAGTCCCTGGGGATTTCTGACAAAATGCATACCTGCCTTTGGGGTACCTGCTCTTCAGGAATCCCTCGCAGGATAGATCATGGCACCAGGGCCTTGCGTATGTGGCCCACTCCAGCTTTTGCTGCCAGACTGTTTCTGGATGTTTAGCTCTGTTCCCCCGGGCAAAGGCCCCCATTGAAAAGTTCCTATGATGTAATGTTGGCTCATGCAGTTTGGTTTTAAGAGGCCCTTAGGCAGAGCTTAATGATAACCAGCTGTACCAAATTTCCCATAGAGGAAGAGCTTAGGTTGGGAGACACTAATCTGTTCAAAGGTCATCTGTGAGAAAGATTATTCATTAAGTACTCATGATGGGAACAGAGTACAGTAAAACCCAGTTATTTTGGTTGTGCAGTGTAGATGGGATTGTTGGTTTTTATTTTTACAGTAGTGATATTTGAGGAATGATGATAGCAAAGCTGTATGTACTCGGTCATCTAGGAAGATCTCCAGACTTTGATAGTGTCACGAGTTTGGTGGCTGTTTTTGTTGATGTCTTCATGCCATCCATACCGTCCGTCTGCGTGAGCACGTGTCCAGGCCGAAGTTAACTGTATTGTAGCCCCACATTTTGCTCTGATGATCGCTTGTCATTCGAGCCGCAGCAGTGTGTGAGGTGGAGAGCGGCGTGTAGGTGGAATGCTGTTTTGGGTACCCCTGGAGACGGTAACGTGGCGACCTCGATCCTTCCCCTCGCTGTCGCTCCATGTTTGGACACGCATGCCGAGCAGGCGCGCCTCGGCCCGGTTCCTGAGAAATGCGACGACAGCGGGCTGCGGCCATAGGTTCCGTAGCGGTGACGATCCCGAGCACCGCATGTGGTGCTGGACAGTCTGTTTGCTGGGGGTGGCGTAGCGCTGAGTCTCCGTTAAAGCGGCTATAAAGCTGTAATTTACTCTGCCACTGTGGCACAATAGGTCTGTCTGCTTTGGAGGAGGTGGGGGGGCTCCAGTCAAGCCTATGCTCCGCCCCCAAACAGCAGATGATCTGAACGTGCACATGCTTGCCCATGCCTTTGAGGATTTCGGATTTGCATGGTCAATGGTCCAGCCAGAGGTCAGGATGGGTTCAGGTCTGTGCATTAATGAATCTGGATCCTTCTGCTGTGATATGACAAGGAACCAGCGAAGTCTTTTAGAAATGGATCTGGAAGTCGCTTATTATCTGGTCCAGAATTTTTACACCTCGATGATTCCCTTATTCTTGCAGAACCGCTCGAGTATCACTGGTTTTTCTCTGGAATTTGACATCTTAAGGATATGTGGTAGAAAATCGCCTGTCGGCTTAAAAGGAGGGAGGCAGTGGCAGGCAGGATGAGTTCCCTGACGCAAAGGCCCCCTTCTCTGTCCCCCCCCATAGGTACGGACATTTCTGTGGGGGAAGAGGTGGCCATCAAGCTGGAATGTGTGAAAACCAAACACCCTCAGCTCCACATCGAGAGCAAGATCTACAAGATGATGCAGGGGGGAGGTATGGTGCACAGCGGCATTTGCACGGGGACACTGACATTTTCACTCTGAAAAATCACTTGGCGTAGACTGCTTTGACTTCACAATAGTGTGTGTACTATTACAGTTAATTACATTCTTAGCATGACATGAGAGTTCTGACATGGCTCTTTTTGGTTGACCCAGTGATGTTTCTCTTCACTTGTGCAGGGATTGAGTCTAAGCGGCATAATTTATCTGCATGACTCCAGTCTCCCTGTTGGTACTTGCGTTGGTAGCCTCGAGTGACTCATGTTCCTAGTCCCTTGATCACTACTCACCTTTGCTGTCCAGCATGGTGGTTTTTCACTAAATGGCATTGGCCCTAGGCTCCTTGGGCCCGTTTTTCTGAGCATGCTCAGTTGGGTACATTTAAGCTCCCCCCTCCCCTCATCAGGACTGGCAGTCATTTAGTCCAGTGTTTCCCAACCCAGTCCTCAGGGAACGCTGGACAGTCCAAGTTTTCGCTTCCTCTCAGCTAGGCAAAAAATGTGGACTGTCCGGGGTTCCCTGAGGACTGGGTTGGGAAACACTGGTTTAGTCATCCATGTCTTGCCAAGTCAGAGCCATGGCCTAGAAGTACTTGAGTCCCTTTGCTTAGCCCATGGAAATGCCAGCTGGTCTGTTTTCTATGCTGTTTCTTCATTTGTTTGGTTGGATGATGATGATGATGATGATGATTATTATTATTTCACACCCTTGATGGATATGTATTCTCTCTGGGACTCCTGCCCTCCCTCATTTGTGCTCGTCGTGCCGCAGTTGGCATCCCTACCATAAAATGGTGCGGCGCCGAGGGTGACTACAACGTGATGGTCATGGAGCTCCTGGGGCCCAGTCTGGAGGACCTGTTCAACTTCTGCTCCCGCAAGTTCAGCCTGAAGACCGTGCTGCTGCTGGCCGACCAGATGGTGAGAGTCTCGACCCTCATCGCATCTCCTTCCCACCCCGGACCTCCCCCGTAGGTCCTCTCCCCTTTCAACGCAACTGTTGCACTCGCTCCCTGACAGATCAGTCGCATTGAGTACATCCACTCGAAGAACTTCATCCACCGGGACGTGAAGCCGGACAACTTCCTGATGGGCCTGGGCAAGAAGGGCAACCTGGTCTACATCATCGACTTCGGCCTGGCCAAGAAGTACCGGGACGCCCGCACCCACCAGCACATCCCCTACCGCGAGAACAAGAACCTGACGGGCAC
>JAODKN010000045.1:16366158-16390813 GCA_026774425.1 Petrocephalus zakoni
TGATTAATTAAAAGTCAGGTTAATAGCAGGTTTTTCTACAAAATAGATAAGCGACAAGACTTTTGTCAGGGACTGTACCTCCTGTCCACAGAGAGATTCCCTAAATACACAGGGACATTTCATGTTTACTAAAGTTGTAACCTCCTTTGGAGTGCCATTGAGCATCTACTGGACCTGTTGTGAGAAAGAGCATGATGGTGAGACACCGCCACGAACACAGCGGTGACTCCTTAGCAAGGGGGTAGGTCTGGGTATGGATGGTACACTCTCAGAAAAAAGGGTACCAATTTGTACCTTTGCTTGTCACTGGGGCTGTACCCTAAAGGGTCATGTAACTTTTAAGGTAAAGAAATGGACTATGAGGAACTGTTTTGTACCATTGGGGGTACATTAATGTTGTTTGTACCTTGGGGATTCATTTCTATATCATGTAAGGTCCAATTACCTACAGCCAAGGGAACAGTTGGCAGACCCTTGAGGGTACAGCCCGAGTGACAAGCAAAGGTACAAATTGGTACCCTATTTTCTGAGAGTGTACGGACATGTTCCTACCAATACTATAGGACCTAAATTTCAGGTCCAGGAAGTCAAAAAGATTTCTTACAACTGACTAGTTGAGCATTCTGTGACTGTGACTCTTTATTCTCAATTCGTTGGTTGAAACAAATCTGGATTTTTTCTTTCTGGACCGGAAATAGACACCTCTTGGTAGGACTGTATATGTCTGGGGCAGGGGGTGCAGTTTAATTCTGCGTTCCCGCCAAACCTAGGAAACCCATATGCTGTCATACAGGTGCAGTCTGGCATCCACGTGGAAAGACCTCAGTCTTTATGTTCTGTAGCCACAGCTCCTGACCCTGGCTAAGGGATGCGGTTAACCAGTAAGTGGCTGCAAAACCACTGACACCCTTGCCATCTGTCTTTAAAATTTGCTTCCTTCAAAGCCATTCAAAGCAAGAAATGTAATATGGTACATGCATCTTCTCAGTGGCCACTTCTATTAAGTGCACCAAGAGAATGACAAGTGGGACCCACTTTGACCTCCATAAGTGCATAATGGGAGAGTTGCATTTCCTAAAAGCCATTCTGCAGAGCGCCTTTGTACTGAACTCTTTCATAGTTGTGGTCTTCCTGTTTGTTTTGCATCTGTCCTCTCTCTTTAGCATGATATTTTTGGCCACAGAAATGCCATTGGCCAGATGTGGTTTTTTTCTTTTTTAGTCAGACTATTTTCAATGAACCCTAGAGGCTGTAGTGAAAGAGGCCACCTCTGATACGCGGGAACCTCCACGTCTGGCACCAGCGATCATGCCGCATAATCACTTCGATTAGTGGTTCTCAAACTTTTTGGACCGTGTACCACTTCAGTGCAACGTGTCAGAGAAAAAGGACAGAGTTAGGGCAAAAGACACAGCACTTACCATTTCAGCGAGAGCAGTGAGCCTGATTTTCAGGTGCATTATTACCTTAATAGATAATATTAGCTTTACTTATACAGCACCTTTCAAACATCTGAATGCAGCTCAAAGTGCTTTACAGACTGCAAATAATAAAAAATAAAAACAAAAAGAATAAAAATAAAACCAAGATAAGAACACAACCAAACATCAACAAATCAAATTAAGGAAAAACATTTTAATAAAAATACATGACTATAACACAGCAAAAACTATGTAAAGGTGAGGATAAAAATACCTGTTTTTGCTTGCTTTTTAAAAATAAAAAAAGGTCTGACAAACATAAGGGGAAGTTGTTCCAAAGCTTTGGTTCCTTAACAACCTGAAAACGATTTAAAAAGTGTATTTTTATACCAAGTAATTTTACATTGATTTCAGTTTCCAATTGCTATTTCGTTTCAGTGCACAAAAAAAAATCTTCTCACACACCACCGGGGGGCGCTCCGAGGGCCGGTGTGAGAGCCACCAATTCCACATCCAGGGAAAACAAGTAGTGAGACTCGTGAAAGCACGCGTGTGACAGTGAAGACTGGAAGACATTTTGCTTAAATACAGCTTTATTTTTTGTCTGCTGCTTGTGAGAAAATATGTAACACTTTGATTAAAAACAAATGAAATGAATACCTAAACATGTGTGTACAGATATATCTATCAAAGCTGATAGGACAGAACTGCTACCTTGAATGTTGACAAAGCAAACTTTGAGCATTCAAAGCTGAGTTATCCCGTATCCTTGAGACCAGGCTAGTCTTCATTTTCCTGGTAATCAATTGAGTAAAATTATACCTACTGCCAAAGTAAAATACATACGTATATTTCAAATATATAGAAACATGTTTTTATATATGCGATTAGATTCTATAGGTTCCATCCTGATATGAAAGGCAGTTGCTCAGCAACCCCTCGTACCCAATGCCCGCCTTCGCTCTCCTCTACCGAGACTCCGACAGAGACAGCAGTGTACCGTCGAATCCGCCAGTCGTGCCTTTTGTCCGACGTGCACAAGGAAACACGTGACCGACACATTAAGGCTCAGTCAGGACTCCTACACTCCACTTCAGTCTAACTCCAGGTCAGCTCACGCGAGAACGCTTTTAAGGCCTTGGAGGAACGGAGAGGAGGCGCCATGGGGAGGTGCCCAGGAGCCCAGCTGCAGGCAGGAGCACGGGTCGTCAAACATGGGCGAAAAGCCACTGCCGTTCTGACACGATGCAATCCGGAAGTTTCCGTCATCAGTCTGGCTGTTCCTTCATAAAGAGACCATTGTGGTTAGGGTATACAGAGAGGGAAAACTGCGTGTGTGGTGTGTGAGGCGTGTCAAACTGGCACGCACCATGTTACGTCACTCTGACAGCCTTATACCCCTAGGGCCCATTTCCTTCACCAAAAGAAATCCATTCTTTTAAAGAATCAAGCAAATCAGAAACCCCTCACCTCACTGTCAACACAACTAGCCTATCAGCTTACAGCGTCCGCCATGATGGGAGGCGGGACTCGTATCCATGGATACGAGGGAACATTTGGCACAAGTGGTGCGGATGCACGCGCGCGACTCGGCAAGCCCTCTCCACCCCTCCGCGCACGACTGTGCAAACAAACATGACGGGTGAACAAAATAACGAGGAATGTTTAAGAAAAGGGGCGCGAAAGGGGAGGGGCTGACTCACTATGGTCCCAAACCGTGGGCATAACAGCAGAACTGCCTCAGTACCTTTAAAAACCATTAACAGAAATGGCCATTTGTGTCAAGCAACCACCAAAACGAGTCATAAAACTACAAAAGAATCCCGATTACTCAAAGGGCACTTCCGCCTCTGAGGACTGACATTAAAAATACTCTCTCTGTACCTGGAGGAGCAGTTTAAAAAACAAAGGAAGATCTGGTCATATTTTGTGTTAAACCGTGATAAAGAGCACTTGTAACTGTGGTCCCTGCGGAAAGAGTGCTAAGCTTATATAATATAAAATATCGCGCAAAAAAAAGGTAAAAACTGGACCAACAGATATAACACAGTGATGCGGCTTGACAGCGGGGTGTAGGGGGGGGCACGTTAAGAGAGATAGAAAGGAAATGGCGTCAGAGGGGGCGTGTCACACGGACAGTGACACAAAGCTGTTGTACTGCTGGATGTTCCTCTTCAGGATGTCCGAGCAAGGCCCCAAGACGCGCTCGAATCGCGGCCGGTCCAGCTTCACACACTTCAGCGGCCCGCGGGACACCACGGTGGCGGCACGGGGGCGGTTCATCAGGAGGGCGATCTCACCTGGACAGAGGGAGCAGAGGTTAAGGCCCGAGCAGTGGCGCCACCTCCTGGCAGAGGTGAAGAATGGTAATGATAACCCAAGACTTGGCAAGCTGCGTTTTCACAGAAAATTTTAACTTCGAAATGCAACTCGTAGATCCTTCACCGAAATAATCGGAGGGGCCCAGTCGTCCGACTTCGACAAACTCCTCGCTCTCGGATCTGCGCTGCAGCACGGCTGCAAGGCCCTGCAGGGACACGTAAACGTAACTGTTTGGTCGTGGGCATCTGCGCCCCCTACAGTGCCCACCCGGCATCACACCCCACACCCTTTAGCTTCAACAAAACCATAGGAATTTGCTAGGGAAATCTAGGCGCACACCTCCAGGATGATGAAGAACTCAGCCCCAGGTTCTCCCTGGACCACGATCTCCTGTCCGTCCTCAAACTGCACCGTCTCCAAGGCATCCGCCACTGTCAAACGCTCCCACTTGTCCAAGGACTCTACAGACGGGGAGCAGAGCCTGACAGCGAGTCCATTCTAAACTGTATAAGCACGAGCCTAAAGCAGGCTAACTAGCAACAATGTCAGTGCACAGTAAAGCTGGGAGTCGCGTTTCCATGAAAGCTCCATGCAAATTACCAGCAGCAACAGGACAAAGTGAAACTGCAGACATTATGGGATGCCTAGGGAATAATACGCCATTCATCACCCTGCGAGATTAAGATCACGGCTAATACTTCGCTGTGGAGTGGGCTTTCCGTGCGTTACTAGCTCCGGAAGAACTAGTTATCATGTCCCAAGTTATTCGCATATTCTGCTTACACTGCAGTTTCACGGATTACACTTACTACGTTACATTAATCTGACACCTACCCAAAGCGACTTACAGTAGAGGGAAGGTTTGGGATTTATGTGCGATCCCTGGATTTAAGCCCCATTGTGTCGTCAGCACAAAGCTCTACTTGTTGAACTAAAGTCTATTTCGACTAGCCACAAAATCCACCTTGAGTGACTAAGTGCCATGATAGACAGAGCAGAGGCGGATTCTAGCAAAGGGCCCCATAAGGTGAGGGACACAATAGAGACGGGTCCTTACCTAAAATTGACACCTTGCTCAGGAATTCCTCATACATCCTCCGCTTCCGCAAAGTGCTTCCCTGGAAATTAAAGTTTAAAGGCTGGTGTTAT
Organism: Petrocephalus zakoni; assembly: GCA_026774425.1. Taxonomy (NCBI): domain Eukaryota; kingdom Metazoa; phylum Chordata; class Actinopteri; order Osteoglossiformes; family Mormyridae; genus Petrocephalus; species Petrocephalus zakoni. The sequence continues at coordinate 16,371,051 of JAODKN010000045.1, forward strand.
GCTATACCTGCAGTGCCCACAGCAAGCTGTTTAACTCTTAAACAACTTTCTTAATGTTTAACGCTTGTCTAATTCCGTGAAAATGTCGCAAATTTATTAAGTTTCATAACAAAAACACACTGACAAGCAATGTTTATCATAACTGCTCATATCTTCTGCACAGACATTTTTCTTTTTTTTGACTGACTGATTCTTTTCTTGCAGTTTTGCTATTAATTGCAATCGTAGTTTTTGGCTCCCAAAAGGACACTAAACACAAATGTTTAATGTTATTGCAAACATGTTACTAATTAAAAAGCACCTAATGAGACTGATCGTCAATTAACGTTTTAACTCTGAACAGCTTTTTTAGAACTACAATTCAGGTTTACATTCATCGCTATTTGAAATTAATGTTTTATTTAAAACTATCGGTTGATTCTAATGTGATGCATATTTTTTGTAAACGAATACACAAAGTAATGATTTTTGTTATGAAACCAATACATTTGCAGTATTTTCACGGAATTATGTAGAATTATACTTTATTGATCCCCTTGGGGAAATTGACTTTTCACCTCCCCCAACCTTGCTCTCCATGAAAGCAAGCTTGGCTGTGAGATGTAACATCCCAAGACTTTCTGTGAGCAATGTACACGTTCCAGTACAATGTTCCAGTACAACATGCACATTTCCCACGGGAATGCAGTTTGTGTCTGGGGAGGTGCACGAGGGTAGAGTCACCATCAGGATCCTGCGGTAACTGTCCCTGTCGATCCCCCACAGCTTGACGTCGGTCTTGGCCCGCACCGTGGCCGCCCTGGGGGTGCCATAAATCAGCGCCAGCTCTCCAAAGCTGCCCCCCTCTCCGATGCTGGTCACCCATTCGCCGTTGACATAGACCTGCAGGACACCACGCCTGTTCATTGGTGCTGCTCGCCTGACCCCGCCCCCATAAAGTGCATACACGCGTCTGGGCACCAGGGGACGCACAGGTAAAGGTGTGAGGGTGAACACCTTAAGTTCAGAGCGATTAATATCTGTAAGCATGAAACAGGAAAGAAGTGACTCACGTCCATTTCTCCCTGGTCAATGACGTAGAAGTTATCACCCTCATCACCTGGAAAGCAAAAGATGGTTAACCAATTAAAAAACAAAAAATACCACTACAAATGTTTGCCATTACAGTTCCAGGGGTAAAAAAAACAGTAAATCACCTTGTTTTATGACCGTCTCCCCAGCGATGTAGGTCACCGAGAACATGGCATCAAATATGTCACTGCAACAAAAATTTATAATAACATTAAGCAGACAGTCTGAATTAACCAGCTTGGTGGAACAACCACCAATAACCCATCCGTAGTAGCTCAACTAGTCTGGTTAGCCAGCGAGGTTGTAAATCACTTGACCCCGGAACCCCCAGATGCCCTCTGCCTTCAAACCCAAGCAGAAGGGTCATTAAACTGCCCTTATGTCTTGTGGGTGGCTGTGTCTTCAGGCACAGTGTACAGTGTGTGTTTCTATACGTATATCCCAGCGGCCAACGCATGGCGGGGTACCTTCTCTCATTGTCATCCAGATGTGAGAACAGCACGTTCTTCTGTATGGCTTTGGCCAAAGCTGCCATACTTTTGTAGTCCTTTGGAATAACCTGGAGCAGAAGCACGTCACGAAACATTAATACGAGAGGGAGGAAACCCCCCCCCCCCCCCGATGCATGCTGATAAGTCCTGTGAACTCCTGTCTGCGACCTGGACCGACGGAGAGCTTTAAGTGCGCCTCTCGGGCAGCTGCCTTCACCTTCCGCACGTAGGAGGTGGCATCCTCTTCCGTGTAGACCTCGGCGCTGATGGCCCCCCGCCGGGCTTTTACCCCGGGGTTCACAGGCGGGGAGACCTCCTCGTCCCGCGAATCCGAGCGGGAGCTCGCCTTTTGCTGCCCAGCAATCTGCCTCGCCTCCTCCTGGGGGGACACACGCCGTTCAGGGCTGCTTCGCCACACACACGCACACGTGGAGCGTTTGCCAGCACTAACTGAGCACAGGCGTATATCTATCTGACGGTCTGTGCAGCACAGGAGGAGGTCTGCATGTGAGTACGCCTGATTTCACCCCCCTGCCGTTTTCTACGTTTCATACACCGTCTACAAGCACTAGAGCCTTTCAACTGACATCCTGCAAACATTTCACTGGAGGGGGGCGTGGTTAGAGGAGCAGCCAATCAGCTTCTGCTGCTACGTCCACTGCCCCTCCCCCTTGCAGGTGTCTCCGCCCCCAGGAGACCAACCTTCTCCAGCCTCTGGAAGTAGTCGCGCAGGAAGGCCACGGGCCTCTCGGGTCGGGCGGCGCACAGCTGCACGATGCAGTCCTTCAGCAGCTGCTGGATGCCGTGCCGCTGCACATACTGCTCGCACTCACGCAGGCTGCGGTCGCCGTCGGCACTCCCACACGCCATGGCTCGCAGCGCCCGGGGTCTGTGACGAGAGGACAAGGCTGTGCACAGAGCAGCGGTGGGGGGGGGTGGATTCCAGCTGAATTCAAACCCACAAACGACATCGAAAAGGGTCAGGATGCGCCCTTACCCTGCACACAGGTGGAGCATGACCACTGCCTAGGTCAGTGTTTCCCAACCCAGTCCTCGGGGGAACCCCGGATGCACATTTTTGCTTCCTCTCAGCTGTACCAGCTATTAGGTGTTCCTGATTGGCTGGGAGCTGGGAGGGAGCAAAAACGTGGGCTGTCCGGGGCTCCCCGAGGACTAGGTTGGGAAACACTGGCCTTGGTAACCGAGCAAGGGGTCTGATGGGAAATTAGTATCAAGATTGCCTATTGTCATGTGCAGAGAGCATGGAAGACCGACCGGTAAACTACTGACCCAAAACTCTGAGCAAAACCATGCAAGTTTGGACCACTGCAAGAGCCTCTCAGTGTAGCAATGAAATGTAACCCCTGTTAAGGAACTACAAAGAGGCTCGTGAGAATCTTTGTGCAAGAGGATGTGGTGAAACACAGACAGGAGTCATGAGAAAGGCGAGCATGGTGAGTGGGGGGGGGGACTAGGTCAGTGGTAAGATGCATGTGACAGAGCAAGCATCACGCAGCCGCCCTGCATGAGTCAGACACAGTGCATTCTGGGAAATGTAGGAAAATAACTTCCATAGAAGAGGTGGATGGCTCAGGGGGTTGCTGGGACAGACAAGCATCCCAGCCTACCAGTACAGGGCGAGTGAGGCACACCAAAAGTTTTAGTGAGCAAAACAACGCAAATGTTAGGAATGGAGGTAATGAAAGAAATGGTGGCTGTCAACATAAACGTATGCAGCCAAGGTGGGACTGGAAACGGCACAGGTCAGGAATGTGAAAAGAAAAGCGATCAGCAGAGTGTGCGAGGGGGGAGGGGTCAAGTAAACTCCCACAGGACACACCCAGCTACAGAGTACTGAATCACAGGCTACAAGTACCACCTCTCAAATACCTCTCAGTGTTGCACGCAAGTCGAGGCTTTTAGAAACCCGAGAAGGAGAGCGGACAACCTGCACCACTGACTGACTGAGATTCCTTTACATGCCAGTTCAACACAGACCCAATATCCTCATGCAAAGACAAAAAGAATCCTCAAAAATCTGCATGCACAATATACTGATTCGTGCAGGAAAGCTAAATTCATGTGACATTTGCTTTGCAAAACGGGATTTCTGTGCCAAGACGTCATCCTGACATCAGAGCTCTTAAAGCTCACATCGGTACTGTAAGGGGATAGAGCACAGAATCTGTCTCCCAGCACAGCTGTGAGCTCCGCTGAACTGAGACTTTAAAACCCAAAGTTCCGATTGCACAGTCGATACGATTCCTAAGTCTTAGCTAAAGGCGGGTTGGATTCCGCACGAGCGCGACGGCGCGTGCGCTCGCGCCGGGCGCGGGGCCAGCCGACGGCACGAGCCCGCGCGCGCCGTCCCTCTCACCGCCCGCATTTAGTCGGCTCTCTGTGCACAGGCATGGCGATAAATGCATACGTGCGCTCGAGGGGACTGCTAAACACGGCCGTGGCATTTATGTCTATAAGTGCAGGCCTTTCCGGGCGCCATCTTGGAAATGCAAAGCAACTTATGGCAACTAGTTAGCGACTGAGCACGAGACCCTAAATTTGCAACGCGACCAGCGCTACGGACACCGTTCTCGTGAAGGCGGGCTCGACATGGCAGCGTGCGTCTGCTTACCCTCGTCGTCTCGCGTTTTTTTTTCCGAAAATGTATGACCTTCCCGAAACTGTCACTGATATAAAGTCCCCTTCTCTGTTTTCACAGCTCGCGAACGGTAGTCCAACCGGAAACTCCTCTGGACCAATCAGAGACGGCCGATGACGTCAATGCGCCTCATGCACTGATTACGATGTAACCATAAACGACTTTAAAAGGCACGGAAGCGGTCTTTTTCCGTCGGCCTAATTTTTCAGTAAAAGATCCACAGTGCAATGTTTTAGAATGGGTGTGTGCTCAAATGCAAAACGTAAAATAAATATATAAAAATAAAATCTACCTGATGATTTGTTTAAAGGTACTTGCAAACATTGCACAGTCACAGCCACATGCCACAAGTGTAAGTGGCAAGATATGACGTTGATACAACAGAATTTAAAATAAAAAATGGTCTCTGCTTCAGAAGCCTGCATATCTTGTTTTCACTCTCTACAAACAATACTACAAACTTCAGGTGTAAAGACATCGGCCTGTCGTGCACTTACTCTAAACACTGAACGGCATGAAACTTCAGTTCATAAATTTTCCATGATTCATTTTAAGTGCCCTTAAGCTTTAACACTGACATGTTAAGGCCCTAATGAACATAAATAATTAATGAGCCTATTGCCCTTCTAGACAGTGGCGTTTATACTTAATTACAGTTTGCTACGAGAGCCAAGGACATTGCCCAGAATGAGAGCGAAGAATAATGAACAGATAATGACATTTTATGGTGGCGTCGCTGTAATGACTATCATAGCTGATTGGCTGTTTGTGAAAATGCACCCTTGGGGTGAATTTAACCAGACAAACAGGGGCCAATGCCAGGTGTGTAAGCAGCAGCTATTTGCAAAGCCACACCCACCACTTGCCTGCGTACAGACCACTCCCCATTCTTATCAAGAGTCAGCAGCCTCTGCTTGCTGGGCTCAGTTCAGTTCGTGTCGACTGCCCAGAGTCCATGAACTGAATCAGCCACTCCCAGTGAAGTGGAGAGCCCAGCCTGTGACCCGACACCTAGCAAGGTAAGAGCGACTCCTGACTGATGCACTTTTCCTTCAGCCGTGCTGTTTACCTTCTCTTTTTTTGCACACTCTTAGTTTGCATTCATTGCATGACAGGGTGTATTCTGCCGGGAGTGCATTGGGCGCACCCTCGGCGATTTAGCAGGGGCGTAAGAAGCGTGCATTTCATTGCTGCAAAGTTACACTGAACAAATCGTCTTTAAAGGCTTGGGTTTTGTGAGTGTGTAGGGGGGAAAGCTTAGCTGCTAGGACAGTTTTGGCCCTTGAAATTGTTTTCATGAAAACACCATCATCACAGAAACTGTGACTGTAATCTACTGCTCAGTGCCTGAAAAGGCTTCTAAACCAGAACATTTGATTATTTTGTACATGCAGAACTTGAATAAGTTTAATTTTGAAAACTAGTTACATTACTAATTGGTCATTATATAAAACTTTACTTCACAAGGCACATGGAATTACTATCTAAGATTTATTGTCACTGTGTGAAAATGATAAATACTGTATTATTATTGTGTGAACATAATGTGTATCTACTATTGACTGATATTATATCTTATTGATATTTGTAAACATTTCTTATTGATATTTGTAAACATTCCAAGAAATATGAAAAAGCAGTTGTCAGTGCCCGCCCCCCAATGCAGTTTTCCTTCTGTTTAGGCTTTAAAAGACTCAGACAAAAAAGCTTCTGACAGCAGGACATTCCAGAGAGTCTCTGCCGAAACATGTCCCTCTACAGCTTTGGACTAGAGCCTGTGTCCTGCCACGCCTGGAACAAAGACCGCACACGCAAGTGCAAACTGGTCCTGTCGCGCTTTGGCGTCGGCCAATGACATGCCTCCGTGCAGCCGCCCCCCCGCAGCCGGCCGTGGGTAGCCCATGGCAGCCAGAGGACCAGGCGCACTGACGCCCGGGATGCTGCTAATGCGTTTATCTGCATTCCGCTTCCCCCCAGATCTCCCTTCTGCTCTGCTGTCTAAGTGCTCCTTATCTCTGTTACGCTTGTGTGGTACCTCTTAATTTCAGGAACCGCTGCAGGCATGAATCCTGGGGAACCTGAAGATCTTACCTTACATTTGCCTCCCCCTTGCGCACACCTGTTTCTTTTCCATTCTTCCACTTTCTGTAGAAAGAAGTGGGGAAACAATTCTAACTTTTTCATGTAATGACTAATCAGTTTTAGTCACTTTTACAGCTGTGCTTTAAATGGGTTCATTATAAAAGCAAGTCAGCTTAATTAAAACCCCCTCATCCTTCCTTGGCTCCTAGAATGCCATTGGCTAGCCCAGCTGCTTGATCTGACCCTGTCATGCCATTGGCTGGCCCAGCTGCTTGATCTGACCCTGTCATGTCATTGGCTGGCCTAGCTGCTTGATCTGACCCTGTCATGCCATTGGCTGGCCCAGCTGCTTGATCTGACCTTGTCATGTCATTGGCTGGCCCAGCTGCTTGATCTGACCCTGTCATGTCATTGGCTGGCATTGGCTGGCCCAGCTGCTTGATCTGACCCTGTCATGTCATTGGCTGGCCCAGCTGCTTGATCTGACCCTGTCATGTCATTGGCTGGCCTAGCTGCTTGATGTGCTCCTAGACTGACACTTAACTCCTCCCACAGAAATAGCCATAAGCCCAAACAGCAGCAATGTGCACATCTACCAGAAGAGTGGGAAAGACTGGACCAAAATCCACGAGCTCACCGAGCACAGCGGCCGCATCACAGGTATGGCGGTACTGGTCGTCTGACAGAGAGGGTGCCTCTCAATACCAAGAATGCAAAGATTGCACTTGTGGTCTTGGCAAGACCGGTCTTGCTGGCCTCATGTTTGGGGTGGGGCGAGAATGACATCTGGGGATTTATACTGTCCTCTATACTTCTGTTCTTGAGTATTTGGATGTGGGATTCGGAAATGGAAGATGATGTAATGCAGGTACCCGGGAACAGTCAAGTTCAGTCAAGCATGCATATTGAGAAACACCCAGAGCGCGGTCTGTTAAAGTCACAGAATCCAACTCCCAGCATGCACTGCATTATCATGTGCATCGTCGTCAGACAGATACGATGGGGAGAGGCACCCCGGGTCAGTTCCATGTTCTGCTCAGTGTTGTGATATTTAGGAGATTGATCGTTTGGGTCATCCAGGGTGCAGTTACACCAGGACTGCCCAACCCTGCTCCTGGCGATCTACCACCCAGCAGAGCTTAGGCGCAGCCATAATTTAACCCGCCTGGTACAGATAATCAAATTCTTTTGTAGTATGTTGACATAGCTGGCTCTAATACTGAGATGCTACAAAAGTATCTGATTATCTGTACCAGGTGTGTTAAATTATAGCTGCACATGGATGGTAGATCTCTAGGACCATTATGATCTGTCAAAAATGCCGTTTAATGTTGTAATGTGTGCATGTTCACAGGCATTGACTGGGCACCAGAGTCCAACCGCATAGTGACCTGTGCCTCCGACAGGAACGCCTACGTGTGGACCCTGAGGGAGGGCATGTGGAAGCCCACCCTGGTGCTGGTTCGTATCAACAGGGCCGCCACCTGTGTCAAGTGGTCCCCACAGGAGAACAAGTTTGCCCTGGGAAGCGGCGCCAAGCTGATTTCCGTGTGCTATTTCGAGAAGGAAAACGACTGGTGAGTCCTCTAGGTCACAAGGAGCGCTCTATTCCAGCTGGATCATCTTCCTATGAACCACACACAGTCATATAATTATTTCAGTTATGTGTTCCTCCAGGAACAGGAAGTTTGATGAATCTGTGTCAGGAAGCACTTTACAACAATATGCCTCCAGGACATTTGTGTTGGGCGGATACTTTATTCACTCATTTTATTAGTACTGCTCTACAAAAGACACCTTGTGACCCTTGCCCTTGTGACCCTTGCCCTTATGACCCTTAGGTGGCTCAGTAAACACATCAAGAAAACCATCTGCTCCACTGTGCTGAGCCTAGACTGGCATCCCAACAATGTCTTACTGGCGGCTGGCTCTGCAGACCTCCACTGCAGGTCGGAACCGGCGGCCATCTTCCTATCCATTCCGCAGTCATTCCACGCATTCTTTGAGACAGGCATTTGTGTATTCCTCCGTCCCGCCCAATCACGGCCTGGGGCTGCCCACCCTGATTCCGCTGCAGGGTTTTCTCTGCCTACATCAAAGACATTGAGGAGAGGCCAGGACCCACGCCCTGGGGGGCCAAGATGCCTTTCGGGGAGATGCTCCTGGAGCAGAGGGACTGCGGGGGCTGGGTGCATGGTGTGAGCTTCTCTCCCTCTGGTGACCGCCTGGCCTGGGTCAGCCACAACAGCAGCGTCGGCGTGGTCGATGCCCCCATGGGCAAAGAGTGAGTGAGCATCGCCGATCAGATGACAGCATGATTGACAAAAGAGGCATGTGAGCTGTGTGTGAGCATGCTGACCCCCCCCCCCTTCGTGTCTCCCAGAGTCACCCAGCTGGCCATGGAGCTCCTCCCCCAGCTGAGTGTCCTGTTCGTCAGTGAGACCGAGATCGTGGCGGGGGTAAGACTGTGACCCCGCGACCTTCGCACATCCGCGCTCATTGGCTCAGCGCCCGCTAGTCAAAGACAATGTTTCTCAACCCGGTGCTTGGAGATCCCCAGACACTACACGTTTTTGCTCCATCCCATCTCCCAACCAGATAGTCCACATTTTTGCTCCCAACTGGGAGGGAGCAAAAGCATGGACCACCTGAGGGATCCTGAAGACTGGGTTAAGAAACACTGGTCTAAAATGGGTCCGTCAGATGTTTATAAAGACATCCACTGATAGAATAATGCATTCCCTAGAAGGAGTGACTTTACACTCGGTGAAATGGCTGTAAACCTCATTCACTTTCTACAGGAAATGGTGATAACTCCATCTGGGATGGGACCTTCCATACCTACACTGCACTGTGTCCAACTTGGGGATGTTTACATCTTAGCATCTCCAAGTGTTACACCTGTGTCACACAGCTTCCCTGGGATGGGAAGTTAAACTTAGCAAATGAAACGACAAAGAATTAATGTTTTTATTGCTTTCCTTGTACAAAAAATGTCTTGCTTTGCCTCAGTGATTTCACGAATGAAGTTAAAATACATGCCCACGAGTATTGGAATTAACAGATGACAGCGTGTGGTGATTCTTCTTTAGGGTCACGACTGCTGCCCATTCCAGTTCTCCTACAAGGGCCCCAGGGATTTGAGCTTGGTGAAGAAGCTGGATGTCCCCAAGCAGGCGTCTCGCGGCGGCCTGTCGGCCATGCAGCACTTCCGTAACCTGGACAAGAAGGCCGTAACCGAGGAGGAGCAGAACGAGCTGGAGAGCATGCACCAGAACTCCATCACGTACGGCCATGCGGGGCAACTCCAGGGCGACATGGGCGACAAATAGGGGGGCTTAAGGGGGGACTCAGAGGGGCACGTGTGGATGTCTGGAGGGACGGCTTGTTTCATATCCTCACTTTAACCCATTCCTAGAGCCAGATGTTAACCACTCAATTTCAAGTATGCGGTACAAAGGTAAAAATGCAACTTCTCTCCGGGGATTTGTACTGTAACAGTTTAAGCCCAGTGCATTGTTTTTAAAGGCAGGGGAATTTAAAGGCAATTAACTATTGCACTACATATTGCCGTATATTAGAAGGAAATGGTGCACTATTTGCTCTGCCAGCACAAGTTATAACGCCATATCCGCACAGCCCTGGGTCCTATTCCAGGGGTGACCCTCCGACTGCCTGTTTGTCTTACAGCCAGTTGTGCATTGTGGAAGGACCCAAGACCAAGGTGGCCAAGTTCAGCAGTGTGGGTCTGGACGGATCCATGGTCATTTGGGACTTCAAGGTGACTCTCCCTCATTCGTTGCCCAAGTCTCTGAAAATCACAGCTGGCCCTGTCCTTAATTTCGTGTGTGTGTCTCTCTCTTACTAGCACTGAAAGCTGGGGGTGACCATCCTGTTTGCCTGTCTCGCCTGCTGTTGGGACTGTTACTCCCCTGCAAAAATGTGTGTAAAGCACCCATATCCACTCACAGGCTATTTAAAGCTCCAGTAGATTAAACCATGAAAATACAAAGATTAGTGAACCAGGAACAACATTTAAAGTACTTTCACTTAAAACTCAAATATCAGATTCAAATACTCAAAAGTATGTGAACAGATGCTGAGGTTAGTGAACTAGCATCTGTATTCAACGACAAAGAACAGGAAGTATCAATAAATAAAATTATTCAAATAAAATGTACTAAATGTGTTGTTCATCTTTGAATATTTGTATGTATTTGCATGTATGAAGATTTTTTCCTTTTACCAAAACAGGAAATTTTATTTGACAGATTAAATGGTAAAATAAACCAATTTTTGCAATGCGGAATCCGCTTGGGTAGAGTGCACTGTGACAATTAAGGACACTGTGGTTTTTTTCATGGAATAATCCTTGGGACAACCACAGAAAAATAACACAAAGCCCATCCCTGTGCGCGGACATCTTATCTACTGCACACCTGGGCCTGAAAACCTACCATTAAATTCCCATCACCTCCTTAAGCTGTTACGTCTAGCGTGACTCTGATATGTCCTGGTTTCTAACAGTAACAAAAAATAACTAGGTCTTGTTTAAACAATCCAGGTGGTACCAGTACTGTCTGACGATCGCTTGCCCAGTCCGCCCAGCTCGCACCAAGGACGCTGCTGTCCTTGTAGCAATTGACTTAGCTATGAACTTTGAATTATAATATCTGTTTGGCTGGAGTGATACAAAGGAGCACAGACATGCTAGCCTGCTGTACACTCAGCAGAGGGGAATGTAAACATTAAGCCACTGTTTTCCCAATTATTTCAGAATGAATATTTCAAGCTGTCTGATCGGCTGTTAAAGGGACGGTCTCTTAAAGGTAAAGGAACCCTGAGCAGTTGTTAAAGGGACGGTCTCTTAAAGGTAAAGGAACCCTGAGCAGCTGTTAAAGGGACGGTCTCTTAAAGGTTATGGAACCCTGGGACACACTTATGGAAGTAGCCTCTGGATGAGAATATCTGCGCGAAGAGCTCAAGCTTGGCAGCGCAGGATGGTGCACGTGAGCCGTCTCCCCCCACCTGCTTATTCGGTGGTTCGACTCCTCCGTGGGCGTGGCCATTTTGGCCACCACAAAGTTAAGCCGAATTTAACCATAAATTGCACCCTGGAAGAAAAAAGCAGTGAGGCATGCGACCACATTTCGGCCTGAGTACGAGGCCATGGACGCTGACCGGGACTTTCACAAACGCCATAAATATGGAGCAGCTTTCATCTTCAGCTGCTTACTTTTAAAAACGTCCAAGCCGCCTAAGTGCTCTTAGCCCGGATCGATCTGCACTACATTGCCGACTTTCCCCGACCTTTTTGTAACCTCTAGGAAGTCTACTGAGACCTTTTTCTGCCGTTTTCTAGTATTTCACAAGTGGCTGTTTGCTCTTAATCCAGACAAACATCCTCAGCAGCACACTGGCGAGACTCAAAAAGCAAACGATGCTTCATTTCCCATGTGGCACTTTTTTCAGCCTTTACATGAATGACCTAAATACATGGGTAGGGGCACTGTGCATACAGGCAGGTCCAGCCAATCGCAGGCCAATGAGAATCAGGACCTCCTTACTGCAAGCTCCGCCCACCTGCGAGGGGAACTCCTCACATGGGGATGTTTACGCCACGTCAGCATCTCCAAGTGCTACACCTGTGTCCCACAAGCTCCCCAGGATGGGAAATTAAATACAGTGACACTGCACTAAAACCAACACGGAATAAGTGTGTTTATACCTTCTTTGAACATAAAACATCTTACCTCGTACACAAGTTCCCAGTTTGGGATGAGGTGGCACATGCAGAATCGATCATGTGTGTGAGCTGTCCAAGGTACTGAACATAAACCCTCTACTACATGTCAGATGTAGCCATATAGGTGTCCAGATCACCGCCAAGCTACCCAGTAAAACAGGTATGATGTAGGGATGCCATACATTCAACCACAGTAAGCTTCACTACATTGTGCCAAATCACACCAGTCCAGAGCAGGTGACTTATAGCCCCTTAACCTGATTGGTGTGTCACCTGCTCTATTATTACACCCTTATAATAACCATCAATCAGCATATACTATGCTGATTGTACCCATTTCATCATAATGCATAATTAGGCTGTTACGTAATTTATGGAGGTTTGTGCTGGCTGAATGTGGCTTCATCCGGAAAGTTTATTGTATCTCCTCTGGCTAAGCGTGTTGGACATGATCACTCTGTCTGTGAACTGGACTTGTGACCTCAGCCAGTGCACGATGTTGCTCCTTGAACAGAGTACGAGTTAGAGGAGTGGCCTCTGTAATTTCTAGCTGAATTCGCAAATCGTGAGCTGTACGTGTTACAATAAACAACTACGTTGAATCAAAACAGCCTCCTGCATAGCCGAGCAGAATGCTGTGTGATTAATGATGAAGTATATTCACAGTACCTTCAGCACTGCAAATAAACACACACATACACACGCACACACACACACACACCTGCTGGTGTGGGGATAATATAAAAGAACAGCGTGATAGCCAGAGTGGCCTGTATTCAGAAACATCCTGAATCGTGCCCTCCTTGGGAATGAGAGCCGGCGCTAGGCTGGGCGGACGTCACCATGGCCACGGCGGCTCCTCTGGGGGATGGCGTGGGGGCTGGGGGGGCGTGTGGCGACCAGACGCATTACAGCGCCCCGGTACACATTATTACCGCCAGCATCCACGCTCACAACCCCATCTAAACAGTCACCGCAACATACAAGATTTTAACGATTCTGCGCCCATTGTCATTCATGAATTGGCATCGCATTTATGGAAAATAAAAACGTTTTCTTAAAGCAGCCACTAATCTGCCTTTTTTTTTGTTAACACTCCATGGAGACTAATCCAGATTCCTGCTTCTTTTCGTTTTCAATACATGCACGCAGAACCCGCAGCCGCGCGCGTCTGTCCGCGCGCTCCGGCGCATCTCATCCATTCCAATTAGTGCAGTCCCCCCCCCCGTTTACGTTACGCCGTATTCAGCAAACGCGCCTACGCCCAAAACGTCAACGATCGCAGCCTACTTCCTATAGCAACATACAGCAGGAACTAAAAAAAAAAAAGACAGACACACACGTACTTCACACTCCCGCGTTCCACAATGCCACGCACACCGCAAAATAAATATATTCTACAAAAAATATAATCACTAGACTAATACAATGGATGTTATTATTTTAATCCATTACGGGAAAGGTGTTGGCACTATCGAAGGGGGGAATGACGTAAGAGCCGGTGCACACTTATTTGATGGCACCAAACTGGAACAAACCTGTTTCACCCGGTCGCTCGCGTTCCTGCATCACCCGCCGCCTATGGGGAGATACGTGCGCGTTCGCGGGCGCCGGCGCGCGTCACACTCATCCGGACAAAGTTAGGCGACGGAACCGGCGTTTCAGTATCACAGGTGTAAAATACTCCCGACACTACAAATACACACTGGAGGATATCTGCTGAGCATTTCCACGTTAAAGCACCATTAGCTAAACAAAGCGGGCGAGTGTATTTCTTTATTACCTCGAATTAGGTTTTTTTTTTTAAGAAAATGCAGCTTCCACTGTGGAATGATAAAGATGGTGCTATTCATAGGCTCGTTTAAAGTGACAATTATAATTAAGTGGAAATGAGCGGCAGGCTGGCTACAGTGTGCCGCGCGCTCCCGACGCACGGCCGCATGTGCGCGTCCGCGTGGAGATACCGGCTGGAGCCGGTATAAAAAAGAGAATCCGAAAGACACATCTCGTTCACTAGCTGCAGCCGGGGCAGCGGTGGGACCCGCTGTGTCCTAAATGTCCGGGTTTTTTTTACTGTCAGCATAACAGGAATGTAACAATCTATTATATGTGTAATAATCTCTCGGGGGATTCCTCACAGACAGCCGGAAACTGAAACAGTTACATTCAGCGGCGCAGGAGACGGATGGGCTGTAATACGGGCGAATAGTTACAGAGCGGAAGCTTTCTATCCCCGTCATTTCATTTAACTTTATTCTATTTTATTTTGTTCACTTCAGATAGTCTGACCAAACCTCCAAAGCTGGTAAGTTGAGTTTCTGTAGCTATGTTACATGCTGCACAATGTGTATTTGGGAACACTAATAGAAACTGCGTTAAAAAAAACAGTGTCTGGAGAAAATACTAAATAAGCAACATAAAAGCGTGTTAGTGTTACTAAAACGTTATATTTAAAAGTGCTGCATATCAATACATCCCACGGGAGCTTTTTAGTAATATGCTCAGTACTTAACCTGCAAATCCATCCATCCATTGTCTGTAACTGCCTGTCCTATTCAGGATCGCGGAGTATTTTAACCTGACTCTCAGGACTGAAAAAGCAACGTGATTAAACTGAACAAAATATAGGATAAATCTGTCGCCACTTAAGTAAAGGACAATGGAGAATCTGAAATGAAGGTAGGGGCAGAAATCACAGTCTTCAGCATCACAGTTTCAAACCACACGCTGATGCTGCATCGCGCTGGGCGTGCTACAGAAATGGCCGAGGGGGAAACTTTCCCATGTTTGCATGAAAGCAAATTATATTTAGCATGTAAGCGTTTAATTTAATGCGCATTATTCTGCGTGCATGTGTGCCGCTTAGCCCCGAAGCGTGTGGCGTGACGTTGCAGTTACACTCGCCGGGCTGACTGAGGCTGACGCTTAGAATTGGCGCTGACATAAGAAAGTTGCAAGGGAAATTCTGACTTTGCGACGACCTCGGGCACTTTAATCTAAAAACAGAAATGGTACTATAATTACAATAATCTTAGGGGAGAATGGACTCTTTGCTTCGAGAGCAAGCCTGTGTGTAATTATGCGCAATAAATGTGCTTTTTTTATAAGACCATGTAACAAAACCCATTTGGAAGTACCCCTCATCAGAAAAAAATTGCATTCAGTAGAATTTGCATATTAGTTAATACTAAATTCTGGATATCACTGAAATAACTATTTGGGGGGTGTTGAATGACACTGTAGCGATATTGAATTCCATTTAAGTGTGTGAAACACCTCGGCTTAGAGTTGCATTACAGGTCTGTTTTTAAATTGGGATAAAAGACAGGTATGAACCCCTTGAGTTCTGGCTAACGCAATACCACGTATCATCACAAAGCCCCATTAGCTTTGTAGAAACAGATTTTACAGACACGTGATGCATTCGCACCTCAGGGGAAAAACACACACGCCCAGGTGACGAAAGCCGCACAAACCCTTAATCAGACAGGGGAAGGGTGCCCACCACACACACACACACGCCCCTGTGTCCTCTGCAATGCTCCCAGGTGAGTCACATGACTTCATGGGATCCTCTAGCTGGGATTGCTTGCGGTGATCGCGGTATTTGACGTTGCCCCTGCAGCTCAGTATCAGTCCAGGGGACTGCAGCAGGGAAAAGCGAAATCAGGTCGCGTCGGTGCCGCCGGGCGAGCTAGACGTGCGATCAGAGGTCGTCCCCGGCCGCGCCGGTGGTGCAATAACGTGCAAGGCACGGAACGTCCCCGAGATGCCTCGTGTGCAGGAACCGGCAGAAATCGGACTCCGTTCCCCACACGGCCAAGGCAGGAAGGTGTGCTTAACAGTGCCGGTTAATCATGCACTGACACACTGTGACACACAGGGCAGTCCGAGGTACTGATCATGCATCCGGCCATGGTAATCAGCTGGGGTGGACTGCGGTACGGCCCCTAAGCCAAAATACCATGCTCTAATTTCCAGTGCGTCTAGACTGCCTTTTTTGTGCAGATATCTAACACTGAAGTCACGGTCATCTCTTCTCCTCAAAAGACAAAAAGATACTGTTTCCCAGAATTACCCAGAGGAAATAGATCTGGCACCGCTTTCAGAGAGCTGACACATCAGCGCCGTTGAGAAACGTCCCTGGAGCCAAAGTAATGACTCAGCGCCAGTGCTGAGCAGCACTTTCCCCCTGCGGGCTGTGCTTAGCGTCACCGGCGGAAGGGCCAGAGCCACAGGCAGCCGGCAATAAAAGTTAGCGTGCGAAGATTTCGGAAACGGAGAGACTGCGAGGCAGAACGGGGGCGTTTAATCCGGGATCGTCGACCTGCCCGTACATGAATGTTTTGATTGAAAAAAAACATGTAGGCTATGTTTTAAAGTGCCATGTCCGTGGTAAAAGTTACATTTTGATCAAAATGTCCGTCACAATTCTCCACGGTATTGACCACTGGTTTTAATAGTGTTTTTGCTGCCCCCTGTTGGTTCTGTTGGGTTTTACTTCGGATGGAGTGCCAGACAATTTTATTAAACGAGATGGTTTACTCAGTGAATTATGATTAGGATTAAATATGTAGGATAAAAAGGGAAAGCTAACTGCCGAGTAATTGGAGTCTGTCTCGATTCTTTTAGCTTGGCCCGTGGAACATCTGAAGCAACCATGAAAGCGTGGAAGTCGAAGGTGACGGGCTGTCTGGGGCCGAATGTGTACTCCCAGGAGCCCGACGGGGGCTGGGGCTGGGTGGTAGCTGGGGCCTTTTTCCTCGTGGAGGCTTTCACCTACGGCTTCATCAAGAGTTTTGGCGTCTTCCTGCCCGACCTCGTCGGCGACTTCGGCGAGAGCATCAGCCGCGTGTCCTGGATCATCTCCATCTGTGTGTTCGTCATGACCTTCACAGGTGTGCATCACGCCCCCTCAAGCACCCAGATCCAGAGGGCAACTCCCTGCCCTAACAAAACAGTAATCCCTCGTTCATTGTTCGCTCCATCCAGACCCGATTAATCACAGGCTCAGTGGCAGCTCCCCGCCGGCACCGTATCCCAGGCTCCAGGTTCTCTGGGAGCCCGACGTCTTGCTGTTGAGAACATTTTAGAACCATTTCATGTGCCCGGGAATCTATCACTGTCACGCCGTGTTTTTTCCCCTCTCTTTCTCTCATCACGGATAATTTTACTTCCCTCGAGCTGAAGGGTAGTCATTCTCGGCCAGATCACCGCCACAGAGGAATAAATATGTCTTTGTCATCACATTCCGCACCCGGCGCTCAGCCACTTCTGCCCCAAGTGATTCATGCTGCCTCCGGCGTGTCACATCTGTGCTGCAGGCCAATTACTCCAGAGATCCTCGTTACAGACTGAAGACGCACCTGCGGCCCCCGTACTGCCCCGCCTCTGCCTCCAGTCCCCGTTTCTGATTGGTTGTCCTATCCACTCCCCAGCTCCCCTCTCGTCAATTCTGACTGGCCGGTTCGGCTATCGGCCCGTCGTCATGGCAGGAGGCCTCCTCACCTGCCTGGGCACTATGGCGTCTGCCTTCACCAGCTCCATCAACCAGATGTACGCCACCATGGGCATAGCAGGTAACTTAGAGCACTTAGTACGATCGACCCTGACTACAGTGACCACGACTGGTGTTAATTAACCCAGTGGTTGGCAGTCTTAGTCAGAAAGGGCCGTTTTCGCTGCAACTTCCCGATTAGATGACTAATTACAGGACTGGTTAGCTGAAGAGCAACAGCTGACCTAATCAGTTATCCCAAAAACCTGCATTCACACCGGCCCTTTGCGGATAAGACTGCCTACCCCTGATTTAGCCAGTTAAGTGCTTGTTATATTTGTTAATATATTTCTTGTTATAGTCATTAAAATACACAAATATAAAATTACTTATAGAGTATAGTATAGTAGAGTATGGTAGTGCAGGGTTATACGTTATATGTGCTCTTTGTGATTCAAACCTGTGACCTTTGTCTCATTAGCACAACACTTGTTTGCTATTGGAGTTTTACCTCAAAAACATGGGGAAAATAACATTCCCATGTGACTTATTCTCATATCTGCAAGTTATTCTTATATCGACAAATAACGAACAAAACGCTTGCTCCTTCGAGCCGCAGGAGAGGAAGACGTAAAACGTTTAAGGAGCCGTTCCTCTGGCAGGTTACTGTGTGGAGTTCTGTCCCCCCGACTGCGCTGCCCTCTCTAACAACACAATTTCTCTTTCCTTTCTTCTCTCTTTCTTTTCTGTCTTTAAAATCCAGCTCTTTTTCAGGGGCCTACGGACATGTCCCCCACGGGAGCCTGAGCCGGTGTAGCGCCCCCTGGCTGTCATGTTGCTCTCTGCTGTGTGTTTACAGGCCTAGGCTACTGCCTCACATTCCTGCCCACCGTCACCATCCTGTCCCTGTACTTCAGTCGCCGGAGATCGCTGGTCACCGCCGTAGCCTCCACGGGGGAATCCTTCGCCATATTTGCGTTCGCTCCAGGTATGTTTCGCGTGCACGCAGCCCGTGACGCGGCAGGACATGAGCAAATACACGTGGGGGCTCTGGGGATTACATTCCAGTCAGAGAACTGAAGGGTTGTTACAGGGCAAGTCCAGCATTAGGGACGGGACATTTACTTAGCAGACGCTTTCATCCAAGACAACAGTCACTCCCCGCCGTACATCATTAATTGGTTCCGAGAGCCCCGTCGTAGGCCGATTTCTGATGTAACCCGAAAATAATGCCTTAAAGATGCCTGAGAAGGACTAATAAATGGACGTAGTCATTTCCATTGACGTAAGCACCTTTAATTCTGTGTTCACTTTGCAGTCTTAAAAGTCAATATCTTAGTGCTTTCTTGTCCACTTTAACCCATTTTAAAAGAAGTTTTTATTCCCCTAGTATTACCGATTAATACAGACAAGCGACGCGAAGCCGAGCTTAACATATGCCGAAATGACGTGTACCAGGGTACTACCGTATTTGAGAGAGTGGGGTCAGCAATGGAGTTAAGGGTCACCCACAGAGGGTTCAAACCAGAGATTTTCTGCTCTGAGAGACAGCACCCTAACCCACTGAGCAAAACACCACGCCTGTTTTAGGCTCATACTGGCAAACGAAATGCCACAAGCTTAATATCAAAGAGGCAATTTGCATATCTTTTCATGTAACCTCTTGGGTTGAGTGTAGAAAAATCCTCAAAATTAATTTGTTAAAAAGCATTTTATCAGCATTGGTGTTGGCGTCAGCGTTTTGTGACAAGAAAGGGACCTTTGCATGGAACTGGCCTGTAAATTTGCTAAATAACATGGAGTCAGCTTTAGGGAACCAGGTGGATGAGGTGTGGAGTTTAGGGATATCCCGATGGAGGCCCAGGATTGGAAAGATGCAGCTAAAGCTCTGGGTGTATGCAGAATGTGGATGAAGATCTATGCTGAGGCAGAACTAGATGTACAGGCCAGAATCCACAGCATAGATAGAGTCACTAAGTAAGGGTAGGTATGGTGTAGATGCTGAATGGTCACCAGGCTCAGGTAGATGTTGTGTAGGAATAGCAGCCCCAGGTAGATGTTGTGTAGGAACAGCAGGCTCAGGTAGATGTTGTGCAGGAACAGCAGGCTAAGGTAGATGTTGTGTAGGAACAGCAGGCTAAGGTAGATGTTGTGTAGGAACAGCAGGCTCAGGTAGATGTTGTGCAGGAACAGCAGGCTAAGGTAGATGTTGTGTAG
>JAODKN010000045.1:16400573-16410791 GCA_026774425.1 Petrocephalus zakoni
TGGAACCACCCCGTTAAATGGGTGTTGGTTTGGGGGGGGGGTGGGGGGGACTTTGGAATGCAGCCCCCGGATGGTGCTCCGGGACGCGAGTCTCGGGGCAGCCGTGCTGCTGGCCCGGAAGTACTGCGGGGAGGCATTATAGGACGATAAAAAGCTTATTTCCACACTTACCGGTTCTCCAAGTTTATCCAAATTTTCCAAGAAGTACTTCACTGATTCACCCTGTGAGAGTAAAAAGGTTCTGGTTACTGCCACACATTCCATATCAGTCAAATCGCCATCATCATCGTCATCTTCTCCCATTAGACCCAGAACATTCTGCCCGATTCAGGGAAGAGGATAAGCAGTCTGCGCCCATTTGGCTAAAAGTCCGACACCCTAGCGAGCGAACAGCCCAGCTCATGTTAGCCCAGACCACGTGCAAGACGTGACCCCACGTGACCCTGAAATTGGACACTGGGTTGGTTTATAAAAAAGGGAGGGTAACACTACTGCCACCCGGTGGCCAGCGATGAGAAACAGTAGCGTTACGAGGTTATAAAAAGCTGCCTGTGACTCACGCCGGGCCAGCTGATCCCGCAGCCCTTCTCGGGGGTCTTTGGCAACCCCACCCAGAGCTGGAGGACACCCCCACGGCCTGGCAAATATGAGAGCCAGGAGGAGTGGCCCAGCGAAGGAGGACTCCAGACCATCTCACCAGTAGATTAATGGAAAGGGCTAGAAGATACGGAGCTCTGACCTCACCACCCCCCCCATGATACTAATGATGCACTGAAGAAGCCCCTTCAGGAAGCCCTGAAGAGCCTGATCAGCCAGGGGTGGGCAGGGCCAGCCTGCAGCCTGCTACAGCACGCCCCAACCAGCATACTTTCCCTGCTGTGCAACTGCCCCAACCTGCCCCCAAGGCACAGCAGGGGGGGGTCACCCTCAGGGGAGGAGAGCCAGACAGATCACAAGACAGCACCAAGACATTACATTTTTTCCCCCCTCCCAGACAATTACGGGACGAGAGTGAGACGAGGGGTGAACACCCAGCAGGGCCGGTGTGCGGCAAGGGTTCGAACAGAAGCACACGCACAGATACGGATCAGACGTATCTAGGTCAGGTCAACCACACAGAGAAGCTCCCCCACACCTCCCCAATACTCCCAGTAAGGTTACTGCACACACCACACCCAGCAGTCCAGAGGGAGACGACTAGCTTCCTGTTTGAGGGACGAATCCAGAGACGGGAACCGAAATCATTCCCTGAATAAGTGTGCGAATACACATCGATCCATACAGAAGCATTAGCATCGCCATATTTATTAATACAGTTGGCCAGCTGCCCCCCCCCCAGCGATTCATTAATCAAACTAGAGATGCTAATATTCTTCAGGGTTATACCAGCTCAAGCAGTCGACCTCCATTTGAACCACGCCAACCTCATCCACGTTACCGGTCGCCGCGGACACCCTCATCCAAGTTACCGGTCGCCGCGGACACCCTCATCCACGTTACCAGTGGCCGCGGACACTCACCAGCTGGAACTCGCGGCGGCGGTCGTAGGCGTTCTGGATCCCGCCGTCGGCCCAGAGGGCGCGGACGGCGGGCAGCAGCTGCAGAAAGACCGCCGTCTCCACGCCAGCCTGGCCGGGGAGGGCCACGCGCGTGTCGAACGCCATCAGGGTGTCGCCGTGCATTTGGTTGCCGGGATCCTCCCATGGGATGTGCAGTTTGTCCCTGGCATCCACCAGCACACGGATCCCTTTTTCGGGGAGAAGAGGGGAAAGGCCGAGTGAGGCGCCGACAAATGGCCAGCAGGGGGCAGCACACTCAGTCTAATGAAAATAAGTAAAAGGAAAACCCATTTGTGTTTCAGGTCAAGGGCATTTAGCGTAATGGATCAATACAGGCAAACCATGAGTGAAAGTGGCACAGGCCTTAGACATGCTCGCTGGTGGACTCCAAAAAGTGAGGTTCCTCATTAAGAGCACCCCTACTGTTTCAGGGCAGTACTGCACCAAAAGGCACAAAGTATCACACAGCTTTAAAAAAAATGTTAAATGTTGCTTAAAGAACATAACTTAAAGAAGAATCTATACCCCAGTATATAACTCATTAAAATGCACAGAGGGAATAAAAACCTCATCAAAATCTTTGAAGCTCCACTTACAGTGCAAACATCTAAGTTTGAGACCATCGATATCTGATACGCAGCGGCGTCCAGAGAGGACCGGCCGCGAGCGCCGAAAAACGAGCGGGTAAAGATGCAGAGAGTCGGCCCAGCTCCAGCGTCGCAGAGCGAAATGAAATCAAAGCAATTAGGAGGGTTTCTTAAACAGGAAATGGTTGTGTGTGTGTATGCGAGAGCTAGGAGAGCGGGCAAAAAAAAAAAAAAAACACGAACGAAAGAACTTGTAAACATTACAAAACAAGGGGGGGGGTCGAAGCAAGAAGACATTTCCTCCTAAACTGCTAAAAATACTACTCCCATAAAAGGGGGCTGCCAGCAATCTACCACCACATCCTTACGTTTCTGACCCCCAACGACAAATTAGAGAAAGCGATTTTCAAAAGAAACGCAGTTCCCTCTCCCACTTTCAGTGAGTATTAAAAGTCTGTTGCCTCGTGTTTATGCCGTTAGCATTCGTGCTAATAACATTAGCGCTGTATTGCATGCCTTCGAGACAGACAGGAAATTAAAACTCGGAGCCACGCTACACGCCCAGCGGAGTGATTCAACGCAAAGGCATCAGGGTGCCCCAAAAGAGGTTGGGGCGGGGCCATTCAGGAAGAGGGCGGGGCCAGGCCAATTCCGGGACCGGAGCTCGGCACAGAACAGACATCCTCTGGCAGGTCCCACCGTCACAAACCCAGGTGATTGAAGTTAATACGATGGTGTGATCTCAGGGAAACATAGCACATTTAATTGAATAAAAATTTGGAGGGGGGGGGAGGTGCTCAGGGGGATTTTCAGGCACCTTCCCATATGAGACAACTGCAAATGAGCTACAGCAGAGAGAAGTGACGCTATGATCTGGGCGATGACTAAACACAGGTTCCTATCTGTATGACTATGCATGGAGCATCGGTGATCTTTCCGTCGCCCAATTAAACGGCGTTTACAAAACGCACTGGCCAATAGGATACAGGCGTGCTGATTTTCCTAGTGAGTCGTTTTTTAAACACACTCCTATGCGCACCAGAAGTCAACTTGTAAGGGGGAGGGGATCGGAGCCTCGTGTCCCAGTCACGGATGACGTGAGTGTTTCTTATGCCCATCTGACTACAAAGTCCGGCCCCACGCTCTGCCACCGAAGGCCGAGATTAGCGAAATGTCCCGCTTAAACGACACCTTTCAGCCAAAAGCCACTAGACGACAGGTCACGTAACGCACACATAGCGTAAGGAGCTACTCCAATGAAAAACCCTTCAGATACGGTTTTCCAGAAATTATTCAACGCAACTCGAGCCAGTCGGAGGCACATCTGCATGTTTGGCACTTCCAGGCCTGGCAGCACACCTCCATCACCACAAGCCTGCCCTTACTACCCCAGGCGACCCCCTGCAGGGACTGACATGGCACACCAGCCAGCGACCCACACTGGGGGGCCGAGGCTCTAGTGCGATCAATAAACACGCGCGTTACAGAACACCACCGGGGGCCAGGCATAAATTATTCACCCCTGCAATGTGGCCCGCCTGCATGGTAGGAGTGGGAGGGGTCCTCGTGGACCCCGGACTGAGCCCCCCCTTCCACCTTGCCCCGCGCTCAAACGCGCCACACTGCAGACCGCATTAACTCACCTGTAAAATACCGTAAATACTGCAAAGAGGCACACCATCTCTAAACTGTTTTTGTTTTTTTTACATGGCGCCAGCCTGACACCATACAACTAGGCCAGAGGGTGGAGAACCTAAATTTCAAAGCCCCTAAAAACATACAATATGCCGCCTTGCCTTTCTATAGAATGAGGTAGCTAGTGAGAAGGGACATAAACATCCAACGATTTGCCCATCCACCTTCTAGAAGGCCAGGGTGGGACTTCTCTCAGGCAGTGCAGGGCACAAACAAAATATCTGAACCCAGGAGGGCACACAAATCCTGATCTATTGTTATTATGCCAAGCAATTATACTGCCCTAGCGCATGCCAGATTCCCTTCCACGGGATTATGAACGGGGTCCAGCACGAGCTGGGCGAAATGATCAAAATACCAGGCGGGTTTAGGGTTCGAGACTGCCAGACCCTGCAAAAATCGCAAACCTGTGGTACTGGCCAGGCTCCACCCCCCTGCTTGGATATATGGCTACTTCCAGGGCAGCAGGAAGAGAGAGTGTAGCAAAGTGTCTGTGTGTGTTTGTGTGAAAGGATTGTGGGGGTAACGTAGCTAGATAAACACAGTGCAGGCGAAGCGGCTGACACTGACAGCGATGAACCACATTTGGAAGGGGGAGGCTTCACAGCAGATGGGGGTCCCGCTGGAGGGAGACACAGCACCTGCCAGGTCACCTTTACCGTGGAGAAGGTTACTTAAGAGAGACGGTGCGATGGTGAGAAACGAACACAGCAGACATACAAGAAAAAGAAATGACGAAAATAAAAATCAAAAACGAAAGTCGAGCTGCCAGATCGTCAGGCACCGTGTTGGTAATCAAACAGGCCGCCCCCACATTCGGCTTATGCTAGGCGTCACCCGGCGTCTGCCCAGAATAGGGTAAGGGGGCCGAAAGCGAAAGCAGGCAACGGAACTACATTAATGTCACCTACATAACAGCGGGGGGGTGGGGGTAGCCCTCCAGGGCGATTATAAAGAACTTTTTTTTTTTAAATAAACGACGGGATTGTGTGTAATGTGATTGCTTAAAAGTGGCACTATATGTAGAGCAACTTTACATTAAATATACCGCGATCGATATCATTTAAATATGCGGATTACCGATTTATGTTTTACATCTGCAACCGAGACTGAGATAATCCCGGGGGGGTTCCTACGTCACCCGGGGAGGGCTTCCCCGTTACCGACACCCCATCTGCGCGACGCCGCGTTCGCCCGGAGCCCCCCCCCCCCCGACGGCTGGGCGGGGATCCGGCCCGCGGCCGCGCAGGAGCACCGTGCGCCGATCGGACACTTGTGGCGCTGAATCGGCCACCAGCCCGGGCGCGACACACCGAGTATACAGTGTATACGGCGTCCGGGGGGGCCGGCGCCATAAAGTAGCAATAAGCGCCACAATGTAACAAACAAGTATCGGGTGGCGCTCGCATGTAACCAGCGCGGCCCCCGGAGCGCCGCAGCCGGCCCGAGCAGATGGGGAGCCCGTGCCGGCGCAGAACAGCCGCGGGCCCCGGGAACAGGGCGCCCTGGCCGCTAAACGCGCCCCGATTGCTCGTTAGAGGGCGAAGCGCCCGGAGTTGGGCGCCCCGCTCCGCGCCCGGCCGCCGGGGAGCATGGGCGGGGTGGCGGGGGGGGGGACCGATCCGAGCATAACTTCACTCTGCAGCCCCCGGACACGGGAAGCCGCGCACGCACGCCCGCCCGCCCGCCGCTCCCAGCCCACGTTCCCGGGGCGAAGCGAAAGGGCGGCCGGACCCCTTCCCCCTTCCCCCGGGGGTCTCACCTTTAATAACATTGCTATAGATCGTCGCCCGGAACTCCTCCTTGGCCCGCTGGTCGAAGTCCTGCCCGTGGATGATGCGCATCTGCTTGAGGAAAGTCGACTTTCCGCTCTCGCCGGCGCCCAGCAGCAGGATCTTCACCAGGCGCGTCACGTACGTCTTGTCCCGGGAAATACACTTGTCGATCTCCTTCGATTTCCGCAGCTGCTCCGCCTCGCTGCTGGTGAGCAGGCAGTGAGGGAAACACACTGTTAGAGCGGACCGGGACGGCAGGAAATCCGCCATCTTTGAACCAACTTCATCGATACAGTGGAGCGTTTAAGCGCGCCCCTGAGTCTGACTATGGGCGGGGCGGGCGCGCCCACCGCCGTGGACGCGCGGGGGCGTGCGCGCGCGCGCCCGCCGCCGCCGCCGACTGGGCGGGCTGTAGATCACGGGCAGATTGGAAAGGCACGCGATGGGACTATCGCGTGCGGCGCGTGTGCACGAAGCGGAGCCTGTCCCTGTCACGGGTTTATTCGAAATAAACGTGGATGCCGTGCTAGTTACTACTTGCACGGCTTGAAAAACTAACGGGGTCTTTTAACTTCTTGTTATGGTTTGAAGTTCGCGAGAAGATGCCGTTTGTGTGCCGCTGAAGTAAGAAAAGGGCAGCGCTCCGATTGCGTGGCACAAATAGTGAAAATGAAATTACACGTACAACTTTTCTTTGAGAAAAGGTGAAAATTGCTGTAGGTAATACTATTACTTAGTTCCCCAAAGAATTTTTTATGCTGTTGCCAGAATCGAATTATTTAATTGATTCATTAAATATATTTAACCAAGCGTAAAGGTGCTTTAAACTGGAAATGTGTTAATCAGAGTCTGGCTCCAGCGCTTCGATTTAGAGAGGACACAGTATTCTCTGGAGGGATGTTATCGCCCTTGCGATGGACCTGCCCACCCCTGGCCACCCCCCGTTAGGCTTCGCCTGATTTTATCCTTCTCAATTAATAAAACATCAGCAATTCTAAATGGGTAATACAGATAAAACATAAGAAATACAGGTTTGCAGTTATTTTCAGAAATGACCGAATATACACAGATTGAAGCATTTTTAAAAATGCAATAAAATGGTGTATCAGTAGTAATAAAAGCAGCAGAATAGGTAAATAAGTATGAAAGACAACAGTTAATAAAATATTCCTTGAAGTTATATACAATTATATCCCCAGCGCAGATTCTTGACTGAAAATTAATTGCAATGTGAACTTGAGGTCGATAAGTGATATTGTTTGGGGGAAACACACTTTTTTCCACTTATTTACTGTATAGTGAGCTAACGCAATATTGCACTGTACTCTGTTTGGGGAAGCCGATGCGTATAAATACGAGACAAATATACCGTAAGAACAGGGAGGGACCGCGGCGCAGGCGCAGAAGCTGCCGGGGGTGATGCAGCAGGTGAGTAGGGAATCTCGAGCTGTGATTGGACGGCTAAGGCGCCCCTCCAGCCGGTCTCCTCGCTTTAAACTGCACCTGGCCGCAGCGCTGCGTCAATGTGACACACGGGCCCCCGTTTTTGGGTGCCAGCACTGTCAAGTAGTTTTCCCAGGTGATTTTCTCATATTGTGAACTATTAAAAAAAACAGCCAAAATGACTATCCGGACACTTCACGATTACGCTCAGCATTACCGACCAAGAATGGCCTGTCTGAAAAAGGTAGGCTTATTGTATCTTATCTATATGCCATCTAAGTGGAAGCAGCCGTCTTAATGTATTTTTTAGAGTATCACTAGACTTCTCATTGTGTTTCCCCAATCTCTGTCCAGGAAACTTATTATTTGTAAAAATCTGGTGGTGGACTCAAATGATTCACCGTCGCGAAAAACATACAATCCAATTTCTTTTATTCTATTACACAATTTTTCCACCTTGTGCTGGCAGATTACGCGTCCCCTCCCTCATGGTCAGCTAATCCTTCACAATCGACCGTGACAGTATTATCTTTTTTCGTAGTTTCGTTCTAATCTCTGTTGTAATCTTTAGTTACTGGAATCTTCTTTAAAAATGCAGAATGGAATCTCATTTGGTAATCTACCTATGCGCGTTGCTCGTTCCAGCGCCCCAGTCTCTCGGTAGGTTTTTTCTGCCGGACTTTCCACCTCACCCTCTTTTGCAGGTGGAGGCCTTGGTGGCGAAGATGCAGGAGCCTGAAAGTGGGGTGAAGTATCAGGAGCAGAGGCTGGTAATCAGCACCATTCCGCACGCAGTCGCAGGTCAGATCGCAGTGCGGGATGCTCCGCCTTGCATCACCACGACAGGAGCGGAGGCTGCATTCCGTTACGTAGCTACTGAATAAACATCCATAACAACGAGCGCAGGCCCAGCAGTGGCAAAGCACATTATCACATCTATATAATTATTTCATTATTATAAATGTAATGTGTAAATCTGAAAAGCTGACCGTTTTCAAGGACAATAATATGCTTCATTACGTTCCCATCCTTATACATGTTGGTCATGTACTTATATGCAAAAGAAATTGTGCCTGAAAAGTTCCATATTGAAGTTAAATCTCTTTAAAAGAAATCAAAGCAAGCTTTGCATTTTTCCTCGCTACCAGTTGAAATCATCCTCCCCTTATAAACCGCTTAGATTACTACTCATATCCCGGGGTTCCCCAAATTCGGTCCTCCGGGGCGAGTCCACAACACAGTTTGCAGATTTCCCAGCTCAGACACACCCGCTGAGCCTGGCAGCTGGCCCAGGAGCTGAATGTGGCGTATTTCAGCACCAGGCCTAGAGCTTGGGAACCCTGACATCCCCCCCTCCAAATGCTACTTAGCCACAGGTCTTAGCCAGCTGATCTCCTGGTTCTCATAGGGCGCTGCCCTGACAGGCTGCTGAACAAGACGGCCTTGTGGAGGACCCAGGAGTGCGAGCACGGGCAGATGGGGTTACTCAGGGCCAAGTCTCCTGTTGTATGGGACAGGCCGCAATCGGATGAACTTCGCCTTATGCCTCTCTGTTTGTCACCCCTAAGCTGCCCAGTAATCTCGGCTAGGGCCACCGGAGGGATCAGTCGTCAGGTGTGCTAGTGCCACGTGACACCTCAAAATATCAATTAAAAAACCTCCTGTCCTCGTTGCCATAAACAAAGCAGATGTCTATGTACATAAACGTGATGCTGGCTTAATTCCATCAGATAGCCAATAGGTACACTTTTAATGGCTAAGATTAAAAAAAAGACATGCACCCAAGAAAGGGTTATGCGGCTTATACGGTGTAGCCGCGACTGAGTAGTTATGGAGAGGAGCTAGAAATCCATTAGGGTCCCTTCTCCACCACAAATAGCATGCAGACCTGGAGATCTTTCATTGCTAATCCATCACTGTAGTCCTTCATTTCCTGATCCATATTTGGAAAGTCTTTTTCCCCCGGTGCATTACTGCTTAGTGACCCTTATGGTCACGGACCACCGATAAAACTTTTCTAATAAAAGCCTGAATCATGTCCGTGGCTTTTATATGTGAGGTTATATCTGAGGTCACATGACATTGTGCCCGCCCCCGTTCTGATACAGTTTATGCTTTTATTGTTGTTTAATTTGTGAGATCAGTGTTAGATGTGTTTTTGTGCCTAGGTGGCCTTTGTGATACATGTCAGATCATTGGAGTCAGTTGGCCCTATATCCTTGTTCGGGGTACCAAAGGAAGTTAAATGGACCTGCTCGCCCCGGGCACATGTGCCTGTTTGGCACGTCAGCTCGTTCCGCTGCCTTGTGTCGCGAGAAACCGCACTGTGTCTCCCCCACCCAGGTCGGGACATTCACACGTGGATCGTCAGCCAATTGCAAGTCAGTGCCGGAGGTAGGGGGCGCGGCCTGTGGCCTGGCTGGGTGTGAGGAAGTGGGACACCTGGCTGGGAAGTGTGTCTGCGCGCTTGAGCAAGAGGTCAGGGGCGGTTGGTGACCTCCGCTTTCCGCCACGCTGGTCTCCACCCAGAGGCCCAGGCCATCGGCACCATGATGGTGGCTTCTGGATACATCTACCCTCTTCAGGACCACAGGAAGCTGCTCCTCAAGGCGGATGACAGCCTCTACCGCTTCCAGGTGACCTTCGTTGCTCCTGCTTCCCGTCTGCTACACGATTGCTAACGATTCCAATCCATCCGTTTCACTGACACCTGTGGGGAGACTCTCCTTTCTCCTGCCCCCATCTCGCTTTCCATGACAGACGTATATGTAATTGAGAGAGAGCTTAGCAGCGAAGGGCAGCCACCTACAGAGCTGGCAGTTAAGGGTCTTGCCCAAGGGCCCACGGACATGTGACTATCATGTCCAATAGCATTGTCTCGGAGGGTTACTCGCCCCTGATCTCTAAATCTAACATAGTGGCTCAGGCGCTAATGGTAGCCGGTAGCATCGCTACGTTTATCATGCTAATGTTTTCCAATAGACTTGAATGGGCCCGTGCTCAGCCAGAAATCCCATAGCCAGCCCCCCCCTCCAGCCCATCTGCTGGACGAATTAACCTCCGCATGAGATAGTGACATGCAGCTGTTTGCACTGACCACTAACTGCTTTTTTTCCCAGACCCCCTACTTCTGGCCGGTTCAGCATTGGCTGGCTGAAG
>JAODKN010000045.1:16421765-16432363 GCA_026774425.1 Petrocephalus zakoni
CAGCTTCAGGGTTAAATGTAGCCCTTTCGCTTTCTTGAAGTACCAAAAGTGCAGTACCCCCCCCCCCCACACACACACACTTCCTGCATTTGCACACCCAGCAAAGTCTGCCCCCCTCCCACCTGGAGTCTCTGGAGGAAGAGCTGTTGCAGGAAGTCCTCCCAGAAGGCTAGAGGGTGCCCCAGCAGCCTCTGACAGACCACGGCCCAGTTCTGGCTGACGGAGTCGCTGGTCAGCAGGTCCCAGACGGCGTCGCGGATGGACGCCAGCGCCTTCAGGCTCTTCACATACACCAGCA
Organism: Petrocephalus zakoni; assembly: GCA_026774425.1. Taxonomy (NCBI): domain Eukaryota; kingdom Metazoa; phylum Chordata; class Actinopteri; order Osteoglossiformes; family Mormyridae; genus Petrocephalus; species Petrocephalus zakoni. The sequence continues at coordinate 16,422,064 of JAODKN010000045.1, forward strand.
AGCTGCCGACGGCCTGGCGGATGTCCTCCTTACACCTGCCGCACCAAGCACGCCTCCTTACCGCCCGGCACGACCCCTTCCGTCTCATTAACGGACCCCTTATAAATAATACCCAGGGCGGCACTCACGTGTCGATCCATTGCTGCAGCGAATCGCGGAGCTGCTCCCTCTGGATCGGCTGGGCCAGCGAGCGCAGGGCGGGCTGGAACTCCATGACAGAGGGTGGAAGATACCGGAACCAGCCCCCCGGGGCCATGTCCTCCTGCAGTACCCTGTTCCTACCACCTGGAGGCGCAGAGAACACAGCTGGGAGCTGAAAACCTCATTTCCCGACACACCTGTACCAGGCATTCAGTGTTCCTGATTGGCTGAGGGGGAGCAAAAACTTGGTCTGGGGTTCCCCATGGACTGGGTCGAGAAACACTGGTCTAGGTTACTTGAACCCGTGACCAGCAGGTCCTACCTGCCGGCTTGGAGGAGGTGGCACCTTCTAGGGTGGAAAACAGCAGACCGCAGCTCAGACAGGGGTCCTGGGGAGACCCCTCGGGGGGCAGGTAGAAGACGGCGTAAGCCTGGTACAGCGTGGTGACCAGCAGCTCCACCAGAGAGCACACCTGGGTCTTAATGCCTGCCCCTGTGCGGAAAAACACGGCACCCCGTTTCACCCTCACTGATGTCGCTCTTCTGCATGTTAAGTTCATTAACAATGACGTGTTAGTAAGCAACCTCCCCCCGAAATCGGCTACCGTGCTGCGGCTGGTTCAGAAGCTGCTGTATGGACGCCTTCCTGGCCAGGAGGAAATCAGCCAGAGCCTGGCGAGGCGAGCTGCCCTCCAGCAGCATGGTGGACGCCAGCGCGTCGGCGATCGCCTGGTCGGATACGGCGCGGCCGCGCAGCAGGGATTTGCTCTCCAGCAAGATGGTCGACCTGGGCACCGCAAACAGCGATATTACGCTCCCGAGAAGCGCTAAAGCACTAAAAACATTAACGTGCATTTTAAAATAATGGTTAACCTGAAGTGGCCGGCAGCGGCGACCTGGCGCACCAGGATGGGGAAGCGCGCGAGCACCGGGCTGTACTGCGGCCCCCCGCCCTCCAGGTGCAGCCGGCCGTGCAGGTGACAGCAGAGCAGGAAGAGCTGCGTGGCCCGCAGGTACTGCGAGGCCTCCATGGAGCTCCAGATGCGCTCCGGGATCTCCAGCAGCAGCCGGATCTGCGCCGCCATGCAGAAGAACTTCTCCTGCGACTGCCGCTGGCTCATCTGGGCGCAGAGACACGAGGCAGCGGGAGGCCCACACGGACCCATCATTACCCAGCATACAAGCCCGTAGGGGGACAGGAAAGCACTTAGAGCTCCAACACTGCAACCGAACACATTCACTGTAACATTCATTTGCAACCCAACATTCACTTAATTGCCCAGTTAATGCAACCCAACACTCTTACGTGTTACCTGCATTAACTGGAGGATTCATTGAAAATATGTCGCCTTGTTATATTGCATATCTGCGCATATCTCCGTGTACCTGCGCATATATCCGTGTACCTGCGCATATATTAGTGTGTACCTGCGCATATATTAGTGTGTACCTGCGCATATATCAATGTACCTGCGCATATATCAGTGTACCTGCGCATATATCAGTGTATTTGCGCATATTTTAGTGTACCTGCGCATATTTTAATGTATCTGCGCATATATCAGTGTACCTGCGCATATATTAGTGTATTTCCGCATATGTTAGTATATCTGCGCATATCTCCGTGTCTGCGCAGGCGGCAGCCCACCTCCTGCTTGCTGCCGGCCCCCGCTGCGCTCCTGGCCTGCTTCAGCTTGCTGCAGTAGCGGTGCATGTCCTGGATGGACAGCACCACGCTCTCGGAGCACTGGCGCATCTCGCCGATGGTGTCGGCGGCGTCGATCAGGTCCCGGTAGCGCTCGCCCACCATCTGCCGCAGCTCCTCCTTCTTCTGCTCGATCTCGGCGCGGACCCTGCGCTCGATGGCGCGGATCTCCTCCGTGCCGTAGCGCTCGAAGAGGGCGGCCGGCTCCCGGATCTCGGAGACGCGGAGGCACTGCGCCGCGGGGACCGCCGCCATCGCACCGACACCGACACCGACGGGCCGCGACGGAGCGGGGAAGCCGGAAGCCACGGCGGCAGCCCGGCCACGTAACACCGTGCGGGAGTCACAGGTTACGGGGAGCGAAGAAGAAGCGAGCGCGACAGACAGCGCCGCCTGCAGGCCACCGCCGGAAGTGCGCGGGGAGCGCGATGGTGGTGTGGCGTTAGTATGGTAGTATAGTGTAGTGTAGTGTAGTGTAGTATAGTATAGTATAGTATAGTATAGTATATATAACATAGCAGTAGCAAAAATGTTCCATATTCAGTCAAAACAATAACATAAGGACGCCGAGTATTACTGCTGAACTTTGTCAGCATCTTTTTATATATATCCAGGTGTTTGTACATTTCTTTTCTGGAGATGTCATATGCGAACACGCTGAACTGAGACAACCCTACTTTTGTTGCAGCTAATTATATAATGCGCCGCCGCAATGAATAATAATAGTCCCGGAGACAGACTCAGAGGAGTAATTAATTCAATTAAATTTTAATAATTGTCTCGATGTACAAACTGTCCTTGAAAGAAAACAAAAATAAAATTAATTGCCGTTGATGTGAATAACCCGTGCTTGCAGGGGTAAGATACCCACCAAAGAATAACACGATACCATGTCACGTGGTGCCCAATGTGCCTTAGCGAGGGTGCAGTTTATGTTGGCGTTTTTGGAGCATTTTTGTTTTCACTGTGTCTCTAATCGGCGCCGCGAGAAATTTCTTCCATCATACAGAATCCGCTGGGCAGCACTGCAGCTGCGCCTTTAAATGCGACTTTATTTCGCTTGTGACAATGAAAATGCCCGATTCTCGGGCGCACAATTCATCAGTTTTTTTTACAATCCGATAACTGAAATAATAATCATTATTGCCATCTTTGTGGGAAGGGGAAACAGCTCCGGTCGACAGAAAGCCCTGGGGCGCCGAACGCCGCAGCAATTTGTGGGATGACGCGAGGGCGAAGCCGGCGACCCAGCGCTTTATGGCCGATAGTCGCTCAGACGGGTAATTGGGTGTCCCCACATTACTATTTTGTGGCTCCTGGGCGCGGCACCAACCTGGGCTTCGCGTCCATCTAACCGGGATGGGAGGGGGGGTGGACTTTGCTGACGTTTGACAAAATCCTCCCGCAATGTCAATGTCATTGTTGTGCTCTGTCTGGCGAAGGCACAGAGCTGGGATTCTGCCTGGACAGGAAGCTCAGTAGAAGGGCTGCATGGAGAGACTGGATAAATACCTCCCTCCTTAATTCTTAAATCTTAAATTTCTTAATTAGATCAACTGAGGCTGGTCTTCTGGGGATAAAGCTCCATAAGGAAAGAGACAGTTAATGACTGGTCTGAAATACATACTTATTAATAAAACAATAGGGATCCAGTAGCTATCATTGCTTGGACTCCTAAATACACACCCATCCATCTACCTACTGCTTATGCTGATCAGGTTTCTGGGATGACTGACAATGTAAGTGAAATAGTTCCGGTTACCCTGACCACTAACCACACTTCAGTAAATATAGCATCATCAAAGGAAAAGCATGCAGTGACAGTATTTTTATTCCTTGGCTTGTGTATCCGTGCCTCTGTGTGTGTGCCTGATTGCGTGGCTCCCGCCACGCATTTGATTGGCCCCAGCTCCTGTCAATCAAATGACAACCCGCCCCCATCTCCCTCCACTGCAAGGATCAGAGCTGGCACCGATGGCCATATGCCGGCCGGATCTGGCCTGTGGCTTTGCCCGTGCCTTCTGTTACCGTACGCCTTGCAGGGGCCAGAGCGGGACTCTCAAGCTCAGTCACCCGGCGCCCCATTGCAGAGCCCATCCCCATCATTTTAGGGGTTATTTCATAGCTAGAGAGAAACCGTCAGGCCGCAAACGTGCAGGGAATGGGCAGCCATCGCGCCAGACCCTCACATTCCTCTACAGTAATGGCTGCCGTCAGAGAGCCAGAAGAGGAATGGAAGATGGGAGATGTGTAATGAATTCCTGGGCCTTAATCCATCCTCATGTAGCTCGGTCCCTCTTCCCTGAGTCTTCCCTGAGTCTTCCCTGAGTCTTCCCTGAGTCTTCCCTGCTCTCTTTGCTCCACCAGCACCCAGTGTCTTTCCTACAGGGCCCGAGCTGGACCTTTTGGAAGGAGTCTGCTTTTCTTTATAGCTCTCTGTTACCTCCACGGACACACAGCACTCTCTCCGTCAGCAGCGGGCCGTAATGAGACTGTCTACATGATATCCTCCGAGAAGCCTGCAGGGGGCATTAAGATGCCAAAGCAGACGTGAAAAGACAGAACCCTCCCCCCCGCCCTCCCCCTAGGCAGGTGACGAGGACTGGTGTGGTTCGAATGAACTGGACTTGGCCACACACACAAATAGCCTACCAATATGTTGGGGGGGCACACAGAACAGCCAACTCACTTTCAAGTGATAGTCATTTTTCTGCATGTTTTTTTTTTTGCCGCTGACTTCCTGCGTCTGCCGAATGCTCGTGTGACCATGGTGGGTGACGGGAGTCTCCGTCTTCCCAGCTGGGCCCCCCGTTAGGGAGGTGAGCTTCCAGAATCATCCGAGCAGCCAAGGTAGATGTTACACAGGCCACCGGCGGGAGCTGTGAGGAGATGAAACTTGCTGTTATACCCTTGTGTGAAGCACGAAACCAAAACATCAAGCTGGATCCGTGTCTGTTGCTCTGGATTAAAGGGCTTAACAAAAGAAAATAAAAACTGTGTAATCGAGTGCGTGGGCGCCCACTCCTGGAAGGAATGTGTGAGTGCTCACCCAGCTGCATCTACGCCAGGGTGCGGGGGGCAGGTTATGAAGCGGGCAGGCAAAATCAAAGACAGGAAGGGCAAGTATTCAGATTCTACAGAGGACTGCTGGCCGGAGTTACGCAGTGGCCTCTAAGGGCTGCACTTAATGCAGCGACGCATTCGAGGCACACAGTCAGAGGCTTTGCAGATTCTGCAGACGGGGCAAACTAGGGACCTGCATGCAATCAGCTCGGAGGTCACTGGCAGCTCCCCGGAACATCCTGATGAGTGTATCACTGACCTCACAGCCCCTTCTGTCACACTCCGGCCATTTGAGGTCCTCGGAACGTTTTCAGAGGTGAAATGTCGTGGGCTTTGGTCTTCTAATAGCGCCTGAGAATAGCCAAGGACATTTTGGGGGCCCTGGATGCCACGTGGGCATGCTGGAGCATCATGGGAAATCAAAACGGAGGTTCGGTGGCTCTGCTGTGATTTACAGGAGAGCATGATCATCATATAATGACATGCTGGGAACTTCACCAGCCTCCACTTATTTATAAACACCACTGTTTGTGTGAAATTCAGGTCTGGTCTCTCCACAGGGGTGCAGAGAGTAGGGCTACTCATTTCAAAGCCCAAATCCTTAACTACTAGGCCATCTGGTGGTCACGTGAAAATAACGTGAGCCAGCGGAGGAGGGTGTTCTTGGGTTCAGTCTGAAAAAAGAGTTGTCTTCTACTTGAGGTGCATTAAATTGAATTGTCATCAACATGAGGTACAGAAGGTCAGAAGGAGGGAGAGATGGAGGGAGAGAGGAACAGGTCAGAAGGAGGGAGAGATGGAGGGAGAGAGGAACAGGTCAGAAGGAGGGAGAGATGGAGGGAAAGAGTAACAGGTCAGAAGGAGGGAGAGATGGAGGGAGAGAGGAACAGGTCAGAGGAGGGGAGAGATGGAGGGAGAGAGGAACAGGTCAGAGGGAGGGAGAGATGGAGGGAGAGAGGAACAGGTCTGAAGGAGGGAGAGATGGAGGGAGAGAGGAACAGGTCAGAAAGAGGGAGGGAGAGAGGAACAGGTCAGAGGGAGGGAGAGATGGAGGGAGAGAGGAACAGGTCAGAATGAGGGAGGGAGAGAGGAACAAGTCTGAAGGAGGGAGAGATGGAGGGAGAGAGTAACAGGTCAGAAGGAGGGAGGGAGAGAGGAACAGGTCTGAAGGAGGGAGAGATGGAGGGAGAGAGGAACAGGTCAGAGGGAGGGAGAGATGGAGGGAACACAAGCAGCAGTTCAGTTAACAGCAACAATGAAAACATGAGCCAGGAAGGGAGCCCGCGGCAGGTTCCAGGTGGTAAGGTGAGCAGATGCTGGTCAATACCAAAGAGGTCTGTCTAAATGCAGCTGCTCCCTGGAGGACACCCATGGGCGAGATCGCCGCTTTCTCCATTTTCCCGCTTGTGTCACATGAGCGTGACTATTAATAACCCGAGCAAGGTGGCGGGGGGGGGGGGTTATTACGTGCTTCGCAACACCATGCAAATCCCAGGCTGGACACTGCTGTTGTACTGCCGTGCCCAGATTTCCGCATGACACCCCACATAAATAGCAGGACTGTTTTCTGGGGTCCCCTGGATCCATGGAACCGACGAGGCTGAAGCACGATAATGCTGCTCTGCCAGTGGTGCCGCGGAGGCAGTGACTTTGCTTTGTGACCCCCGCAGTGGCGCGGGTCGACCTGTGGGGGGCGCGCCCGCCGTGTCTCCTCCGCTCCCGGTTCCCGTGCGCAGCGACGGCCTGCTCCCCGTGCCACCTGCTTGCTGGCGCAAGCGCGCGCTCCCCCCCTCCCCTGGTGACGCGCTAAAAGGCGTCATCTGCCGTGGGGAGGGGCGGGCAATGGGCCGCGGCTCTGCAAGGCTGCGAGCGAGCAGGCGGGCAGGCGAGAGAGCGAGCGGCTGGGAGATTAGCGTTAGTCGCGAGGACGCCTGGCGTATCGATGGCAGAGGAGGGCTGCCGATTGCTGATAAAAATCTGTGCAGAGTGTGCGGCTCCGGTGCTGAATCTATGAGGCATTAAAGGTCTTCACATGCATACAAAGGGCATCAATAACCTGTCACTTATTGATTTTACCCACATTTCATAATGTTAGCTTGCTGCGGGAGGATGGGCATCCAGTCGACCTTGGACCCCCAGAGATTTTTTTCCTCTCTCCTTTGAAGTTCTTGGTTCGGCTCTGTTGTCTCCTTGCATTTTTTCTTTCCATCTTCCCAGCATTCTATAAATGATGTCATCAATGATGTCATCAATGATGTCATAATGATGTAATAACTGATCACTGTTGTGAAAGGTGCTTTATAAGAATAAAATGAATTGGACTGAACTCCAGCTGAGTCCTGAATGTTTCATTTTGTGCTATGAAAGCCTCGAGTCTCTTGATTGTGTCCTCTGTCTTAACCCAGTGTTGGACTGAATCCAAATACCTTCAAACCATTTGTTTGTCAATAAGTCTATAAGATATTGAACAGATGTTTGCCTGATGCATGCAAGTGCCAAGATCTTAATAAAAGCATTCAAATACTATTTAGAATTGGATATGATCATTAGATATCAATTCTCGATGGTCTTAATTCAGAATTAATTCATCCTGACTCGTGGTATTTTTTCACCGGCTGAGTATTCACACGGAATTGATTGTACTTCAGGAACACCTTTAATGGTACATCAGAAGCTGCCGGCCAGGATTTGAACTTGAAGGTTCGGTTCCATGACATTACCTGTTGCCTCAGAAGGGATAGTGACCGGAGAATTCCGGCATTGAGGTAAGATGATTAACCACTGGTCAATAACGAGGAAGTTTCAATAAAACCCCCCAAACCACATCCAGTTATCAGCTTCCCTTCTCCACCTTCAAGAAACAACTCAAGACCCATCTATTCCAGAAATACCTCCACTAAAAACTGCACGCTCCTCGAATGCCCTTAATGTTGCACTTTCTGCTTGTTGAATCATCTTCTTAGGTTCTTGCTTTGTTAGATGTTGCTTTGTAGCCCATTCTCCTTTACTACTTACACTGGTGGTACCTGAGTATTCATCAGAAGCCCAGTCTAGCTGCACTTATGCCTAGGCGACTCCAGGACAGCTGTATGTTTTTCATGTGCTATTTGTCTCACTTGTATGTCACTCTGGACAAGACCATCTGCTAATCAAATTAAATGTGATCAACAGGAGATCTGTAGGAACTGCCAGGTTTAGACTCCTCCCTTCAAAGAATGGGGACGTGTGGAGACTCTCCGAGTCGATTTCACGGGAATTATGGCAAGGATGTGGATCATTTACTGGCAGGCACCTTGCCAGCCAGCTGCGGTCCCACTGTACAGGAGATCCATCTGAGCTGGAGTCGTGGTTCATGGACGGGTGACATTTGGATGTGACCTATGAACTGTAACGTCATGGGTGCAGCCTTCAATCTGCCACCCTACACAGGCCGGCGTGGAGAACTGACTCACTGATATATGGTGGCTTTACCCTTGACCACAGGTCACACCATACTTTTAGCAAGACCACTCTTTCTTTTTCAATAATGTTAAAATGCCCATGGGGGTTGGGCATCCAGTTGGCTAGAGGTTTTTTTCTCTACTTGGGAGTTTTGTCTGTTGTCATCTGGCTTTTTTTCCTTTCATTTCTTTGTCATTTCTTTCATTCTCCCTAGTTTGTATTATTCTCTCTTAATGATATTGTGATGTATCACAACACTCCTTGGGGTGATTCAGTTGTGAAAGGCGCCATATAAATTTAATCAAAAATTTAAGCGAATCTTTATTTCTGTTACCCATACCTCAGGATCACAGCGACAGGGCAGTAAAACTCGCACCGGGCGAAGCCCTGATTATGGTATCTTTCATTTGGGCTGAGGTCACGGAGTCTGTGGGCCGTCTGCTTGATTAGAAATATCTATGAGCGTCGCCGGGCGCCAATCTCAAGGTCGCCGAGGCTGCCGGTCCCGATGCCGGCGCTGTCTGTCTGCCGTGGAGATGACGGCAGACGTGGACGCAGTGCGGCCGGTTCCTCTGAGCCGCGCTGCGCGGTTGATGAATGGAGCGGCACCGTTTGCAGCAGGTGCGGCTGGGCTTAGTGATGGAGCCCTAGAGTTCAGTCCCCAGATTCACGTTCACCTCAATCAGCTGTTTAAATTACCGCTAACCGGTACCGCGTGGCGGGAACGCGCCGATTGCCGGGCGAGAGTGTAAGCCAGAGTGTCTCCGGAGTCCCGCGGAGTCTCAGGAAGCCTTTGCGAGTGCCGTCTAGCCAATGTTGACGGCAAAGAAAGCAAAGGAAGAAAGATTGACTGGTGTTGAAAGAGGGTATGTCGGGGTCCGCTGGGGGCGCAACGCTATTGTGGAGGGAATCGGACGGGACCAGAACCGGGTTAAAGCAGATGAGGTAGTGAGAGACTGTCAAGGACAGAGGAAGGAAGAGGGAAACTTCTGTGAGGGAGAGAATGAGGGCGTTAACAGAGCATTCGGAGAGGAAGGGAGAGAGAGAGAGGAGAGGGGTGGAGAGAAGGAGAAAGGAAAAGAGTGAGAGAGAGAGATAGAGGGAGAGAGAGGGAGAGAGAGACACGAGGATAAATCCTTACAACATAATGATTAGGTCTCACAAGCCTCTCCTGTGACATGGTGTGGGGAAGAACCCGAAATACAGGCTGACCGGGTGAATCGGGGCAGAGCGGACGCAGGAGCAGGTCCGTGGAACGGGGGGGACGCAGGACACCCCCAATTTAAAACAAGTCACAAGTCAGAGCAACAAGCTGCCGGGAGTCCTACCAGGGTTCCTGGCCGTCATGTGAGCTCTGCGCCGCCGGACCTGGGACCCCACAGCCAGCTGGGATTCATGGAGGGTAACGGAGGGTCGCAGCCCGGACCCCTGCTAGGGGATCCTGCCCGGGAGACTTGCTGGATCTGAGAGCGCCCCATGGAACGTGCCGGCCCCCTTCCTGCTCCGAACGGGACAGCGAGATAACGGAGGGGTCCGGAGAGTTCTCTAGCTTCTTGGGGGGGGCGCTACCCCCCCCCAGTCCTCAGCCCGGCGTGACTGCTCCTGCTTGTGAACGTGAGGGTTACAGATCGAGCCTCTGGTGAGGGATCCCTAGGAACGGCGCGGATTGCATCCGGACACGCACAAGCACAGACGCCACCGGCCACTCGTTCCTTCACCCTGACGGCTCCCGGCTCCCGGCTCCCGGCTCCCGGCTCCGCGCGCTTTGCCTGCCCCCGCTGTCTCTCTCCCTGGTGGAAAAGCCGCGCCGCGTGCGGCCGCGTACCAGCGTGCGTGTGCGTGCCCTGGCACCCGCTCTCCTCCTGCCCTAAATCCATCTCTTCCTCCCTCCCTCTCCCTCTCTGCGGGGGGGGGGGGGGGGGGGGGGGGGGGGGGGGGGGGGGGGGGGGG
>JAODKN010000045.1:16439209-16449982 GCA_026774425.1 Petrocephalus zakoni
TCGCCAAATTATAAGGATCATGTCACGGGAAGACATCAAATGTCATGTCAGCTTTTAAAAGTATCAGCCTTTTTCCTGACACACAGGTGGATCTTTTGCAGTACCAAAAAAACGTGTTAAAGCATCGTCCTTCCGTTTGCTGACAGCGCGACCCGTCCTGCAACCTGTAGCGGTGCCTCACAGGTTATTAGGCGGCGATACCGGGCGAGCCGCTATTACCGAAAGCACGGAGATGGAGCAACCGGGGGGGCGGGGGGATAAGCGAGTTTTACCGCGAAGAGGTGCAGCAGTACAGCAGATGAAACGGCGATCGACCTGGCGGCTCGATCGCGGGCTGCGGGGTGATAGAGGAGGAACAGATGGCAGAGAGAGGGGAGCGGAGAGGCCGGGACCCAGTGCCTGCTGCCAGCCGCGACCACGCAGATGCCTTTGCAAAGCCATTCGGATACATACCTACGCTCTCTTACTACCGTAATTACTGAACTGGAGTTAATCATCAGCTTCTGTGACGTGACTTAACGTTTCGTATATGAAGCACTTCGTTTAATTTAACCTACTAGTCACGTGCTGGATTATTTGATCATTATATATTATGCATTCTATTTCGAATGTCTTCCCCACTTATATATATTAGCATAACATTTCGCATAGGGCAGACAGAGTTGATCATTAGTGGCTGCGCGGTTGGGGCGAGGTGGTTACTTTGCTTAATGGAGCGTCATGTAATAGGACGTGTACTGGAGCCAGTGGTGCATCGTAAACCCCACCATTAAGGTGCCAGCAGCATTGCTGTGAGCATCAGCTCGGCTGGGACTCCTCGCCAGTAACGTCTCACCTATCGATCGCGAAAATTGCAAATTAGGGGACTCCTGTCCTGACCTCTCCCTTAAAACTCCCGGCCAGATCCTCTGCGAATAAATCACTCTGCAATTTGTGTTTCTGACTAGCTTACCCGGACAGCTGCCGTGTAGAGGCACTGACAACGACACACTAGCATGCAGTGAAGGAAAGCGTTCATTTGCAAGCCAGACTCACCCTGCCCGGGCACATTAAGGCATTGCACGTGTGCCTCTCACAAGTTAACGATGACAGCTACCAAGGTGCAATGCCTTACTCAGTCGGTTGCCTTGAAAAACCCTCTTCCTAAACACGATTCCGATTATAATGTAAAGTAGACTAGATCTTCTGAAATGAGTAACCTGCAGAGACTTTATGGGCTGGGAGAATAAGACGTCATAATTTCCTTGTTCTGACAAGTTGCGTTATTCACTCAGCATGAATAATTAAACCCGGGACATCCTAAAACCCTTAAAACGTGAGAAAAACTTAACGTGGCTTTAGTGTTACAAAACAACAACTTAGCAAAACCGAATTTCTCTCACGCATCGCTGATCGTTAATGTATTCTATTGCCACATGCGTACAACTGTAATCAAAGGAGAAAATTATAAAATTTAAGCCCTTTCCTCTTCATAGCAACTCCTTAAAAGCAAAGAGCTTAATATAGCTTAATGTACCAAAGCAACCACTTAGTAAAACCAAATTTCTCGCACATTCTGCTCGTCATAAATCAATTCTATAGCTGCACACACGAGACTGTAATCCAGGGACAAAATTATAAAATGCACTTTAAGCCCTTTTCTCTGCATTGAAACTCATTATTAGGGAAACGATTAACGTGGGTTTAAGTTCCAAAACGAGGACTTCGGCAAACAAAATATTCCTGCAATGAATGTCTCTCAAAAAAATAGACGTGCAAACTTGTGGACTGATGTCAGACGAAAAAAAACAGCCTAACTAAATTCACGTAGCGAATATACGAATATTATTTTATCTACATAAATATGTAATATGTAAGGGGGATTAATGCTTTTGGCAACAGACTGTAACCTTATTTATGACCGGCAAACTGAGAGAGTTTTACTAATATCATTTGGAAAAAATATCTGTAAAGAATACTTAGAACGATACAGACTTTATTTCCTTGAAAATACTTTATATTGAAGATGTATTGGGAATTGACGGAGGCAGCGCGAAAGGCTGAGCTGGCAGTCCAGGCTAGGCGCTCCGTTTGCCGGCCGGCACCTCCCGGCCGAGCCGCCCGTCGTCTTTCCCCGGAAGATGCGGCTTGTTATGCGGGACAGAGGCGGTGGCATTTAGCCGGGAGCGGCGGCCGCCTTTCACGGGCTGCCGTGCGTCTCCGGGAACACTGCCTCACACACACCGCCCGGGGCCGCGCAAAGCTCCGGAGCGCCGGCGCACTCCCGTTCCGCAGGGATATAACACACACACGCACATATATCACACGAAATGTGTAGTTAGGGGATGCACCATTCGCAGTGGAACTATATAATATCATATTTCATTTTAATGCCACGTGAGCTTCGTCAATAGTTTTCCAACATACTTCTGTTTAGCGTCTCCCGTGACTTATTCCTCTGTGATGGAGACCATGCACACGCCGTGAGAGTAGCATTTATAAAAAGCCACGCAATGCGATCTCTCCCTAAATTGTGCGTGGAAAGTTGCCGTCGGAGGGGGGTGGCAGAGTTGGATTTCGGGATATGAGCAGGAAAAGGTGCCCTGTGCTCGTTATCCCGCATTTCAAGGTTTCCGCCGAGGTCGCGCACGCCGCCCCCCAGCCGGCTCCTGCCGGCGCTCACATATCCCCGGATCGTCACACTTGTAGGAAGGGGAGGCTGTAAATAAACGCGCTTTGCTTCAGTCGATAATAAACTAATTAATAGTTTTCGGTTCCGCTGCAGTTCAAATGACAGAGATCTGTCCCGCGCCAGAGCATTAAAAATGGATCCTACGCTATTTAGCACTGCCGGGAATATTTCTTTCTAATAATGAAACGATCCCTGTTTGCTCCTTGGTGAAAATACGCGTGTTTCCGAGCGATAGACGCTTTCCTCGGTGTCCACCACCTGGCTGCTGAAATGACTTAAAGGTGGCTGGGGCGCAGCTGCCGATACGTGCTGACAGCCTGGCCGCTTTGCGCACACGGAGCCCGCGAAGAGCCCCGGGTCATCACCAGGCTAACGGGCTTTCACAGATGCGAGAGGGAGGCAGTGCAATTAAAGGGTTATTAATTAGTCAGGCATAGGCACTGATCGTAGGAGTCGTTGTCAGCGCACCGGGCCTGGGCTTGGTGTACAGGGTATTGCACCATCAGGCGCTTTCACACCTACGTTCCATAAACCGGACCCAGTTCCCAAGTCCCTGGGCCGTGTCGACCTGGAACTTTTGCAGCTCCTGGCCACTTTCGTGTGTTGCTTTCACGCGATTTTATACAAAGGTGTACTGGTTAGCGATCGACTTTTTCCCGATACAGAAATATGGAGAAATATGGCGAGTACCACCTCCTATAATGTGATGTTTGTGTATATGTATGGTCGAGTTGATGGCCAATTCTTTCACTGGTACTTGTGACCAGTGACATGGTGTATTGCAATAGCAATAAAGGGTTTCTCATCTCATCTCAAAATGTATTAATCGATGCATTAAATCCAAAAATAACTCCATCTACTCAAACTTTGCTGTGCTACATCTCTTGTTCTCCACTTCTGTGTAACTTCCATGTTAGCGCTGGACTTTGTGGTTGGCCAGTCAGCAAGCTATCGCTGCCAGGAACTCCTTAGTTGTTCTTGTTCCAAAGAAAAGTACCTAGTCTGGATAAGGTCACAAAAAAAGGGTTCGGGAACTGCCTCCAAGGAATTGTAATTGGGCTGATTTCCGGCGTTGTGAACGCGACCCACGGGTTCTTGGTTCCGAAAAAAAAAGTTTCTGGTTCTGGAAAGTGACGTGAAAGTGTCTAACGTAAATTGCCACCCTTGTCGCTTGTGTTTCAGGCAGTAGGTGGCTGAGATGGGCGGTCCTCCAAGTCGTCTGAGCGCCTTTTTCTGGCTGCTGCTGCTCCTGCTGCTCGACACTGCCCCCTGCTGCTCGGGCCGGCCCTTTGGGCCGCCCATCCCGCCGGTCAACGTGGCGGTGGTGTTCAGCGGCTCCTCCTATCAGGCGGAGATCAAGGGGCGTCTGAACAAGGAGAGCTTCCTGGACCTGCCGCTGGAGGTGAACGCCATGACCGTGCTGGTGAACGACACCAACCCGCGGGCGCTGCTGACGCGCATCTGCGGCGCGCTGGCCGCCGACCGCGTGCAGGCCATAGTCTTCGAGGACAGCGTGGGCTCAGAGGCGGTGGCCCAGATCCTGGACTTCATCTCCTCGCAGACGGCCGTGCCCATCGTGGGGATCAGCGGGGGCTCCGCTGTCGTGCTTCCTCACAAGGTCAGAGAGCCGCTTTGCCGACTGTGGGTCATGTGGGCAGCGACCCTCTGTGGGCACCATGTTACCATGGTGACCTTGTTGTCCAGATACTAATTATCATCTTTTATACCCAATATTCAAGGCAGGGTCAGTCATTTACATTTAATTTCTATAGCAGTCATGGTTGTTCTCTGCCTAATGCCCCTAGCCTCTGGGATAGGACCCCCCCCCCCCCCGTGACCCTGTGGTTATCCAAAGAAATGTACATGTCTTGAGTAAGCAGGGTCAGTTAGTCCCTGATGTGACTGGGGGTTGAGGGCCTGGCTCTTCAGTGTTGAAGTCAATCTGCTGACCCTGGCATTTAAACCAGAGGCCTGAGCTATACAGCGTCCCTGCAGGCCACTTGCCAGACCATGGCAGAATTGTTGTTACTTTTGCCCTGCTGTGTGCCCTTTGCTGTCTGGGATAAGATCCAGCCCCCCCACAACCCTGTACTAGAGAGGCAGTGAGAGAATAGATGGATGAATAGATCACTACAGGCCAGCTCAATTCACACCCACTCCTGCTGCAAGCCTTAATGCTCCTGGACTCTCTGAAGTTCACAAATCTGTCTTTGAATCACCTGACAAGGGGGTGCTCCACAAAGCATGATTTCTCAGTTAGCTGGGCTAACTTAAGCTAGAAGTTATGACTGTCCAATAGGAATGCTCCTTACATAAACATTAATTGGACGATCATGACTGTCCAATAGGAATGCTCCTTACATAAACATTAATTGGATGATCACAACTGTCCAATAGGAAGAGTTTACCTAAACTCTTCTTGGACAATCAAGACTTCTAGTCTAAGTTAACCCAGGTAACTGAGAAATCCCCCAGTGTTACAAGCCATCCTGGATAGGATGCCAGTCCATCACAGGGCACAAACACGTTTAGAGATAACATTACTCTGCAATCGCAAGCAAACCCCAATGAATCGGGGGGGGGGGGGCAACCAGACTACACAGAGACAGAATTGGAACCCCTGACCCAGGAACATAGCCCATTCACACAATATTTAATGAACACTAGCTCCACTAGCTTCCAAACAGCGGGATATAAAAAGAAAAATCAACATTTGTATGAATTTCTATAGTTTTCTAAGG
Organism: Petrocephalus zakoni; assembly: GCA_026774425.1. NCBI lineage: Eukaryota > Metazoa > Chordata > Actinopteri > Osteoglossiformes > Mormyridae > Petrocephalus > Petrocephalus zakoni. The sequence continues at coordinate 16,444,622 of JAODKN010000045.1, forward strand.
GTGTTGCTGTTTAATCAGTCCGGAACTTCAGCTGGAGCAAACCAGCGGTGTGCTGAGATTTTAATTGCTGGGCAAAGGCTGTTCAGCATTTTTGATTAGGATTAATTAATATTTAGCTTGGGAAGCATTTAAAAAGGGTCTTTATCGCTCTTGGTATTTGTCGAATAAATAAACACAGACACCACGGAAAGGTAAGCACAGATTAGTAAAATACCGAATAATTCAAGTTTGCGGGATTCCGTTAGCCGTGATTTTCTTGCAGCCTGCAAGAAATAAATAGCTTAAAAAGTCTAGGCGACACGAAAGCTTGTCGATGCTGTTATCAAGCGATTGATCGTGATTAATTTGTTCTCCGCTGATGATGGCGGGGAGCCATTCGGGTCCTGAGTGTGTCTCAGACCTGCACTCATGCACGCCAGCGCTCAATTTTTAATCTCCATTCATATCCACGCGCCCCTGATCTCTGACCTTGCAAAGTTAATTTTTTTTTTCCTGGAGGGAAAATTGATTCCTGTGCAATTGGTGTCATTTGGGACCTCAGGCTGGCCCTCTTGTCCTCCTTCGGACCGGCCCGGTTCTGGCCCAGGCCATAAGCGGCTGTGCCCAGGATGTGCTGGGATACTGGAACAGACACACATGCTGAAGCTTCACCTCCATGTCTGCACTGTCCCTGACTGAGCATCTGGCCACAGATCAGCGGCACAACCTCCCCCCCCCACCTCAGTGCTGGAATGCAGCTCCCCCCCTCCCTCCGTCCCTCCCTCATTTTCCTTCATCCTGCACAGTGGCCCCCGCACCTGCGCATCTGTGCTGCAGACGGGCCGTCTGGCTCTGCCTGGCTCCTCCCTCTGGCTCCGCCCTCTGGCTCCTCCGCCCTGATTCCTCTGCCCTGACTCCTCCCCCCGCTTCCTCCACCCTGACTCCTCTGCCCTGAATCCTCCCCCTGACTCCTCCCCCCAGCTACTTCGCCCTAATTCCTCCCCCCTGAATCCTCCCCCTGACTCCTCCCCCCAGCTACTTCACCCTGATTCCTCCCCCTGGCTCCTCCCCCTGACTCCTCCCCCCGATTACACCGCCCCCCACTCCGCTTGCTGGGGCCTGATGCAGACCCAGATTCATCTGCTCCATCTGTCCCCGGGTCCCTGGCTCTGCGGCCACCTGCCCCCAACTTTCCGAGGCGGTCTGCGTGTGTGCACGCCTGTCTTTCCGCATGTGTGTGTGTGGGAGGACTGGGGGGGCCCATTGTGTTATTTCACTGCTGTTAGACTTCAGAATATCTAATATTCTTCAGAATCCTGGTGGGAGCCTAGGCAGATAATTGATCCCTATATAAACAGTGGAAATGCACAGTCAAACCCAGTGCCATTAATTAACGAGCCTTCATTAAATATTGAGTCAAGTGTCGCCCCTCTCAGGTATCCGAGGACCCCACAAGTCGGGACTGAGGTGCAATCCAATCCTGAGCCGGCCGGAGGCATGCTCCCAGGGACGCTTGGGGGAGGGGGGTGTCGCGCCATGGGCAATGGGCAGAAAGTCACACCTGCAGTTTCCGTACGCCCCTCTAGGTGGCGTTTCTCCTTAAACCTCAGTCTTGACCTTTAAATGCTCTGGCGCTGAGAGCACCGGTCCAAGGTCTCATTGCTGCGTTTCGCGAGCGTGTTGGCACTCTGAGGGCCCCCTGGGTACCCTCCCCCAACCCACGATTCACGGCAGTTCCGAAGAGCGGCTCCCAACGACGCCAGTGACCGCGACCGTTTAAACACGCAGTTTGGGGACGGGCCATCGTGGACCATCTAGAGCAGCTCAACGAGAGTGTCTCAGGTTTAGCAGGAAAATAAAGGCCTGTGATCTCGCTGGGGAGATCGGCACTGATTTCCATTTTTAGGCCCAGTCTTTTCAGTTACTGGTGCCCTTGGACCCAGGATGCCGAGGCAGGTGTGTTCACTCTTATGAACCGGAACTAAAGAGACCAACAATATAATTTATCACAGCATTAAAATTACAAATCCCTATCCCTTTAGTTCACTTCACTGGAGGACAACACACCTCAAGACTGCACATCCCGACCCAAATATTGGGCCGGATTTTGAAGTAAATCATGCAGCTAGATGAGGGGGACTAGGGGAGGGGTCCTTCCCACCACACGGCGCATATGGTCTCCCTTCTCGACAGTTTTTGGCCGTCAGTACAGCAGATTCCACTGTGTTCCTCAACCGCTGAGCCCCCTGCTGTTGGAGTGGTGTTCTGCGATTCCTCCCAAGGGTGAGAGTGCGTGGTGTCGGCCGCTTCTCGCTGCATCCGAGCCCCCCCCCCCCTCGTTTCCTGCGGCTAATTGAGGCGGAGTGTGAATTGGACGGCGGCCACAGCGCGTGGCGACGGGCGTTCCCGAGGGGCGGGGCCTGGACGGCGGCCACGCGGTAGCGAGTCGCGTGTCTCGTTGGCGGCCGCCAGGAAAGAAGGCTGTCTGCTTTCATCCTCTGAAAGACATCAGGCCGCCAGCAGAACGTGAGGGAGTATTTCTGGCCCGTCGGAGGGAGTCGGCAGCCCGCTCCATAACTCACCTGCCACGCCGCGCTCGGCTGATGTGTCCCAGAGGCCCCTGACGTCGCCGTTTCATCTCGCCGAGTCCCTGAGAGGCTATTTACCAGGCCGTGTCACGTGCGCGTTCTGGCTTCCCGAGAGCTAACAAACAAAATTCATGTGTTGGGCTGCAGTATAAAGGGATGTGGGATTTGGGGGCAGCAGCTGTTTGGGCCGAACCGGGGTGATTATTAGAGCGATGAGAAGCTGGGACGCACCGGGGCCCAGAATACCTGCCGTTCCCAGACACCTTCCGCGGGTCTAACCCACTTTCGTCCCCGTGAATTGCACTCGTTCCCCCGAAGGGCGGCCGTGGACCAGTCGAAAATAACGCCGTGGGAGCGAGGTCGGGGAGCCGACGATGGCCGGAGGTGCTCGGCTTTATCCGGAGCGGAGCCCGATTATGTCCGATTTGACGATCGGGACCTTCAGCAGTGCCACTAGTGTTTCTGCTCCTGGTCCTCGGGGAGCCCCAGACTGCCTACATCTTGGTCCCGGTCCTGGTACAGGTTTGGGAGCTCGAAGGAAGTGAAAACGTGGATTATCTGGGGGTCTGGTTTCAGAAACGACTTAACGCCCAAACTTTAGTGTTAAGCTGCTTACTTAACACTAGTAAGGTACCCACTCAACAGCAACCCTCTTCACTACTGTAAGCCACTTCGGATAAAAGCGTCTGATGAATCGATACATTTAAAACTGGATTCTTCCTAGACGATAGTGGTTATCGAGTCATGTGTGTGATGTACACTACTGTCCCTGGAAAACCTCCCGGAGTAGCCTTCTGGTTTATGTACTGCGCTGGCCAGGAGTCGAACCCACAGCGATCAGTAAGCACACACGCAGGAAGACAGCGATGTGCCTCGGGCCATAGTAAACAAGCCAAAGGCTGGAAGTGCACTTTTCCTTAAGGAAGGGGGCGGTCTGTGATACATTCACCCATTTATAGCACGGGGGGGCTCAGTGTAACGTATTCTCTCTCAAAGGGCGTGATGTCAGCATCCAGGTCCAACGTCGAGTTAGAAGGAACAGGGTCTCTGATGCCCCCCCCCCCCCGGAAACGGGGACGCCTTGGCAACGCCAGACCAGGGCCCCAGCCAACACGACTGGGGAGGGAGGAGTTGCGGCATCGATGGGATTTTTAATTACCGTAATTAGTCAGGGTCGTCAGCGTAACGCGTGCCACTGGAGAGGACTCACCCTACGGCTCGCCGCAAATTAACCTGGCGCCCTGCAGCCTGCCAGCCGCCTCTGCTTTTGGCCGGCGGGCCGCACCGGCGTTTTGTCCATCCCGTCCGCTGGCCGTGCTTCCCTTGCCGGGCAGTTGTTTGTCCCAGACACACAGCTCTTCACATACGCTGGAAATTTAACAGAGCAGCCAGTTAGTTCGCAGGAGTCGGTCGCATACCTTAACCGCCATACCGCCTGGTGGCCGCGGGTGGTAATGTCGGTCCCGCTGGCGGTCACCATGTGCACTGTGTGTCTCCCACCCCTATAGGGGGAAGGCTCTGCCTTCCTGCAGCTCGGCTCCTCCATCGAGCAGCAGATCAACTGTATGTTCAAGGTGATGGAGGAGTATAATTGGGACAGCTTCACCGTGCTGACGAGCCTGTATCCCGGGCACGAGGCCTTTGTGGAGTACATTCGCTCCTTCACGGACACCAGCTACTTCCTGTGGGAGCTGCAGGACGTGCTGAGCTTCGACATGGCCGAGGGCGCCAGCGACGTGCGCGCGCAGAGGCTCCTGCGGCAGATCGACGCGCAGGTGCTGCTGGTGTACTGCTCGCACGAGGAGGCCCGCTACCTGTTCCGGCTGGCGGGCACCGCCGGCCTGCTGGGCCCCGGCTACATCTGGATCGTACCCAGCCTGGCGGTGGGCAACCCGGACGTGGCTCCGCCCGATACCTTCCCCGTGGGCCTCATCGGCATCATCACTGACCGCTGGCGTACCAGCCTGCGGAAGCGGGTTCGAGACGGAGTGGCGATCGTCGTCAAGGCCGTGCAGAATTACCGCCAGCACCGCGGCGCCATCCCCGAGAGCCACAGCGACTGCCACGTGCCCGTCAGGCCCGCCAGGAACGACTCCCTCTACAGGTGAGGCGGGGAGTTGCACCCTTCCCGGTGAGGGGGGGTGACGTCACAGAAGCAGCCGGTCCTCCAGAAAAGCTCCCTTTAAACTGAAAAGGGGCTCTAATGGCTCAGGGGTAGCGGGCGAAATCACGGACAAACTGCACCCCCCCTCCCCCTGGGGTGACCTTAATAACAGTGTTGGATAAGGCAAAACCTGAATGGTGTATAAGGGAGCTTGGGTGGCCATCACAGGGAGGGGTCACGAGGAGGAGGAGGAGCCTAATGCTGGCAGGGTGTGGCTTCTGCACGAGGGCCGAGGAAGGTGACAGTGATGAGCTGTGAGGGACACTTTCAGTGACAGCAGGCTCACACACACAAACACATGCCGAAATACATAAAGAAATACGCACATACAGTATTGTGAGAAACGTCACAGCCAGTCACAGCCAGTGTTTGAGGCAGTGGCCTCAAATCTTTTTTTTCAGTGGGAAATACTTTCACAAAGAAAATACTCAGGAGAGCTGCCAAACCCGAACGGTATATTTTACCATTTGGAAAGAATTGATAGCTGTGCCACGATCGAATAGAAATGTCTTGCCGATGGACTCGTTGCTCGGGATCGACGGGTTGGTGACCCTTGGTTTAAAGCTGGTTATCTGGGCAGTAAGCGTAACAGTTTAATATTAGGGGTTGGGGTTAGGGTTAGGGTTAGGG
>JAODKN010000045.1:16479515-16497808 GCA_026774425.1 Petrocephalus zakoni
GCCGCACCAGACAAATCGCATCTGCTGCTTTGATTAAAGGCTGAGCAAGTAGGACCACGCAGTCCGAGCTGGCTGGGGAGGGTGGGGGGGGGGGGCAGCGCCGTTGTCCCTTGAGAGGAGAATTTCATAATCAGTGCGGCATGACATCCAGTAACATGAAGAACTTCAAAAGTATAAAACTGCTCCAGGACACTGGCGCCAAAACAGAACGGATGGATCTACATGCATATGGGGTCGGGTGACACGGCGCATACAAAACACACAAGATATAAAATAAAAAGAGCGCCCCCTGTTGGAACCTAGAGATCAGGGCTCCTCGTTTACGCCTCTGGTCCCAAGGCTGGAACGCCGAGGATCTGCGAGCTTAAGAAGACTTCTGGCCACTAATGACACTGCTGAGAAATTCTACAAAATTCTACGAAGTCCCCCCCGAACTTCTGCGGAGACTGAACGATGACAAAGACATGGAGTGGCGTGATGTATGTAGGTGGGAAATCGATGGGGGTGTGAGAGGAGCCCGCTGCAGGGTGAAGCGGGACACAGGCGTGCCCCCCCCCCCCGAAAGTGCCTTTCGGCTTCAATTCCCCACAGTTTATCCCTCACCATCCCCTCGTAAATGAAACTAAGCACATTACTTTAAGGGCAATTATCCAGTTTAAGTGTACGCACCGACGACGCTGTGGGACGCGTGCCATGGTGACGGAGGCGGTGTGCCGGGGGGGAGGGGGCTTCTGCGTCAACCCTGCGCAAAGTCACTGAACTCCCAGTATTCCAGGAGGGTTGGGGGCCTTGCCCTATGAAGGCGAATCACAGTAAAGAGACGATTAAAGATTATTTAGAGAGAGACATGGGATGTTTTTCAATATGTGTACTTGGCCGTACTTCTCATGTAGCTGTTTTATGTCACGTGCCACTGCTGAAGACCAGTTCCGGTACCAAGAGCAGAAGCAGAGAGGATGGTGAAACCCCCCTGGATGTCTATGCTGGTCTGCTCCAAATAATTAAAGATGAGTCGCTGTATCTTCGCCAAACGAGACCAGTCCCACGAGTCACTGCACCCCAAGTTCGTTTTTTCTCAGCAAGACTGATCTCTGCATTCTTGGTATTGAGAAACACCCTAAAATGAGCGCCCTGGGACGATGCTGAGTCACAGTACTGAATGGAGTTGGGCTGGATGTGCTCATGGTAAGCTCTCAATACGACCGAAACCCCAAAGATCACTGCTGACTTCAGCTGAAGCCCAAATCACCCTCATACCAATAGCTACATCAGTGACCATTACAGCTCTATCAGATGGTCCGCCAACATGGACGACATCATCAGGGAACATAATCATGCATAGTTAAGGACGCTCAGCCTCTACAAGCTTCTCCTAATCAGATTGTACACATCTATCCCATCATCTCCCATTAGTCCGGGACGGCCGCATGGACAACAGGACTCAAGTGTGTTAGCTGAGGCCTGGCAGACAATTGGCACTGAGCCGCCCTCCCCGCACTCGACCTCCACCCCACCACCAGACGGCTGAGCAGGATTACCCCCACCACCCCCCACCCCACACCCTGAGCGCAACCTGTTCCAGCTTCTCAGGCATCTCCGATCCTCAAGGTCGATCACCTCCCGTTACAAGAACAGCTTCTTCCCAGCGGCTGTCAGGACACTGAAGCCCTCCGGTGTCCCTGCCCCTCCCTCCCCGCGCTCCGTACGGCACTCAGGCAGATGCAAACCTCCCCCAGCACCCAACAGCACAGAGTAATTCCTCCTTATTCCTTTTACTGTCCCGCTGCCTTAACTAGACCCTGAGAGGAAGACGGGGAAGAGGTGACCCAGACTGATGGCCGTGTTCTGGGAAACACAGACACAGACGTGTGTGAGAGGGACGCCACCGCCAGGGACGTGCTCTGCTCGCCCCGGTCCCATCTTTAATCCTCGCCGCGTCCTAAAACCGCCGAGGCCTTTGAAATAACTGACGCGAGTGCGAGAGGGGAGCTTATTGAATGCCATCTATCCCGCGCTGTAATTAAAGCTGCCGTCCCTGACCCCAGCATCCCCTGCTGGGAGAGCACAGTGCGTCCGAGGTCCCCTGCTGTCTGAAACAAACCCACTGGGAACCAACCCTCCCCCATACTTCAACATGATAATTTGTCGTCATGTGACAGCTGGCAGGGGCTCTCTGAGGGACCCCTCAGCCCAAAAAGGGCCGACGTGCAGGGGGCGATGCTACTGGAATCCAGGCACCGGTCTGGATTATGGCGTTACTGTGATTGGCTGAGAAATCACACAAAAGGGGACAGCGAACTAGCAAGCTGGAATGTGACATGGGAATATATCAGCAGAATCTGTGTGTGAGCAGTGCCCTTATTATGAGATAAACATGAGGAATCAGCTGTACAATCGGGCCATTCATATTCAGATATATTCACACAATGTACTGCAGCATGCACCGTTTGAAATGCCTTTTCTGATACCTGACACAAAAAAGAACAACAACAGGGTGTACAACAGAGTTTTAAAAGGCACCTAACTTCATGACAGGAACTTAAGAGGGAACTGAATAATTCATCGTTATTTCGTTTTGCCACTTTTAAGACAGAAGTAAAGAGAGAGAGAGAATGAGTGAGGGACCGTTTAACAACCAGAGTCTCCAGGCATAAGGCTGAGAGTTTATGGCGTCCCATCGGGGGGGCCTTCAGCGCGGTGAGAACAACAAGCAAGGCAAGCCGCAGTGCTCCGCCGATAAGGGCTCCAAGGCCATGGCGGTCATGGGCCAGAGTAATCTCAGTGAGCATCTCCCACGACCACGGTCACAAACATGCCGAGTAACAGGGTGCAGGGTAAGACGGTGCAGGGAGACCACCCGCAAAAGGAAGTGATTTTGCTGCTCGTCTCCACACCATGAGCCTTAAACAGCTTAAACCGACACCTACATGTTATGCCTGTAAACACGCAACATGCGACCTTTAACCGTAATCTCCTTTCACGCGGCTTTGGTATGTAGCGCGGCATAAGCTTAAATCCCAAATCACCGACCAGGCACTCTCGTCCAAGCCCTGCGGCGCAGTGTCCAGGTCCCACCGCATTAAATGCGATTTAGCCATTTGGGCAAACCCTGGTGAGAGGCGATGGCATTTTAACGGGGGAAGAGGCGCCGGGGACGCAAGGACGGCCGTAAATCTGAAGCCTTTTGGAAGAAGGAAAGCAATCAAAAAAAAAATAACGGGGAGACATTATGTATGACTGTCGTAAACACAAACTATAAAACGGCTCTCAGATGGTATTGCTCGAGCTCCAAGGCCAACGGCACATCCCACAGCAAACAGATCAACAGCAGCCAGGGACCAGGGGCCAGGGAACGCAAGACCCCCGCTCCACAAACGGGAATCTCCGGAGATACAGATATACACACAGATAGATGAAGAAGATACAGATGCATAGATCCAGAGGCGTAGATATATACAGATGAATAGACAGTCATAGATACATAGATATAGAAATATGCATAGATCACCACCACCACCACTCAAGGACTGATTAAGCAGCAAAGATAGAATGTGGTGAGAGAACCGCTCCAAGGAGGCAAGCAGAATAAGTGGAGGGGAGCCTGAGGTCTCCGGGGCCGGGGCGTCAGCATGGAGAGCCTAACGAGCCGCCGTTATGCTAACGAGGGAACGGCTCACCGGGGACGCCTTGATTAACACGCTTTACGAAGGATGGCCGCCAGCGGCCCTCGGCAGGGTAAATGTGAAAACGCCAGGCCGTTACCGCGGGACAATCGCGCCGGGGTGATTCTCGCACGACAGGCAATTAAGCATCTTTGCCCCTGGAGAGAGAATGGAGTGAGAGAGAATTCCGCAGCTACTCGGCCAGGGCTGGGAACTGGCACAGAGCTGGGCCGTCAGCAGGACGGGAGCCGGGCACCAGCGATGGCCCATTTCAGCAAAACTTTTATATAGTGCCTTTCCCAGCTGGGCTGACCCTAAGCCCCTCACAAATGATTCAGCAAAATGCGAATGTTTAACGGCGCCAAGGACAGACGTAAGAGGTGAAAATGGGATACAAGGGCCAGCGTAGTTACCCGGGGCGGGGGACGGCTGAGAATGGGGGCTACTTCCCGGCCAGCTGGGGGCACTCCACAGGCCGTGGCAGCCACGGGTCTCACCCAGCCGCGCCCCCCCTGGCATTCCGCATTCTGCCGGCGCGCACCCTGACGACTGCCCCCCCCGCCCCCAGCAGCAGATCAATCCATGCTCTTAATCCCAGTCTGTCAGGCGGCTCTTCGGGGGAGTCACATTGCCAGGTTTGGGGGGGGGGTGGGGGGTCATTAAAAGGAGAAGTGCCGGTCCTCAGGGATCCCCCCCGGAACTTCACAGACAGCTGCACACTAACTCTTACTCACCCAGCGCCCCCTCCCACCAGAATCCACCTGTATTACTAAATAAATGTGTTGGTTTCTTGCCACCAGGGTCCGGGGCAGTAAACACACCCCCCACGATGCCACACAGGACGACGAGGCATTGACAGCTCTGCCATACGGCAGTCAGGCTGCTATTTTCCAAGTCGAGTGGGGGGGTCATTTATTCAGTCCCACGGCTTCTCCTTGCCTCGGGTCTGTTGCTCACGTTGGCCGGCCTCCCTCCGCGAGAGCAGGTGTCGCCCCACCGGGGACCAGGGGCCCGGAACCGGAGCGATCGGCAAATTCTCACGTCCTCAGTGAGGCCTGTGAAAGGCAGCGGGTGGGGGGGGTGCAGATCTAACCGCACCTCAGCCGATAAGGAGATGAAAGGCACCCCTGCGAAAGGCCCCGGGGCGGCCAGAGAGGCGCGCCCGCAGATCTGCAGCCGACCAGATAAAGTGGCGAATTCCACAGCCAAATCCTCGGCTGGGAAAAGGACGCGGAGCTCGCAGCTTCATCTTTTTGTTTTTTCTTTTTCTTCAGGAAGTAGCTAGAGAGCTGGAAGCCAGCAAGTGAGTCACTCGCACCTGCGCCGAGGCGATAATCAGCCGTGTTACAGGTGCAAATCACGTCCGCCGGGAGCCCTCGGCAGTAGGCGTGGCCAAGCGACTCGCACCTGTGCGGGGGATTCCGGGGGAGCCAGCCAGAGTTAATCAAAATGGCAGCAGGGAGGGGGGAATTCCTTAAAGAGGCGGAATATGCGAGAATGAGAGAAATCCCTGCATGACTAGCAGACAAGCAGGGCAGGCGCAAGGGATTATGGGTAATCTACTCCCAGGTCATCAACACCAACCACACAGAATGAAAAACCAATATTAAAAGTTATTAACAAATCAGATAGGGAGCTCTGAAAAGACTGATGGCTGTCTGCCCGCCACCTCACACCGGTACCGTGATTCCTCCCAGTAACCCACCCCATGTGGTGACCCACTTGAAGACAGGATATCGCCGTGACGCTTCTGGCAACAGTCGGTTAAGTGTGACAGACACACACTGAGACCGGGAGAGACTGCCAGTACGGAGGCAGGCATCCGATCCTCTGCGACTCCCAGGTGCCGGGAGTTGGATCAGAGGGCAGGTCACGGCTGACATTCCTGGCCAACCTTCTGTGTCGGAACCCCCAGCAGCACGGCACGTTCCCGGGCTTGGCCCCTCATCCGATAACCAGATTAATCATGCGAAAATCAAACTGGATGCGAATAAATAAAATCTCTATTATGTAAGGCCTGGGGGGCAAATTAGATTTCAGTACAGCAGTCAAGCCAGAACCGAGAAGCAGCTGCGAGGTGTGCGATAAATTACGATGTTTAGAAGCAATTTGTAAGGAAGCTTCCAGAAACTAAAGATTGGAGGAAAAAATAGGTGTATCAATGCCAAAGAAGACGATTAGGAGAGGCCAGCCTTTACCAAAACACAGCGGGTTAAGGTCACAACCAATTCCCATGCTCAGGCCACAATGCCTTCCCCACTGCCCCACCTGCTGTCCCGATAAAGGCATTCAGGTTAAAGGCTCAGGATAGCGACTGCAGGGCTGACAGGCTGGAGGTTTTCCTCCGCTCTCATCCCGCTGAGCCTTGATTAATTAGCCCTAGCGGAGATAAATTCAGATTCATGCCGATGATGAAAACACTAGCGAGTGATGGAGCGATGCGTGCCAGACGAACAACAGTGTAAAAAAGTACGGAACGTCGAGAAAAATAAAGGCCGAGGGATTTCCCATTTGGGAATAATGTTCCCATCGTTACAGGAGACGAAGAAATCGTTGGCGCAGACACCGAACAATCCTGACAAATTTGTGTAGCTTTGTTTACATGCCGACGAGAATGAAATATAAGACGAAACACAGCAGCGCCCCCCCGCTAACGGCACATTAGCAGGAGGAAACGTGACAGAAATAAAGAGCGACGCAGAAGCATTCTGTGGAAATGTACAGGTGGGAGTTCAGCGAGAACAAAAAGCGGGACACCTTCTGGCCCCCCAAGGGTCCGGACGACTCACCCCAGGCTTTAAGGATTTAAGTGGTATTCGAGATGTTGGGAGAAGGATAGCAGAAGGCAGTCGCAGCAGCAGCGATCGATTTGCTCGTGCAGACAGCAGAAAGAGGACTAAGGGAAAGGCAGCGCAGAAGGTATTTAGGGAAATAAAACACCCAACATTTACGTCTGCCCTTCGACACTCGGGCACCACTAAAAAGTGGTGCAATGAGTTGCAGCACATTTACATCTCGTAAGATTCCACGGGGCCGATCTGCAGGAGGAATCGCCTTGGCGACGGAGGCGGCGTCGCTTATTCACGGACGGGTGCGCCGCTCGCAAAGTCAAACGAGACACCGGAGTTTGGGGCCGGAGTTTATTTCCAGGAGACGCCGGTTGTCTGCTCGAGAATAGTGGCTTACATGCATCTTATCTGACAGGCCTGAAAGTGGGAGTTGGGGCGGGCAGGAGGGAAGGGGAGGGTGGAAGGTGCACAAGACGGAGACAGATAAACAAACACCCCCCCCGCCAACCTGAAGCGGGTGGCGCCGGGCAACATGATTCCTCTGTGGAAGCCGGCACAGGCTGGATGCTCCTTTGTAAGGGGGGCCCATGGGGAGCAGTAAGTGAGCGCAGGTGGAGCGTTTCATGTGACAGATCCTGCCCACCCAGCAACATCCCAGGGCTGCTCACCAGAAGCAAACGCCTCCAGTGCACAAACACGACAGGGGAACCATCACCAAATGGGGCGGAACGAAAACACACTTTCCCCCATTTATTAGTCAGCGATTTCCCCCAACCCCTCTGTTTATTCAGTTTAAGTACCACACTCAGAAGCCCTCCTGGGATCTGAACCAACAGCCCTCACTTTCACCTCTTGACTTTTCCCCCCCCCATCAGAAGGGAATCTCCCAAAACGCACACAGGGGAGCGGAAACATGAAACACAGCCCTGTGGCGGGAGGACGGGTCCAGGCATGAGAGATCCGCCGGGTGGCCTGTAGGTGAGCTGCTATGCCACTGTCACCTGACCCGCATGGGGCCTGCGCTCTCTAACACTCATCCTTAGCCCACCCCCCAAACTTCAAGAGCCTCTGAAAAACAGAGATAAAAATAAAATAAAGCTTTACAAACAGCTGTACCCAGAGCAAAGCTGGACCCCGGGGGCCATGAGCACCACTGTCAACAAATCAGAAGCTTCTTGCCGCTCTGGGAGCCCGCCCAGCTGCCCTGATTGGCTCTAAAGGCCCAATCGAATGTCAGTATTTCAATCCCATTTTGCTTTGTACATGGTGATCTGTGATGTGAACAGGAGGGAAAAGGAGATGACTTTTTACACTACTGACACTGAGTCTGAACGTGAACGGCCAAGGTCCCTGGCAGAAACATTCAGCAGGACACAATCTCAGAACAGAACAAGAAGGCTTCTCACCAAGAGTCAGATGCAGGAATATGGTCCTCCTGAATAATTTAAAATTACATTTTTTAAAATTTAAAAGTCTTTTGCACGACTGCGTGTTAAGAGTCCTTTAAGGCGCTTGGTAGAAAATTGCACTTTAAAAAAATAATAAAAAGCAAAACAAATCGTGGAACCATAGTCTCATTGTTTCGTTTCCGTCAGGACGATGTTGGCTGTGACGAACACCAGGCAGGAAGCCGCCCACAGGAGCACGAAGCCCACCCAGAAGGTGTGCCGGAAGGGCGAGCGGTGCTTGTTGACGGCCTCGCGGCCCAGAACGGGCTGCAGGTGGCGCCGGCTGAGCAGCACGAGGCAGGCCGGGATGATGTACTGGATGCCAGTGCCAGCGTACGCACCCGTGATGCCCACCAGAGACTCCAGGTCGTGGGTGCAGAAGGCCACGATGACGGGTGGCGCCAGAGTGATGAGGGGGAAGACCACGCGGTCCACCACCCAGGGGTAGGTGCCCCCCTCGCGGTGGAACAGCGTCTTCCAGTTGTTCCGCAGCGTGACAGCAATGATGGGGAAGTTGGTGCTGATGGTGAAGACGGGGAAGAGACCCAGGAAGTAGCGCAGCGGCGCCATCAGCTGGCAGTCATCGGTGAAGCTCAGCGTGTACATGTCGCGCAGCTGGGGGCCGTCGAAGCAGAAGATGGCCGTGAAGGAGAGCAGGCCGTAGAAGGCCAGGATGAGGGAGTAGTCGGTGAGCAGCAGCGGCCCCAGGCGGCGCTTGTCCGAGATGGGCGTCACCAGCGACGGCAGCGAGTGCTGGCACATGAAGGAGTAGACGCAGACGCCGAAGAGGTTGGGCACGCCCGAGAGCTGGGCGGCCGGAGGGTGGCCCTCGCCGCTGCCCTTCCCGATGCGGATCAGGGCCAGGATGATCATGGTGGAGAATGCTGAAAGGCACCAGGGGGGTTAGATTTAAGGGGGGGGGGGGGCTACGAGCAGAGGAATGCATGAATGAAAAGATATGGGCGGGTGTAGGAAAACATAAACAAATAAGAGGGAGACAGAGTAGGGGCCAGAGGATGGGGGACTCATGTGGAGGAAATTAAGGGCACCAATTCTAGCCCCACACCTTAAAGGTAACATCCCACGTTTGCCGGAGTGGGGCGGTTTCTCCATCACGTCAGAACGCCTGGGACAGTGACACCAGGAAGCATCAGTGCTACACATGGCCAAAAGCGGAGGTCCCCGTTGGCCCCCGATTCAGGGGCACCCCCGGCACAGCAAGGCGCAGCACATGCCCGGGAGGTCAGCCACGCCAACGAGGCTGCTGCTCAACAACCATGACTGGGTGGGCAAGATTCTCTACCAGGTACAAGAAAACAGGCACACACACAGAGCCAGAGAGACAGTGACACACACACACACACAGAGCCAGAGAGACAGTGACACACACACACACACAGAGCCAGAGAGACAGTGACACACACACACACAAAGCCAGAGAGACAGTGACACACACACACACACAGAGCCAGAGAGACAGTGACACACACACACACACACACAGAGCCAGAGAGACAGTGACACACACACACACACACAGCCAGAGAGACAGTGACACACACACACACACACAGAGCCAGAGAGACAGTGACACACACACAGCCAGAGAGGCAGTGACACACACACAGAGCCAGAGAAACACACACAGCCAGAGAGACAGTGACACACACACACACAGCCAGAGAAACAGTGACACACACAGAGACACACAAACAGCCACTGTCAGAACATTCATGGAGGATCCAGTCATCAGTGACTGTGGAGCTCATTAACATACACCTGCTGATAATCCTCTGTGAATCACAAGGTTGGGGGGGGGCTGGGTGTGTCCCCCACACGCACGACTCCTGTTCCTCCTTGGCTGATTGCACCTGTGACCTTGCAACAATCGTCTCTCCTAGGACTGGGGGGGAAGCAGCCAGATACATCTGTACATTTCTGCAGGGCTGCTCTATAAATACCCCTGGGGGCGGGCAGTGTCTTGATGCACACCAGCAAACGGGCTGGGGCAGAGCGGCCGCCACACCATTCGGGGGGGGGAGGTCAGTGCAAGGTCGTGGCCACTAGCGCCATGCCACCTGCTGCATTATCACTTACGCGGTGAGATTCACATCCGCCGAGTCCGACAATGTGATTAGCAAAGGTGTCACCCCAGCGGCCGGCCAACCCCGGCGGGCTTCCGTGATGCTTGGAAGGAATGCTGAAATTCCTTCTAAGACACCGAGTCTCTGTCAAGGGGCACCCATCAAAACACAAGCAACTACAAACTGGTCGGCTGACGCTGGTGCCCCTTAGAGGCAGGCACCATGGGAAAACGGGCACTTTGCCCTCGCCTGAATCAGAAGCCGACTCGGAAGATAGAGGGTGGCACCAAGCCTCAGAGTGCATCACTCTTGCCTGACACCAGCAGGACTGGGAGGAGCTTGAATCCTACATCTGACCAGTGTGTGTAGAGTCTGCATGCCCAAATGTCCTACTGAGTGCCCGCGCTGCCTGGCGTGGGCTCCTGGCTCCTCCATACCACATAAATGGTTACTAGCTACATGGATGTACATCCTAGAGAAGCAAAAGAGAATTTACTCATTTATAAACCCTTTCAGGGTTACGGTTTCTTGTTCCAGATAGAATCGTTGTTAAGACTATATAGGTCCTCAAAGGAGCTTTGTGACCGTCGCGGGCGGTTCTGTCCTCTTAGCAGCACAGAATGCAAGCTGAAGGTCATGGTGAGCTTCGTTAGACTCCCGCGTCAAAGGGAAGTGTAATTTCTCTTTCTGACCCTTGGACAACGGTGACCAGTGAGAGGAATTACAACACCTTTTTCAGATCTTCTGTTCTAACCCAGCCCTGGTTAAACGCAACAAGAACCAACAAGGTAAGACGATAACAGATTTATACCAATCAGGGACTGAGAGGGCGGAAACCCTGCCCACCAAGGGTTCGGAATCTCCTAATGTCTCACTAAAGAGAAGCCCGCCTTTAACAGCCCTTGGTAGCCCTACGCTTAGACGTGCAGTAAGAAATGCAGCGAGTTGGTGCTATAAGTCAGGGTGGAGGGGTGCTTATTCATTCCCGTCCCTAAACGCAAAATCCCGAGAGAATGTTTTCCGTTTCATTAATATTAACGAAGGCACTTTGTGCTAATTATTAAACAACTGGGCTCTGATTAAGGCACACAACATGACAGCAGGAAGCCTTTCGATACATGACAATTTAAATGAGTTTTTTTTTTTAAAGGCTGAAACCAGAAACAGAGTAAACAAACAGTACATTCTTCTGCCAGAAAACAACCCCCCCCCCGATGTCACATCACTGTCAGGAGTGATTGGCTGGCCAGCAGGTGCCTACTCAACCTGTGGGGGGCGCTCATAAAGCCGGCATAGCCTTGTCTTCAGTGCTTATGGTCCGTGCAGCTGTCGGGACTCATACTGGGACATAAGCCATCATCTCATCTCCCCCTTCTACCTTCCTCCATGTCATTTTGCACGGCTGGGTCACCTAACACCTGGCAGGGGACGCCCTGGACAGCACGCTCCCTGCCAGCTGCTTCATGGGATGGGCTCAGGGTCCAGGTAAGGGGGGGGGGCAGCTGTTCTACATCACACCTCAAAAACACAGCAAAAGGAGAACGTGAACCAATAAAAGGCCCCCAAAAGTCAAAGAAAGGTGGAACAAGAAGACACAAAAGGCAGGTCGGCCCTCATTCAAAGGTAAAACAGCATCGCCCGCCTCACTCCAAGGTAAAACAGTATTGCCCGCCTCACTCAAAGGTAAAACAGCATCGCCCGCCTGCGATCCGAACCGAGCCCTCACCCTTAGCCGCTACGCTAACGGCTACCACAGCAGTTTGGGCACTTCAGGCGGATCAGCACAGATACGACCCGGATCCATCCCAGACACAAACACGGCCCGCATGGAGTTTACACGGAGAGAGCTGCAGCCCCGTAGACCTTAAGACGTCGTTAGCTATGCTAATGAGAGACAGACGCCAGGGCCTCCAGGCAGAGACCAGCCCCGACTAATCCATCCCCACTCCGTCTTCAATCACCGCATTTATCAGCCCGACAGCAGCGATGCGTCATTTTAATTCTGCAAAATGGGAAGGAAATGGACGTCCCCCGACCTCCGGCAGCGGGAGAGCGGCTTCCCAGCTCAGACGCTTTCGGACAGGCTGAATAATGGCTTGGGGCTTAGTGTCTGGTCCCCGTCCTGTGGCCCCCATGGTGTGTGGTAAGGGACAGAGACAGAGGTGATCATACCTGGGGGGGGGTGGAGGCGATGGAGGCGGGGCTTACCGATCCACCTCATGAGAGAGGTGAGAATCTGCAAGTATTTGGTCTTCTGGGCATTGAAGAATGTGAAGGGGCCCAGCAGGAGGGTGAACACAGCCTGGGGGGGGGTGAAGAGAGATTCCGTTAGACGCCCGGTGAAATAGAGCCACGCGCATGGCAAGCCGGTCACGGCCCCCCCCAATGTGTAAATGTTGGACTGGTCCGCGGCTATGGGGGGAGTGAGACTCAGCCAAGCACCATGGGAAGAATGTAGCGTGCAGAGAAGCCAGTCATCACTCACGGCGCGACATCACAAGGCCGCGGTGCACACCTCAGCTCCCGCCGCGGCCAGAGCGACTACGCGGGTGACAGACAGGACGGAGATCCCCCGAGCAGCCACGCGGGCATCCATTAGGCCTCGGGTTGGGGGCTATAAACGGAAAGCCGTCGATACGTCTCCATTTACCGTGATTCCCTCGGTCGGCTGGCCAGGGCTGTGGGGGGCGGGGGGGCAGACTGCCAATCGCGAGCCGGCTTCCACAGCACACATACCCACAGTCACATGGCCCTGTTCCTGAGAGAGCTGAACCACTATGAAAATCAATACATGAAATTTACCCATTTACCCAGCCGAGGGGGTTGGGGGGGGGGGGGGGCCAAATAAGAGAAAGGAGCCGCTTCAAATAAGGGATGAAAAATTCACACTGACAGGGGCGGAGTGCCTCTGCTGTCGGGACCACAGCATGGGGCCAGTTTGCGGTAGGACCAGTATCCGCTCTGTGCGTCATACACACAGACATGTCTCACCAGGCTTCATACCAGTGGGTTCAGTGACCCGGCACAGCCTATGACTTGTCAGCACAGCTGTCAGAAGGCGGGATTTAAACACCTGGCCAGGGATTGGTCAGCCTCAGTGCTGGGGCTGACAGCCATTGGAAACTACGGGCCAACAGGACTTCTAGGTAACGCAAGCTGCCCTCCTACACATGTGGTTTGTTTTGAGGTGCTTCTCTCTAATATGCAGCACTTTACTGAGGTATGGACCACTCTGTGAATCAAGCTGTGAAAGAATCTCTGAGGACGTCTACTTGGTGAATATGCGCATCTGTGTGAAAGGAACGGACAGCTAGGCCCATCACAGGGACTCAAAAGGAGCCAGACTGAGGACAATCAGACTCAGGGTGGCAGGGAAAAAAATAAAAGTTTGGAGAATTATAAAAAGCACTGAATAAGGTCGACACCAGCTGAGGAGAAGGCCAACAGGCCCAAGCCAAAGAAGCGGGCCCCTGGCGGGACAGAGCGGCTCGACAATCCACAGCCAAACTACAGAGCAGCAAACTACTGGCCCGACGCCCCAGCGCCAGACCCCCAGCCTGCCAGTGACACCCCCCTCCACGGCCCAAGTCACTCTTCCGGACATAAAATACATGGTGAACAAGTGGCTGACGCCTCTTTAGAAACCGTCCGGCACACAGAAAAAGCCGAAGATGAAGAGCCATCGACCGAAGCTCATCAGGCCCCCTGTAATCTATGCAGACCTGCCCCGGGGAGGGGGGGGGGATTTATCGTCATCCCGAACCCTCTCTTCCCCCTCGGAGCCATCTGTCATCCTTAAAGAGGACAGCGACTCCTGGCGGGGTAAGAGAGTGGCCTACCGAACAGGCCCCGTTTAACAAGACGGACGACGGCTGCAGCATGTGGTCCCCTGAGTCACCCGCAGAGACCGAAAAGCACGGAGCCACCGTCTGCTTGTGTTAACCTTCAGTTATACCCCCTACAGTCACCCCCCCCCCACCTCAGGTATCGATCTTTGCAGCGGGGCTGTTAAGCGAAAGGTTATAAAGAAGACAGCAAGGTCACTAGCGGAGAAATAGAGACGCAGTAGCACAGCCCCTTTGCTGTGCCTACCGTCTGGCAGGCATTGGCGCGCCGCAATCTGATTGGCTCTCGGCTCCCACCGGCCACGGAGACGGGATGCGAGGCAGGGTCTCCCGAACGCAGCCGACGTCAGTCACCTTCCCGATTTAGGAGACCCCGCTGTTCCGAATCCGCATCGAGCTGCATATCCAGACGCTCGTTCGCCAAAGTTACCGGTGTGAGTTACACGCAGACGTCCCCTACTGTTACCACAGACCTGCCCATCTGCCCGGCGGGTACTCTGCGCCACACAGACATCCGGCCACTTCATTTACAGGCCAGGTTACCTTGCTAATCCGAGGTGTGGAAATCCAGCTTCTTCAATAGACCTTTTTCACAAAACACGGAAATATGTCAATGACGGGTAAATTTCCGTTTTGCGTGTTATCGCTGGTAACAGTATTTTCCACAAAGCTCACCATCGCCGATGTAGTGGAGATTGTGGAATCAAATAGACCTCTCTCACAAGTGATTCGCCATACAGAAAGTTTTTGTCAAAGCCGTGCATCAAAAAGTCCGGTTTTCGCATTATTATTACTGTAATAGGCATTCTAAGTAATTTAAGTTACAGCGAGTATGAGTTAACGGGTGTCAGTTTATGTAATATACTGAATGAATGTAACCTGATAGCGATCTAGTATGAGGTGAAAGCTTTTCCTTTTGTTTGTTCAATTCTCTGTGTAAATTCCACATTTCAAGTCATCAGATGTCATAACCCAAGCTACCATTAACCTATTTTGTGCTGTGTCAAATGTGGTAAACAAGGAAGTGTTAGTGCAGGCAAGATGCTCCAGGAGAATATGAATGTGGAATCTCATACAGCACAGATTACACATTACGTTCCGAAAGTTGCAGTTTTTGTGTACTCCCTTTGTTCAGCTCCAAGTGTGTATATTTTTTCTACTTACTTGAGAAAGGTCAGCTTCTTTATTATAATAAACATTAGGACTATAACCAATCACGTATTTGTCGTTAATCATTCGGTGCATCACTTTTGGTTCTGCTCGTACAATGAAACGATTAAATGCCTTTATTTACGCGTAGAACCGACATTCACAACTATGTTCAACACGGAAACCGTTAGTTGTGGCTTGGTTATGGCTAGTGCTGGTTACGCTAAGTTATAAATTGCCGGTTTTGGAACATTTTGGTTTTCGTACGGTAGCACCGGAGTGAGAGGAGTTGATTATGGTGGTGTAAGAGAGTGTTTGATATTGGGGGGCACAATTTAATAATCCATTGATAAGCTGATGGTCGATGAGAGCGCAACACTGTCTGTCGGCTGTTATGACGAATTCTGATATCTAATGTAATGACTCAATTGGGATGATCATCTGAATGCGTTTACTGCTGTAGCAAGGCAGAAACAGCCCCTGCCTCTATAATAAAAAGACGACATTCGTCCCTCTTCAGGCGTTTTGCACTTCTATGTTTTTGGGGGATTCATGAAAACTCAGGTAAGGTTAGCATCGTTTCAAAGTGCGCGTCTTTGCCGAATCCCACCTTTCGGAAATAGGAAGTGTGAAAGGTCTATAGCAGAACACACAGACTAATGGACCCCACCCCACAACACCGAGGCACAAACCCGAGTCTCTCAGCTGGGCCCTAGACATCACCCATTACCCCACCAGCACAAACAGCCATAAAGATTAATTACTCATAATTAACACCATAACAGGGATTAGTGGTCCTTAGATCTCCTTCCTGTTACACTCCTCGCTGAGTTTTTAATCACCGACTCCCTGCCATGGAGTGGGCGGGATGGGGTCCGCCAGCACTCCCAACCAGGTCCCGAGGTGGACTCTCCAAACCCTCTGCACAGATGATTCACTCCAGTCTGTGACAGGGGCTGAAAGGAGCATGTGTGAGCTCATTAACCCCACAGCTGAGCAGGGTGGAGATGTGACACGGGGGAGACGCTGTCTATCACTTGCGGGCTTCACAGAGAGAAGCTTTGAATTCCTAACCACTTAGATTTATTTGTATATAAATAATATTTTCCCATTTATGCTATCAGTGGAATTTGTTTGTATTCCTGATGTTTCATCGCTGCCGAATTCCCCCTTGTGATAAATGAACCTACAGACTGACCTTCCAGCCACTGCAGAATGACACGGAGCCTGGAGCCTATCCCAAGAAGCAGGAGGCGCCCGGGACAAGGTGCCAGCCCCAGAAACGGGATACAAACCACCAACCTTACAGGCGTAACCCTATAGTGCAGGCACTCAGCCAGACACGACACACACCACTGTTCTTTAAATCCACCTTTAAGCACATGAAACCTCATCGAATCTGCTCCTGCTGATATGAGATCAGCTCATAAGAGCCCCCAACGCAAGACACCCTAAACAGCAGAGATGAGATCCGACGCAATCAGTGGGGTACGAGCGTCCAGCGTGAGCCGGCAGGCCATCGGACAGTCTGCGCACACGCAGCGCTACATCAGGGCCTGTGTTAGGAGCAGCTGTTTATCAAAAGCAAAGTACATGGCTGAGGATTTTCACACAGTGCGTGGATATTAAGACAGGGTTGGGGGGGGGAGTGAGGCCCATGCAAATACAGAGACTCCCCCCCTTCTGCCACACCGCAGGAGGCCCATTATAAACATCACTTTCTGTTCATCTCAGCTTGCAGCCTGACTCACAGTGCCGCTTTCTGGAGCGAGGGGGAGGCACAGGACGAAACATTTACAACAACCTTGGAGCTGGGGGGGTGGGGAGGGGGGGTGAGAAAGGGGAGGTGGAGGTTTGGGAGCGAGCACCTCAGAGGAGGAGACAGATGAAGAGAGAGAAGGAATGAGAAGACGCAGCCTCTCGTAAACACGGGGCCCGGCGGGGCGCGGCAGAAACGGACGGGAAATAGATCTCTGACAAACACCTCCCCTCCATGACAAGGCTCAGAGGATGAGGTTCAGCAAAGCCCTCTGGGGGGGGTTGAGGGAGACAAACAGCCCCCATTTAGTGGGACCTTGGGACAGCCAGGCAGAATGAACTCCCACCCCACAAACACGCCTGACGGCAGGAGCGTGACCTGCGTTTTCACCTGGGGAGGGGGGTTTTTCTGGAGGGGAGGAGCAAAACATGTGTTGCTTAAGATGGTTTAAATGGGGAAGCAAATCCTCGGTGTGAACCCAAGGCTCACCATCCATCACTGAGGTCCTTCTCCACAACCCGCCTGGGAGAATCTCAGCAGCGATGCACACACACACACACACACACACACACACACACACACACACACACACACACACACAAAGGAGGAGAGAGCTTCATTACCCAAACACAGCTACCTGAAATCGGAGCAGGATAACCGTGAACTAGTGTGTGTGAGATCCCGGGTGTTTTATAAGACCAGCACAGATGGCATCTGCAAAGGTAACCACTCCTCATGGAGATACCTACTGAGAGCTCAGGACACACACACACACACACACACACACTCACTCAGAAATTCCCCATAGAGAAGCTGCATCATCAACACAGGCGTTACTTCCAAATATAAAACCGACACGACAGGACGAATCAGATCGCTATGGGACTCTGTACACGGGTTCAAGTCTAGCTTCGCAGTCCTACAGGGGTGCGAACCGTACATCGTCACAACACAGCATCGCCACAGTGGTAGCTGAGCTGCTGACCACTTAAGTACAGCCACGGGTCCCAGATATTGGAGGACACCCAGAATGCACAGGGGCACGACAAATGACTGGGGATCCAAAATGACAGCACAGGGCATTTTGGGGGGGGGGGGGGGGTGTCAATGAGGTACAACTGCAGGCCCCTTCCCAAGAAGCAGAGCTCCTTAACCAGCAAACTGCATCACTGACGGCATCATCGAGGAAAAGCAGCTTGCATCTTGAGGAAAAGGGGCAAAAAAAAAAACATGATTTATTCAAGAAAGACCTGAAGCCAAGTGGAAATTTAATAAAGAGTTCAAGAAAAAGAGGACAAAAAATATATATAGTTGAATAGTTTACAGTGCCAGCGGAGGGGGGGGGGAACCAATAAAAGAGGAAAAATGACTTTGACAAATAAGAGCTGAATTTCAGCCACACACACTTAATCTTCCAGGTGTGTCAAAACTTATAAGGGGAGGGGCAAGGGTCAGGCTATCTCCGGGCACTCTAACATGCTACGTGGGGGGGGGGGGGGGGCTAATCCAGACTCCCCCTGGTCCCGCAAAGCAAGAAACAAACCCGCGGGGTAAACA
>JAODKN010000045.1:16497908-16510237 GCA_026774425.1 Petrocephalus zakoni
CCCCCGGCCCCCCCGGCGCCCCCCCCCCCCCCCCCCCCCCCCCCCCCCCCCGCGGGGGGGCGGGCCCCCCCTCATCCAGACTCCCCCTGGTCCCGCAAATCAAGAAACAAACCCGCAGGGTAAACAAAGGGAAATGCAGATTATGAAAAAAACGACATAATTCCATTTTGTTGAAAGGCCGCGGGAGGCTCACTGTAGGCGAGATAAGCGGAGAGGCGCAGCCAGGGGACAGGCGCACTGATCGTCCTCAGCCACTGCTGGCTGCAGAACAGAGGCCCCCCCCACGCACAAACTCACGGGCATCAAGGACAGAGGGACATAAAAGACCACCACAGTCCCCCCCCCCCCAAAAGTACTGACTGGTACCTTCCCCCCAAATGACTGGTCGAGCCTGGCTGTATTTACAGCCCAGGCCGGTACCAAGACTGTACCAAGTGAGATGGGGTGGGGGGGGGGTGTAATTGGTGATTTTAGACCCGGAGTGTACGAAGCGTGGTTTAGGTTCTGATGGGAGGCAGAATTGGAGGAGATGGAGGGGGGCGTTTAGGGAACGGCACTCACCAGAAACACGTGGTACGCATCTTTCCTGCGCACAGGACCCCAGCACGATTCCGTGTCGTTGTACTTCACACTGCCAGCGCTGCAGGACAGGTTTCCGCTGCGACGGGACAAAGGAGGGCGTCAGCCAGGCCCGGCACGCGCACGCTAAAGGCTCGCCCGAGCCAGCTGACAGGCCACACTGGTTAGCACACTGCACCGCAAAGTATTTCCAGAATCATGATACAAATGAAAATGGAGGTTTGATCGGGTTACTACAAGACAGACACGGCCGAAGAGCAGTGGACTGAGCCGCCCCGGCCGCGGGGAGACGAGGCGGCTGGGCCACACCGCTCTTGGGACTTGGGATTTTTATACTATTTACTCCTGAAAGTGGCAGGTTTATCCCCAGCAATAAAAACTGGTCTGGGAGCCAGCAGACTAGGATCAGATGGGTTAGGAGCACCGCGAAGCCACTACTGTAGGGACCCAAGGGTGGAGGTGGAGTGGGCCAGGGTGGGGGGGTTTGGGGAGGCATGTGCACCGACTGCTCACCAGGCGACCTCCATCAGGGAGATGGGCACGGCGGCGGCATAGATGGCCAGGTCTCCATACAGATACACGATGATGCAGATGTAGAACATGTTGACGCCCACTGATCAGGAGAAACACACATAGAGACATCAGAAGGGGGCCCCCCTCAGGCACAGGAGGGCACTGCATTTTTCCTTTATAAAAATCAACCACTTGCACAGGTTTGTTACATATAAACAAATCTATTCAACCATTCATTAGTATGATTCATCTGAAGAGGGGGGCCTACCCATCACTAGTTATGCTTTTAGTCTTCTATTTGGGATGGACTGGCTGACATGGTTAGTTAAGGTATCTGACCCATCTCTGTGTGCCAGTCATACCCACTGAAAGGCAGAGCCCAGTCTGGTCCTGACTGTGTTTAGGACATCGCCTCCCATGGACAGCACCAAGGTTCCTTGCCCCCGGGTGCGTGAATCGCACGGAGCACCAGCACTGGATAAAAGGCACCGCCGAGTCGCACGCTGACCCGCGCAGCCGCGCCCATCATGACAATTACACCAGGACCATCGTAAATAACCCGAGGCGGGCGCTGGACGGGCCACGTTTGCAGTTCCAGCTCCAGTGCGGCTCATCCATAGAGCGCTTAATGAACAGCAGACTTAACGAGCTTAATGACACAGCTCGAGTCATGTCCACGCGGCCAGCAGCTGCGGCGGGGTCGAGGTATTTGGGCATCTCCGCTGCCATAGCAATTAGTCTCCCTCCAGGGGCTCCATCAGCCTGAGTGCCCCCCCTCTGAGACAGGAGCGCACCGGCCTTAACTCAGACGGCCTGAGTCAGGGCTCCCCACGCTGGCCTGGGGTGGAATGACACGACCAAAGCAGTAATTAATCTCCTGCCTGAAGCTCCAGGTGGGAGTGCTCGTTAAGATATAAGGAACCGGTAACTCTGCTCAGCAGTGAGGTTAACCAAGGCGTCAGATGGATCTTTGATGCAAGATGAGAAAGTGTTGGTGGGGGTGACAGCCAGCACTTCGGAGGCAGAGTCCGGCCTTCACCACCAATCATATACCGAGCTAGAGACCCATGATACGGATGAGCGGAGCAGACGCCATCTGGGACACAAGACACACAGCAGCAGAAACCACAAAGACGCAAGCAAATGCCATGGCTGGACATCGGGACATGTGATTGGAAGCACAGGGCAAGAGCGCCACCTTGTGGCACACAAAGCACACTGACCGAAAAAAAAAAAAAAAACGGTCTTATTAAAATTAATACAGACATCTGCCACAACTGCTTCTGGGTAAAGCCAGCAGACAAACTGGGTCAGTATGAATGTGTGCACGCAGGCACAGGTGGGGCGACGGCCGAGGCCCAGAAGCGAGAACACCCTGTACTCAAAAGCGGGAAGCTGTTGCGTTTCTGGGTCAAGGGGAGCTGCTGTCAGCTATGATCTTTCCGAGGAAGAGAGCAGCGTTCGATGATGGTCAACAGGTCAAAACGCCATTGGCCATACCAGCTCGGAACAGAGAAGTCACCAGCAAAAGCAATTCAACACTTTAATGATTGGGGGGGGGGGGCTGGCCCTGGTAGCCAATTAGAAATGGATGTTGTCCATCACCGGGGCTTCGAGCCCCTCATGCGCCTCCAGATGGCCCTCCTACCCTTCAGTCAACCCCAGCGTAGAGTGATCGCTGCCGTCATCCGACACCACAGGGGGTTCACAAAGAGGTTCAACACAAGAAATCCATTACCATGCAGCGTCGAGAGCCCCGAACGAGACACGGTCCTCCCACACGCACCAGGCGCGTCTTCTTCCAGACACACATCAGCGGTCAGAGGAGGGTGGAACGCCATTTATAGGGGTGAGGGCTTCTCCCAGGTTTTAGACATCAGAAAACCACGAATCCACGTCATTAGCGGCCCCTGAGGCATTGCTCACCTTTATTGAAGAACATGGAGGCCATCTGTCCCATTTCGACCCTCTCCACGATGTCGAACTGGTCCACTGATGCAGCTCTTTCTGTGCGAGCAGGGAAAGACGGCAGCCAATCAGTGGGAAGTGAGGGTCACATGATCCTGTCTCGCCATTTCTCAGGTTTGCAGATGACTGGCCTGGTCTCACGTGTCCATACTCACGGACTGACAGAATGGGCCGCGTCTCTTGTGGTTCTGACCGACCCCTGACCATCACGTCGTCATCAGAGTAGTCTGACATGGAATCACTGTCAGTGACCTGCCGGGGGGGCAGGGGGGAGCACTGGGTTGAAATATGGCCACTGAGTTCAGGTCTACACATGAGAACTGCCATCGTTCATCTCATATATAATCTATCCAGGACAGGGCACGCTTCAGATTTACACCACTGTGCCAAAACATTAGGACCACCCCACACATGACATGAATGATGTCGATTATCGTGTACAAATGGCGCGTGTTAAGGTCTAGGATATTAGATGGTAAGCTAATAGTCGGTACTTGTGGTGGCCTGTATAGCCACGGATCGACATTGTTGGTCAAACGCATCCCACGGTTGCTGGACATCAACACACACAGCTGTCCCCATGATGCAACAGAAAACGAGATGCGTCGAGCCGGGCGACCTTCCATTGCTCCAAGGTCATGTCCCCATGCTCGCATGTAAGTGCTTTTGATGCGGACAGGGGTTAACGTGGATACCATGACTGACTGCTGGCTCTGCAGCTTCATATGCAGCAGGGCAAGATGCGCTGTTTGCAGTGACAGTCCTCTCATGACCATCATCAGAATTATCTGCTGTTTGTGCCACATTAGCCCTTCCCTAGGTTCATACCACACAGGATAGCCACCAAACTCCATGTTCTTCAGCATTCAGCATATTGACTATGAGTACTGAAAGTTAGCTTACTGTCTAATAGTGTTTCCCAACCCGGTCCTCAAGAACGCCCAGACAGTCTATGTTTATACTCCTACTGGGAGCAAAAACTTGGACCAGCTTGGGGTCCACGAGGACTGGGTTGAGAAAAACAGATCTCATATACCCTAGAACTTGATATGCACCGTTTTTATGAGATAAACATTGTTCACTTCACATGATAATGTTTTGGCTCAATGGCGTATACATCCCATAATCAATTCACAACTGACAAAATTCAGACGAGAAAACATGAATGTATGAACTGAACAGGTTTGAGACACAGTTCAGGCTCAATCTGTGCTAAAAAGCCTAAATTTGCAGTAAGAAAACACTAACATGGCCAACTGGAATGTACAGAACTTGCTGTTAAGTTGCGGGTGTCCTTCAGGGGACTGTCTGACAGGGAAGACAAATAACCAATGATCTGCAGTAACTCCCCATCCACCAGAACTGACATTTTGGAAGCCGACAGCAGTCAATTTAAGAGCCACGGAAATGTCTAACTCTTCTAAGTAATTTGCAGATAAAACTTTACATCCTCTAGGTCAGGAAGAAGTTTCCTCAGCACCTAAAATATTATCACTGCAAACCCTTCATGAGATTCACTGCTCACTTTTCACAGCAATAGATATTCTAAAATTAGACAATATATCACTGGCTTCAAATGAGTTCAATTTGCAAAGCCACTGATCTGTATCATGCAAGGGGAAATTAATTTAAGATTTTTTCCAAGTAAATATTCCCACCAGAGCTCTCTTACGCACCAATACTACCTATCAGAGAAGGTTCATATATCAAAGGTGCAAACTGGGACACTCAGAATAGCTCCCACAGAAGCAGAAGTGTAATCAACTTGAAGTTTCATGGCTAAAAAGCTAAATGGGTTATTAAAAACCCAACAACATGCCTACATGGTTTTTTTGGCAGGCAAGACGCCTCCTTTGGGAACTCACTCCATTGCCACATCGAGCAGGGTGGAGGATCTAAGCTCAGCTTTAAAACACTCTTGGGAGGGGGCCCATTATCACACTATGCTACATGGTCATCATGTGCTTCATACTGGGCTGGTATGGGAAACAGGAAGTGATCTCACCTCTTCCTGCTCTCGCCTCTTCCAGCGCAGGTGAGCGTTGGCAGAAGCCATGGCCTCGATGACGAAGGTGGTGGTCATGTAACTGACAGGACAGAGGGACATGCTGCCTTGAGCCACCCTGGCAACCCGGTCAAACCAGTACTGCACTATGCATTTCAAAAGGCTCTACCTGATTTTGATACTATAATGGATACATTCTAAATAAAGGGAAAATTAGAAAATTCACCATCAATTCAATGCATCGTTATATAAACTCTAATTTTAAACAAAGAGAAAAAATATAAGTGAGAAAAGTTTGCAAGACCAAAATCACTACCCCCCTCCCCACTCACAGCCCCATACCGCAGAACAAACTTCTTACTGAGCAAATCGGCTCAACACTGACACCTCGTGGCTGAACAAGTGAACTGCGGATATAAACACTTCAGGAAAACAAAGACCCCCCCCCTCCCGTGGATAAGAGATTTAAATTACACTGTATTGCATTATTCACTAAACAGGGCGAGCAGGTGGCACTGCAGATAGGAAAAGGGCCTTGTAACTCAAAGAAGAGAAGTGGGAAAAGCCACTGGAGCACTTAAAGCGAGGGGTGTGCAATCTTATCCGCAAAGGGCCGGTGTGTATGCAGGTTTTCAGGATAACCATTAGGTCAGCTGTTCAAACCCGGGCGTGAGGACTCTTCGGCCAATCAGTCCTCTAATCAGTAACCTGATTAGGGAGTTACAGCGAAAACCCGCATACACACCGGCCCTTTGCGGATAAGATTGGCCACCCCTGGCTTAAACTAAAGGAGAAAAATTGTCTTTAGCAAATGTCAATCATTAACTAAAGACTAGGGCTAACTCGTGATTAGGTCTGCCGATTTATTTAAACCCAGTGACTGTGTCAGCAGGAGCAGAACAGCTGTACAACCTTACCTCATAAATGCTAGGAAGCAGATGAGAGCCAGGCTGACCACCCACCCTGCAGCGGCAAAGGCCTTGGGCATGGTCAAGGCTCCAGTGCCCACGATCAGATTGAACATGTACACCATGCCTACCTGCACAGGGGAGAAGGGGGTCACAAAAGAATCAACTTTGCTCACCACGTACAGCCCAATTTCAAGGAATTTGTTTTGGTGTAATTTGTCAAATTAAAGTAAAATAAAGTACACTAGAAAAACAACATTATATAAAGTAGTAACAATTCCTCCGAGAAACAACCATCACATGAAAGCCTTAAAAGAAGAATCTAAAATCCAACCTGCTACACAGGAGACTATTTTGCATGCCATCCAACTGGCGAGTGTCCAGGGACGATATTCCCCCATAATGGACCTCTGCATAATGACCGGAACACAGTAAGTCGATACCTTATATCTAAGAGCCCAGACATTCAAGCCGGCCATCAACGTAACATTACACATCCTAACGAAGAATTATGCCGCCGTCAGCAGTTGCAGTGTGGCGGGGCTTGACGATTCGGGCAAACTCTGCAGAAAACTCAGCGCATCTCAGTCACACGCTCGCCGAATCAAGTGACTCACTTTACAGCACGGCACACGTGAAAGCATCTCCCGTATTAGGTAGCAGAGCTTCGAAGGACACATTTAATACTGGACACATTGTGTTAGGGTTAGGGCAGCGATCGGCTGTAAACCTGGCGGACTTACGTAAGGGGAATAGGGCTCCCCGGTGTCCGTGATGCCGCCGGCCATGGCTGGACGAGGAGAGGCAACCAGAACCTGAAAGCTGTAAAAGAGAAATTACACGGAGACTCGGGAGAATTACCGCGAGAATATTACCGAGATAATTACCGGGAGAATATTACCGGGGGAATGTTACCGAGATAATTACCGGGGGAATGTTACCGGGAGAATTACCGGGGGAATGTTACCGGGGGAATGTTACCGAGAGAATTACCGGGGAATGTTACCGGGAGAATTACCGGGGAATGTTACCGGGAGAATTACCGGGGAATGTTACCGGGAGAATTACCGCGAGAATATTACCGAGATAATTACCGGGAGAATATTACCGGGGGAATGTTACCGGGGGAATGTTACCGGGAGAATGTTACCCAGACGGGCAGCAAGCGGCACACGTACGCGCCGAATTCGGGCGCGGAAAAGTTACCCCGCAAATCACGTCGGGAGTTGGACGCGGCGGGCAGGGCGCGCATCACGCCCGAGCCGCTCGGGACGTGTCACCGCGGCAGCTCAGGCACACGGCCGCTAAGCGACCGCGAACCCCCCCCCCGCGCGGTCCCAGCGGGGCGGCGGCTACGGAACACGGTCGCCTGGACAGACGTTACGCGCCTCACCTATTTCCCAGCGCCGAGTCCGGCTAGCAGGCTAACGCGGCCACCCCCAGGAAGCAGTCGTACTTCTCACACCGGCAGCTTCGTTCAGAAAAGCGACACGAGCCGCAAATGTGCGGGCAGGCCGGGGCGGGGAACCTGGCGCCCGCTCGACTTCTTCCCGGAGCCCCGTTCGCCGCGATGCCTCCGGCGGCCGCATCTACCAGGCGCTCAACTCAGCCGGGGCAGCGAGCGACGTTCAGCGCGCATGCGCCAAGCCGCGTGTCATGGGACTGGGGGTGGCTCGCGGCTGCGCCTGCGCACACGCGCCGTTCGAACGCGCGGCCGCGCGCGGGACCGCTCCCCGGCGCAAAGCGCGCCGCCGACGCCTCTCTACCTGAGGTCATGTTGTTTTATTAAGTAGGGATTCCTAACATTCCGGCCAGATTACAGTGTACGCTGCTTTCCTTACAGGGAGCTGTTAGTTATAATAATATATCATCCACCACACTGTAGACTACACTAGGGAATATGTTTTTATTTTGCATTTTACCAATAGTCGACTGTTGTGTTTATTTTATATATTAATGTTGTATATTAATGTATACCTCTTGCTGCCGAGCTGGGAGCTACCAAACAAATTTCGTTGTATTTTTTTTAATCCAAAGACAATAAAGTCTCTTATGTCTTATTAGACTCACAGCTCGTGATTTACTGATGGATGGGATTTAAATCTTGTTAAAGTAAAACCACTTTCAGTTTTCAGTTTGGCATTCTGTGCATTAAATTATGTTCCCTTTTATGTAATGCATAAAGAAAATTAACAGCAATTTTATATCGCATTTCAATACTTTATTTCTCTGGTGTTACGCGTGGTTGTAATTTTTCTTTATCGATGTCCCTAAAGTGAATAAAAAATACTCACATTTTGAAAAGATTTATTCCCCAAAGTCCAGTTGAAAAAACATTTATCCCAATTCAAATTACAAAATAATAATAATAAAATAATAAAAGGTAACCTGTAGCAATGATGAACTTTTAGAAAAAGAGCTGCATTAAAGATATAACAAATAACATAAGAGCAGATCCAGGGAAGGCTTTAATGCACACTGTTGCATAGTAAAAACCCAGAGCCTTTCAAAATTCCCAATACCAACGTCCTTTCTATTCAACTTCAGTAAACATGTATTGCAGAGATAAAAAAAAACTTTTTGGCCATCCCTGGTATTGACAACTTTTCTTAAAGATCTGTTTTCTCAAGGAAAGCCCAGCATTCCAGGTTACTTTGGCAAATGTTCCTTAAACGGCGATCTAAACACCAAACTCTGTGACAATCAATGACAAAACATCAGTGTGAGACGTCGGTCGGCAGCTGGAAGTCCTTGAAGCAGTAGAAGGAGATGTCTCCATGGTCCACCACCGCAAAGGTCACTGGAACATCCCCGCTCTGGAAAGTCAGCCGTTTCAGCACCCGCAAGTCAGGCACGGGGCCTTCAAAACTGGAAGGGAGCCAAAGAAACAGGAAGTTTCTGGGGCCGTCACAGAAAATGGAGAAGGAAAACCGCGCACGTCAGCTTCCCCTCCGAAGGGCCAGCAGTCGGTCAGGTGGGGGCCAGCGGCCCGGGCTGCGTGGCCGGGCCTACCTGCACACACACAGGCGGGAGTAAGGCGTTCCTGGGTTCGACTTCTTAAACTCTGCCACAGTGTCGGGCTGAAAGACATCAAAGCTGATCTTCCACCCTTCAGGATCTTCTAAACTGCAAAGCCGAGCAGCAAATTGGACAGGGCAAAACAATCTTATTGTTCATTCCTAACTGCGAAATGGAATAAATATCACTGTAAAACAAATTCTTTATACTAAAATACGGCCAGGTCATAGACCACCTGCAGCACAGCATGAACCCAGACCTGAAGCCCCCAGCTGCACCAAGAGAGAGATTACAGGGTTTCGGTTATTCGCAAGTTGGCTATGAACTATCAAATAATAAATGTAATTTATTTTGGAGGCTGCCGAAAGATATCAGAAACTCACAGATGATAAAAATATGTAAACAATACAAATGCAAGTGCATACTATGTCGTTGATATTAAAAGTTATTTAGTTTTTAGCTTGTGTACACTGCACATCTCTGTCCCAGCAACCAGCCTCACTGTGGAGAGGCGACTGTAAACTCAGAAAGCCGATTTGGGACAGAGACCATTCCGGCACATACCCGGCAGCACCATCCAGCAGGCGAGAGGTTCCGACGACGCCAATCTTATCCAGAACGTCCCCTGGACACAGCAGAGGGGAGGAAGGCCACCACTTATCTGGCATCTTAGCTGATCGGTTTCTCACATCAATCTGTGACCTGTGATACACACAGCCAAACCCGCGACGTACCGGCCGTGGTGTGCTGCCCTGGCTGGAGAAGGGGCGTGACCTTGCCCTTCCACAGATGTTCCGGCCTATCGCGGTGGCCGTGGCGGCCCCGCCTCCTCCTCAGCAGCTTGTGGTACTCCGCCCAGCTCAGGCAGCGGCGCACCTCCCTGTCGTCGTTGACGTCGCGCCGATGGCGGCTCCGCTGCCGCTCCCTCTCCCGCTCCCCCCGGGACAGGCGCTCTGGCCGCAGGTTCAGACGCTGTAACCAGGGCTCCACGGCGCAGACGCCCACCGAGAGCCCCCCGGGTAGCAGGGCTGGGTTGGGGGCAGCCAGGGCAGGCCGGCTTCTGCGGGCCCCCAGGTCGGGGAACGCGATGGCGTCCCAGTCCCAGCCGCGGTGCCGGGGCCGCGTCGGGCTCTGCGGGAGAGCCGCCCCCTCTGCCACCCACCATCTCCTCTCGGGGGCCTCGCTGGGGGTCACGTCGCCGGCGTCTTCCGCCATCCCTTCTGCCTCTTGCTCTGATGAG
Source organism: Petrocephalus zakoni (assembly GCA_026774425.1). Classification (NCBI taxonomy): domain Eukaryota; kingdom Metazoa; phylum Chordata; class Actinopteri; order Osteoglossiformes; family Mormyridae; genus Petrocephalus; species Petrocephalus zakoni. Next base: position 16,508,140 of record JAODKN010000045.1, read on the forward strand.
CCCGCTGCCCCGTCGTCAGGCTCGGCCCTCTGGCTCTTGCTCACACCACCACGCATCTCTGGGGATTCCCCCACAACTCCCTCCTGTCCATCAGGCAGCCTGGCCAATCAGGCAGCAGGTCAGTGAGATAGGCCCCGCCCCTAGGTTTTATGCATTTATTACTCAAGAAACTTCAAACCTAGTCACATACCTCTGATAAAGTTCACAAAAAGCATGCAGTTTAACAAGCTTAAATTTATAAATATGAAAACATATACAGCTGCCTCATAAAGATGGCTTCCTATCACGGATTGGTCAATCCGTGCTACAAATAGTCTGGCACGTCTTGCACAAACACCAACTTCCGCACAAGGCCTCAGCTCACCGGGACGAGGGGCTGAGGCTCCGTTTCCGTTTGAGCTGCCTTCCGTGGCTGTCCCGCTCCGGTGGAAGGTTCAGCTGCCTCTCATAGGGAGATGGAACCGTGCTGTTTACACACAGACAGAAATCTATTATCGAAATGGAAACTGTTTGTAATTACAGACTGCACAGCACACAGCCACACAAAAATAGGCAATACAGAAGTAATAAATACAACAATTTCTATATAAAAATAAGTAAGTATAACGTGGAGACAAATAAGTGGGTGAATATTTAAGTGGAATAAATATAAGAAATAAATAGATAGATAAAAACAGGTTATGCTCCACTTGACATAACAGCAAAGCTGGTACATCTCATATCCAGTGCTACCAATTAATAAAATACCAGTCTGGCATCAGTCATAACTTTTGGGAGTAAATGGTATTATGCTCAGAGAGCCTTTGCTTAGGCACCTATATATTACCTGCGATCAAATCTGCTCACCACATAGCCCAGCCTTTTCAGATGGCTAAACACCTTAAGGGAAGAGACAGCGGATTTATGTGACAAGTCTAAGTGAGCGAGCACATCTGCACCAAGCGTCCCACTCCGAATCGCACGTCTCACCTGGTACTGTGGCAAACTGACGGTGTCTTGGGAGAGGAACGTCTCGTAGCCTTCCTGTATGGACAGCGGCAGGTCGTGAAGGAACACCTGGAGGCTGCCCTGGTCCACAGAAAGCAAACGAGAACCAGGAGGACATGAATTTGATTTTTTAAACTCACACTAATGGAGCTTGTACTGTGTACCGAGTACCAGAGGTGGTCAGTTCAGGTCCAGAAAGTAAAAATCCAGACCAAGATTTTGTTTCAACCAACCTTTTGAGTATAAAGAGTAACAGTCACAGAGTACTCTACTTGTTGGTTGAAACAAAATCTTGGTCTGGATATTTACTTTCTGGACCTGAACTGACCACCTCTGTTACAGAATGCTTATGAACAAGGGGGGGCATATAGTCATGTCCACTTGTCTGCTAACCTCACGACACAGTCTAAAAACACAGCTGATTGGTAGGTATCAAATCGCAATACTCAGTGAGTAACCAAAGTAATGCGTCAAAAAAATCACTCTTTTTAAAATGGAAAACTCAGGTATAATTCGGGATTTTATTAATATTGTTTTAGTGGACTGCATTAAATTATTTGTAGATTATTTTTTCACAGTTATTTATCACTTCCTTATTAATGATGCTCCAGAAGTTACTCGGGAACGGATACTGGCCCAGATCCAAGTCCGGATCCGGTTCCGCGTTCCACTCACACATTCCATGAGGTACAGGGCCTCTTCAGGGAGCAGAAGCTGCTTCCCGTGTTCAGAGAATCCCATGGTCTGCCAAAACTTCCCCTGCAAATAGAACAGAAATCCACTAAAAGCGAAAGTATCACAACATTACTCACTGCTGTAAATGACTGTGACTCTTTAACTCTAGAGCCAGAACCGCTCAGTACTTTAGATGATACTCAGTGCTTTAGACAATACTATTTTCATTATTACTGCCACATGTAAACAGCTTAATCTTTATAACAAACTGTTTAAAATGTAAATTATGTTGAAAGTCTGTGATATTACAGGCCGAAACAAACATGGGACAATACTGCTTTTAAGAGTTGTAGTGTTGGTTTAAAGTAAACATGCATATTCATCAAGCTAAAACTAAAATATTTATCTAGTGCATATGAAAGGTAAATATTGAATG
>JAODKN010000045.1:16510337-16522967 GCA_026774425.1 Petrocephalus zakoni
ATTACTCACTGCTGTAAATGACTGTGACTCTTTAACTCTAGAGCCAGAACCGCTCAGTACTTTAGATGATACTCAGTACTTTAGACAATACTATTTTCATTATTACTGCCACATGTAAACAGCTTAATCTTTATAACATAAACTGTTTAAAATGTAAATTATGTTGAAAGTGCAGCTGTGATATTACAGGCCGAAACAAACATGGGACAATACTGCTTTTAAGAGTAGTAGTGTTGGTTTAAACTTTAAAGTAAACATGCATATTCATCAAGCTAAAACTAAAATATTTATCTAGTGCATATGAAAGGTAAATATTGAATGAGTCACCAGGCTTTATACACTTCAGTGCATTTCTGTTCTGGTTTGACTGGCTGAGCTGCAGACGCAGCAGAATATGACCATCACATAATGGAAAAAACACACAGTGAAGAAGCAAAGGACCCCAAGCTTCTCAAACGACAGAATAATGTAAAATGAAGACTTTTTGGTTGCTGGGGGGGCAGTAATGATGCCAGCATTGTGTCAGAAGGAGGACTCACCGCTGGTGACTTCAACAGCACCACATTCTTGCTGGGAATCCATTCACCCTTGACCAGCGATCCTCTGCACGCAAAACCAAAACAACGTTCATATCTCCCACACCCAGCACCAACATACAGGTATTTGATGTCACTTGTCAATGATGCACCAAAAAAAATGCCCGTGGTGCTGTGATGCTATTATGAGGGGGGGGGTCACTATCCCTCATAATAACATCACAGCACCACGTGCATTTTTTTTTGGTGCATCTATCCCATGCAGACTGCTCACAGCCTCTCCACGCGCTCCTCCCCGACGAGCTCCCAGTGCTCGCGCAGGCTCTGCTGCAGCCTCTCGCGCTGGCGCGCGGACCCGTCTGGCAGGAAGTCCTTCTGGCCGCGCGCCGGGATCTTGTGGCCGCGTGAGCGCGCGGCGAACAGCTCGGAGGGGCTGCGTTAGCGGGGAAATGACAACAACATTCGATCGAGGAACATCACGTGGATAAGCATGCCGGTGCAGGAATATGATTGCATAAGACGGTTAAGAAAGTATGGCAAAATTGCTTAAGATAGTTAACTGCTAGCAATATGACGATTTATTTTCCCGTTGCTGCCTGATATCAGCATTGCATTAATATAGTGAGTAAATAAGCAGCGCATCCAGCAAGCAAAGCTGTCTGCACTACGCCATGTGCATGGGCGCTGGAAAAAGTTCCCTTTGTGTGCCGTGTTACTGTGACAGACATCATGGTGATAAACCCGTTGACAGTCACCCTTAGCGGTTATTATACGGAGTACCTTTACTCCAGTAAATTAAAACTTCAGCTTTGGCATTCTGTTGTTTCTGAATGACGGTGTACATTCCGTTGGTGAAATAGCTTAACTGTGATTAAAGCACATAAAACACACAGGCGAATGTGTTAACTCGTGAGTCCGGTTGTTGGAAATGAAAATGTAAATTATTACTTTACCTGAGTAATTCACTGTACAAATTGTGCGAGGAGCTGGACACAGCTGTGTTGGATTCCGCCATCTTTAAAAGTGGAAAGGAAGGCTCTGTCTCCCGGGTCCTAGAGCCGCCGGGTCCCAGGTCCGATGGCAGGCATTACATACACAGTACAGTACATTCATGCATCAGGCGCCGCCTGGCGTGACTCCCGGCAACTTGGCAGGGAAAACAAGAGGAGAATATGAGTGGGAATCGAAATCAGGGGAAATCTGCCAGAATCCTGTGCTGTATGGCGCGGTAAAAATAGTCGTACATTAATAACACGACGTATGAGAATTACTTTTCATAGTTAAGAATGCACAGTTGTATTCAGTTGCATCTTTAAAATTATTTCCAGTTTATTAAACGTGTTGACGTTAATTAGTGTGGCGTCATTTTTATGCCAAAATAATTCGCAATTGAATTTCGTTTTGGGTTGCAAAAAATGAAGGTCCCTGCTTCCTGGTAATATTCCTATGAAACTTTCCTGAGGTTATTAGCCATGCGACGTTAATAAGGCAGCTAGATAATTTAACAGCAAACGTTAACCTAACGTTTAACAGGATCGAAACGGGCATGTGAAATAAAGGCTGATACTTTAGTGAAGGCGAATCGGTAATAACTCAAACGTATCATATTTTGAAGGTTTCCCAAAGAATAAGAATTGAGGAGGCCGTGGGAAGCCGCTTTAAGAAGGGATGTTTTTTCTGTCCGCAGTATCTCCGTTGTCTGCAGTGAGCATTACGAACAGGAGGACTTTGACAGGACAGGACAGGACAGACTGTGCGGATTAGGAAAGGAGTCTTGCCATCTGTGTTCGCTTTACCAACTTATCTTCAAAGAGCAGACTGTAAGGATTTTGTAGCTTGTCAGTGTCACACGTTTTTCATTCTTAATAATTAGGAGACTGAACCTCTGCTTAATGGTGTGAATATTTCTACTAGCTGTGCACCAAACAGCTGTGAGTGATACTGTAACTCAATATTTTCATCCTTCTTTCCTCAGGGACCACTTATATACTGTCTGGTTCTCCCAGTAAGCTAAAGGCCAGACCTAAGCCTTGGCTAGGGTGGGCAGTCTGGTGCGAGAGATGAGAAGTGTGAGGGATTGAGAAAGGAGGACAAAGGTGCCTTGCAGAACCTTCTGGAGGAGCCGGAGGTGCAGAATCTCATAAACAGAGAGCTGAAAGCGAAGCTCCATTTCTATCTAAGCAAAATGAAAATATGTCTTCGATCTGTATATGTATATATAAGCTTTCCAATCTTTGTGGGAGGTAATAGTTTTAATTTCAAGGGCATCGGCTAAGTAGTTTGTACTAACTGTATTTAAGATCTTCCTACAGTCCTCCTGTCAGAACAGTGTCATGAATATTCCAAAAAGCAGAGGGAGTTAGCTGTCACTTTCCTCCCACATGGTCCCGAAACTCGCAGGTATCTGAGACAGTCTTCGTCTCCCACATTCACATGCATTACAAAGGCATTATTTATGTAAACCTTTAAAAAACTATTTTAAAGGACTATTTTTCAAACATAGATCATAAACCCTTCAAAATAAAACAACTTTTGTCGACATCAGTTGAGAAATGTGGACGCTATTGTGGCTTTTACCCAGAAAAAAGCAGCATCCCATTTGCCTGTATTTTGCTATAGGTAGGTCTGGCCTGGGACAATATGGCGGACATGTTGACGTATTGTAGCGACAGGCTTAATCAGTCAAAGCAGCATCTATGCCTATGGGTCATAGTGCAACCTACTAGAGAATACAATATGTGCCATGATGTTCAGTCACCTTACTGCACTGTACAGTCTGACCCTCTCCCGCCTGGATCCCAGTGCCATTCCACATTCAGCTTGGTCAGTATTCATTTATAACACTGCACATCCAGTATCTAAATGTTTTCCTCTGACTAAAGAGCTCATCACTCTCAATAACAGCTACAGTTTGACACCCCTGATGTAGAAAACAATTTCAAAGCATGATATTACATGTCACATCGTTAAACTATGATTCTGACTAAGAGTAAAGAAGACAAAGGATCATGAGGTTCTGTAAGCACTGCAAACTTTTTATTTTTTTATTTGAGTGATAGAAAAACATTAAGGAATTAATTGTGCATCAGTCAAATAATCAGTTGCTGAAAATGATGACAGTCATCTTGTACATTTCTTAAATAGTGTTAATGAAATTAATGAAAGACAGAATTAATAAGTGAATAGAGAGGAGGGAAATAGTAAAGTCATCAATCCTAACTAGAGAACAAGTTTGGGTTAAAAAGAAACAAACATCTCTAATGTACCTTGTATAAATGGCAAGTTAAGTGTCCTGTCCTAATGTTTGCATGTGTGAATGATGTTCTGCCAAGGCCGGGCCTGGCTTGCAGGTGTGCCACCTACTCCTGTCAACACCGGTTTTGTTTACGGCTGCCTGCTCTCCCTTGTTGTCAGGTCTTGCAGGTAAACTGTATGTCCTCAGCCAGAGATGTCGACAAATGACTCACTGAGTCATCTCCATGTGTTGGGAATATTGTGCGAGTTCCTGCAGGAGAGCTAAGAATGCAGGCCATCCAGATCTCAGCGCTCACAACCAGTTTTTGGGAGAAATCCAACGTATCACTTTAAAAATTGACAATATTGTGGATATTCTAATATTTTATATGCTGTATCTAATATCCTATAACTCATCCTACACAGTACATAGTATCATGCTAATGTCCAAACAAAGTAATATCCATCCATCCATTTTCTGTAACGACGTGCCCTGTTCAGAGTTGAGGGGAGTCCGGAGCCCATCCCGGAAGCTACGGGCACAAGGCGGAAGATAACGTCTATGATAAAATATAATAACAAATACAGAAGAGCAGCCACTAAGAGCTACAAGTACATATGCAAAAGTGTCAAATTATTTTTTTCCGCCGCCTTTATTTTAGGTTTCTGAATGGTGAGGCTGGTTTGCTGGACACGCCTAACGTGACACGTTTGTCCCATGTTTTGATGCACTTATCTAACGGCGCCGACAGTGAACGACAGAGGGCGCCCGTCCTGTGACCCGCGACGTGCAGGTGAATGTTGTCGAATTTGAGGTCAAAGTCACCTGGACTACGCCCAAACCATGCCCCCATCACAATGGGGAAGGGGGAGTTTATTTATTTCATTTATAAAAGTTTCCAGACCAATTTCCAGAAAAAAGTAACACTTATAATGTCTCAGAACAGTTGATTGCGTTTGTAAGTTTGTGCGTAAAGTTTGTTTTCAGTAAGAGTACGGCTGTCTTTGTGCCGAGCAGCAGCACATAATGTATCAGTAATTCTGTTTAAATAGTTATTTCCTGTATAGTACTACAGTAAACGGGTTACATTATCTCTCATAAATTCGTTGTTTTAATGTGAGATTCGGAGTTTTTTTTGAGAAAACTGCAAAAAGGCGTACATTATTATTATTTATCGGTAATCCTTGGCTCTTGAAGTGTTATCAGTATTATTAATATGAATAGCATTATTAGTAGAGCACTACTATTACTTAGGAGTGATCCATATAAACTTAAAAAGATTTCGTCATTCCAGGAAATAGCAAAAATATGACCCTATATATAGTCTAATAAATAAAAAAAAATAAGTCAGTAACACAGAACAGACCGCGACCATATGCTTCTGACAATTGCATCACTTTCACAGACTGGCTTTTTGTCTAATAGCCAATGGAGCGTTCGTGTGTAGAAGCTCGCTCACCCGTCCAGCCAATCAGCGGGCGAGTTGGGCTTTGTTGTTGGTGATGACACTTTGTTGCTCTAAAGGCTGGAGGAGCGGAGTGAGTGCGCGTGTGTGTATGTGTGATTGTGTGTGTGTGTGTGGGAGAGAGAGAGAGAGGGGGGGGGTTTGCACCGCCCGGTCAACGGAGCACGGAAATTCACTAGTGCCGTTTTGTTTCGCCATTTGGAGAATTGCGGCGGTGCGGACGGGAGTGATGTCGGTGAATATGGACGAGCTCCGGCACCAGGTGATGATCAACCAGTTTGTTTTGGCCGCTGGCTGCGCCGCCGACCAAGCGAAGCAACTACTCCAGGCAGCGCACTGGCAGTTCGAGGTGTGTGTCTGTGTGTGTTTGTGTGCGTGCGTGCGTGCGTGCGTGTGTAAGAGAGAGACATGTTAAAATGAAAGTAGTTGTTTTGCAGACCATGTGTTAACATCTGCTAATCTTTTGTTAAAACTTCAGGAATTGCGAATCCTCCCCACGGGCTTTATGGCTCATGCTGACTGTTAAGACGGAGCCGTTCCGCGTCGGATAGCAATCAAAGCGCCCCGGCGCCGCGACCCGGTCCGGCAGCCCGGTACCCCGGTACTCGGAATGCCGCGCCGCTGCTGCCGTTCTCGCTCTTTGTTGTGGCGGCACATGCCTTACAGTTGTGCATTTTTCGGCACACGTGGCGGTGTGTGTATTGTTGTGTCCCCCCCCCCCTGTATATTCGATGGCAGTATTTATCCGGAAAACGATTCGGGTAGCTGTGTGGGGGTATATTGCGTGGGTAGGGTGAACGGTGCTAAAACACGAGCCGTTCTCCTTTTTATGACCTCAGATTTCATAATCGTACTCGCAACGTGGGGATCCGAGCGTGTTTGAAGGCTCAAGATTTTAAGAAATTATTGTGACTATTTATACTACGGACAATGGGGTGTGATGAATGTTACTGCGGATTTCAACGTTTGCGTTTACATTGTGAGCATTTGTTTACGTGCTGCAGAGATTGTTTTTTTATTCAATACCCTTTAATATCGACGTAAGAGGTTTCTACTATTAAAATGACAACAGATCTCGCACGAATTTTTGCGAAGGTTAAGGGTGGTAACGTATAGAAAAAATGTAAACTAGTTATTCTTTAAAGGGTTTGACAGATGTCTATATTTATACGCATACAACTGTCACAAGAATTCCCAAGATGCCTGGCATGCCTTTATGGGTTTTAATTTACCAGGAAGGGATTCAAAACACAATAGGGCCGTAGGAAACGTGAAAGATTGAAAGAATCGAATCCATTTAAGATTCATTTGTGAACACAAAAATAAATAAAAAATAAAAAATCAATACACCCATTGTACAAACAGTGACCGCCTCTAATAATAGTATACAAGTAAGGATGCTTTTGATTTTGCACAGATAAATGGGGGAATTAATGACTGGCAATCCTACAGTAATGGTGCAATGGCGTTAAACTAAGGTTTAGTTTTAGGCCTTGGGAAGGCGCACCGACGTGAGCGCTGCGGTGCCTTCCTCGCAGGCTAAAAAGGAATTCTTTCACGCCCATCGGCTCTTGGCTGTACCCCAAAATGACCCATCACCTCTTGCGAATTTTTTTTTTCTGGGCCATTCAACCGGAATTCCAGATCATACGGCCGCGCTCTTAAAAATCCAGCCTGCAGATTATGCATTTAACAAGGAAAAGAAATACAACCCGTTGTGGATTATCAGTTACTGCTTACAGTTACAGTTACAATGACTGTCGGACTTTGTCCAGTACTGTGCATATTCTTCCAGACCTTAAGGCCTTGTGAATATAACTGATTTGAGGCTAGTGGGTTAACAGAACGCTAAAGGACGATTTAGGTTATCGTGACCCGAAAGGGAATATTAGATTTACGTTTTGGATGTAGGAAAAGGCGGCTGGAGATAGCATGGACGCGCAGTGTCCCTGGTCGCCGTGGATACAGGACCGTCGTCCCCTACTATAATAACTCCTTAAGCTGACGCCCGGACTGACAGGGTGCTGTTTGTCGGTTGTCGCTTAGGGGAGTCGTACGCCGAGACGCGTTCGGGTATTTCCGGGCCGACTGGTACGGGGAGTTCCATGTTTACAAAACAATACCTGCTCGCGACGCGTACCGGCGCGCGCGTCGCCGAGCGCGCGGCCGCGGCTGCCCGCGAGCGCCCTGTCCCAGCAGAGACGGACACCACAACAAAACATCTCCTGGCATTCTGCTCAAGGTTATGCGCGCCCCAAGGAGCAAAGCCCCGGGTGTTTGGGTGCGCGCTGCTTCCGATGTTATGAAAAGGAAAACCGTGACGGCATTATTAGAGTGGATCGATCCTTTAACAAAAAAGCTTCATTCATTGATTTGTTCACTCCGCGGATCCCTTTTATGTTTTATATATTTTTATTTTGTTACTTTAATATATAATATTTATATTACATTTATACTTAAACCTAATAACATTATATTAGTCATGCTGATTATGTGCATTATTGCATCATAGGGCTGTAAAAGACAGTTTTATCTGTCGTGAACGGCATGATCCAGTTTACGAACAAACTGAATGATTAAGGGAATTAATCGTTCGTGAATGACACTAGTCTAGATATTCCCGGTATGGTGTGAATATGCATTCAGGATTAGGGGCAGAAGACAGCATTGCAGTCTACCCTGGTAAATGATTCCTTTGTTTATTCAGCAAGAGCACTCGCCTGTATTGAAAGTGTGCACATGGACAGCGTGAATGGGCCAGCTGGGAGTTGAGAGAGTCACGATGGGATGTTGACGTAGATGTACGTCAGGCGACTCGAGGTAACGTCTCGACTTCCTTCTTTTTCTATGAACAGACCGCTCTCAGCTCCTTCTTCCAAGAAGTCAACGTCCCGGGTCATACCCACCAGATGGTAAGCATATCCCTCCCCAGAAACAGTCAGAAGCTCAAGGCACACGTCGCACCCCCCGCCACCCCACCCCGCCCCTTGTCAGCGTCTCCAGAGGAACCGTCCGCGGCATGCTTCGGCCGTGAGGCCAGCAGAGGGTGGAATCCCGCTGAGTGTAGGGCACACAGACAGTGTGGTATTCAGTGCTCCCGAAACAACGAAGGTGCTCACCCATGGTGAAATAGTGCCGGATATTCAGGGGGGTCGAACTTATGCAGCGTTAAATGAGCACATATTGGCTAGTGGAGGGGTCACATTCCTTAGTTCCTCAACTGGTTTAACCTTAGGATCCACATTATCCCGATACATATTGTTTAACCCATGCTAACCCATGTCTTGTGACTCACTTTTGGGTCGCGACCCAATAGTTCAGAAATGCTGCTCTAATTTGAGCTGCCCTTTTTCACGCCCTGAAAGCTGAGCTCCCTCCTGAAGCCTGCGTGCCCTGCACTGAGTAATGCCAGCAGCAGCCCCAGGGCAGACGGGCGGCCTAACCCGGCGGGGTCCTTACCTCAGCTGAGTTAGCTGCCCTCCGTAGGCCCGATGGCTTGTCACTAATAGAGCTGTGCATATCTCGCTCCTGCGCGTGAAAGTGTAGCAGTTTTTATTTTGGGTGCAGGTGACACGGTATCCATTGGGCTAATGAGCTTGTCGGGGGTGTATGGAGAAAGGGGGGGGTGACCAATCACAGTAAAGGGTTCAGGAGCTTGACATACTGGGAGGGAGCCAGTATAGGATAGTATAGCAGTATAAATTATACTGCAGTTTTTTATATATATATATATAAATGACATACACTTACTAGTAAATTACACCGCGATGATGCTTAACATCAGCAATGAATACCGGGGGTAGTATTTTATAAAGCAGCGATGCTAGTGCTTACGGTATATTCTAATTTCACAAATCGTTAAGCAGCTGAATTGCATTGAGTTGGACATAATGTGTGAGTGATGGGAAGCGTGTCACGGGCCGCCACAGCCAATCAGCCGCCACAGCCAATCAGCCGCCACAGCCAATCAGCCGCCGAGCGACACCCGGCTCCCGTGTGCTGCTGGGGAGTCTGCCTTTTCACGTGTATCAAAATCATCGCTACTCCTTATTCAGTTAGGCGCCATTTTGTTTAGACGTTAGCATGTGTGTGCTTTTGGGGGGGGTGTATCCTTGAGGGTCTCTGTGGGGCTTTCATTTACACATAGCACGTAGCCCTGTCAGAAATCAGGCCCACGTGATCCTCAGAAGCACTGTCTCCGGCTATCCGTGCAGCTATGAGATGACCTTGGCCTGGGTATATTTTATGTTTATGCTTTAATCTGGGGAGTTGGGAGTTTCGGGCATGGCGGATAGCCGTTTCCCGGTTGATTTGGTCTGTCTAAGATAATATGCATCTGCTCTGATATCTGCTGGCAAGAATGTTCCGGAATGTTCAATGCTGAATGTAGAGGTGTAAAGTAACAAAGCACAAATACTTTGTTGCGGTACGGGCAGTCGCCAGGTTATGAACGAGAGCCGTTCCCTAAATTTGTCGTTAAGTCGAAAAAGTACATAATAATAATAATAATAATAATAACGACAGTAATATAGTAATAATAAAAGTCCCTAAATATGGTGCTGTGCTGTACCTCGAGCCGCCAAACCGCTGAAACCGCGGTTTCACAACATTTCAGTATAATTGTCTTTATGGCAGTCCGTTCGTAAGTATGAGTTGTCTGTAAGTCGGACGTTGTGAATCCCAGGACCACCTGTACTTAAGTGAGTTTCTTCTGTATTTGTATCTTACTTGAGTATTTCAGAGTAATTGTGCAGAAGTCACCTTGCATCGTCGACTTTCAGTTCGCTACATTTCCGAGCCGAGTAACGACATCTTGCGCCGACATTCTGCACAAGGCCGTCGTCACGAACCCAGTTACTATTTGCGGAGAGCGCGCGGCGTACCTGATTGGCGGGGTTACATGGGTGCCGGTAATGTGAAGCCTACACTGAGCTCTCTTATTAGATTCCAGTGGTTGACGCCCCAGATGTGAGAAGACACATCTGTGCTGCATGGCGTGGCGCCGGCCCGACACGGCGAATCACGCGCATAGCTGCCGCAGTGCCGAGCATCGGAAACGGAAGGGCCTGCCGCGGCCACCCGCTCCGTATTTAACTCCGTCTCCCCTTTGCTTCCGTGTCCAGATGTGCACGCCCCGCAACACGCCGGCCACGCCCCCCAGCTTCCCGGACGCCATCACCATGTTCTCCCAGCTACGTGCGACGGATTCCCCGGCATCCACAGCCTGCTGCTTGCCCGGTCCCACCTCGCCACACCCCTGTCCACATCACCATGCCCCAGTGTGGCCGCCTAACGCTCAGGCTGGGCCTGTCCAGCAGACACACTCCTTATCTGCCCTGCACAGTCAGAGATGAGAACTGCGTTGGAAGGGGTGGAGCTAAATGGGGGCGGGGGGGGGAGGTAATACAGACTTGGGGATGGATACTGCTGTCGTTTTTTTTTTATTTTGGTTTTTAAAAGAAAATCCTTTTGGAAATACTGCAGTTCTCTCTTCATTCCTGTTGCGTACAGCTAGCAAGCTGGGAAAGAGCAAAGTATTGTGGGATGGTGGAGAAAGGGAAGCATCCATGACTGAGACTGGCTGATGGAGCGATGTGGGAGCCTGAACATGCTCAGTTCAGTCAGGCTTACAGCAGGACCCCATTCAACTTTTGGCCGAGACTGATATCACAACCATCATAAGACTGAAAGATACAGACAGTGGTTTGCTGTGGTTCTACCTTCCCAAGATCACCAGGTCACTAGAGGGCAGAGTGAGTGGCTCTCCAGACCAGCCTGGACAATGACGGTTCTTGCAGAGAGTCCCAAGAAAAGGCCGCGTCTGAAAGCCAGCATCTGAAAAATGCTTTTTTGTTTTTGGCATTTCCGCACGTGAAAGCATCGCAATCAGAGGAAAGGGACTTTGACTCATTTTCTACGGGTTTTTAGTACTTAGATGTGAATCCGTTCGGTCCACAGTTCAAATAAAGGCTCCAGTTCCCTTCGTTTGTGAAGTTGTTTGGGCCTTTCTGCGCCCAACTAAACTGCACCCTCGACACCTAAGAGAGATTAGAGGGAGGTATAGTTTTAATGTGCCAGCATCCGGTGGATTTGTTCCAGTCTTAGTTTTATACTTGCATCCGGCCATTGTCTCGGGATTTTGGTCTCTATACACACTTACACACACACAGCAATTCCCACATTCATCACCCCTGACACGGCCGGGACACCATGACTCCAAGGTCACAGCCACCTGAAGTCTGATGTAGGTGTACACGCCCCCCCATCCAGTCACAAACTGCACCTCACCCAAAGACGGTCGGGCGCTCGATCTGTGCAGCCTTGTGACGTCTCACAATGTTTCGCTGTTTGCGCTAATCTGGGTGCCGACGTTTCAGCTGTTATTTTCAGTTCTGACTGCGCTGCGGTGCACAGGCTGTACCTTGCGTGACAGGCGGACGCCATAAATCATCGCAGGAGGTTTAATGCGGTTAAGAGGATTCGTTTGGGATCTCGCAACAGCAGGTGGCCCCCGGTGAGCCTGAAATCTGGCCTGGGTGCAGGAGAACGTCTTCCTCTGGCCGCTGACCTTTAAAACAGCCTGCTGCAGCACACTGTCACTGTTTGGTGATGAAGATGGCAGCTGTGTTGCGGAGGATTCCCTGACGGTCGCCCACCCCCAACCGCGGACACGCTCGATATCCCTGGCATTTCATTCTTTGTATCGTTTCACTGGGGAATAATAAGAGACAAACCGTCAAGTTTGTTCTCACTTTCTGGATCAATTGGCTCTGCAGTGCAGATGGATCGATGGGTTTAATGAAGACGTCCTCTGCTAGTAAAAAGGCCCTGTGAAAGCTGGTAAAAGCATGATAAAAAGCAGATCTAATGACATTTATACCCCATAAGTTTCCCATGAGCCGCTTTCGTGGCATCGTGGCTTTGGCTGGCAGGGGGTCACAAGCCTCTTTATTCTCTCATATGCGTCAGATGTTGGGTGTCTTTCCCAACCCAGGGCATCGAGGCGGCGAGGCGGCCTGGGTGGCCGACACAAAACATCTTTCTAGCAAAGAAAGTCGCAGGGAAGAAGAGCGGTTTCTAACTGACTAGTCACTGGCTGTAGTCTCAGCAGAGTCATTCCAGTGAGATATTCTACAGTGCAAATGATTACAAGAATGCATCTTACAAAGGCTCCGAAATAATAGGTGTCATACTCCTGTTCTTATTGAACAGATTTATTAGAAATGCTTTTTAAATCCAGTTTGCGGGGCGGGGGGGGGGGGGGGGGCGGGCGGCCGGGGCCGCCCGAGCCCACCCGGCGACACAAGAAAGACCAAAATTAAAAAGTGTATTTGAAAAAATTATTAGTATAAATTAAAAAAATATGAGTAAAAGGAAATAATTATGTAAGTAAA
>JAODKN010000045.1:16549917-16560425 GCA_026774425.1 Petrocephalus zakoni
CACATTTCAATAAAAACAAATGAGCCCATTTTTCAAGAAATATTCTTAGATTTATAAGTAACATTTATAATAAACTCGAACATCAAAAGTTAGGTTTGCTGCTTGGGGCCAGTGTCTTATGCACTAAACTGTCAGGTATGAGCTTTATTTGCTGGTTAAAAGCAGGGTTCGAATTACAGGGGGGCTAAGCTAAGGTCCCCTGAAAAGGACACAAGCTCCCTTGAAGGCCTCCCGTGAGACCTGTAGGGGGCGATCTAAAAAACTGTCAGCTTTTGTGTTATAGGTCATATCTTTTATTTTCTGTACATCAAGGTTCCTGAAATATAAAGAAATACTATAATTATATCAATGTTGGGTGTTTATTCTCTCATTACGTTCCATTTTCCGAACATTTGTCTCCACTAATGAACATAGTTCCGAGTCTATTCCTGCTGTGGCCCTCCATGCATGGTGGCGCTGTGCTCAAATTACTAGATTTACGCAGCTACCTGAACTCCTCATCATTGCGTCAATGCCTTTCACAGTACCCCTTTCTTGAACGCAATTTTGTGCATTTAAATATAAGCGTGTGCATGCTTTGGACATTGTGGTGCACACTAGAAAATAGGGCTCCCCAGAAAGCCACTGTGTAATTCGAACCCTGATGAAAAGCAAATGACCACTGCATGGAGTGTGCAATAGCCACCTTTTCCCTCCAAAACTGCTTCAAGGAAAAATCAATTGTGCTACGGTTGTACGGACCTGGTGTTTTTTGCACTTGTGGCCTTCCTGTTAGCTTCAATGAGTCATGCCATTATACACTGACCTCTCTCATTAACAACGTGTTTTCCGCAACATATGTCACTGATGTGTGATATTGTTTGTTCATCACATAGTTCTCTGTAAACCCTAGATGCTGTAGTGTGTGAAAATTCTAGAAGGGTGTCTATTTCTGAACTGCTGGAGCCAACACAAATGGCACCAACTGTTACACCACATTCAAAATATCTCGATCAGGCGTCTTAGCCGTTCTAATGCTGAGTCGACCAGTAAGCCAATCTCTGGATGTATGTATTCTGTTTCAGTCACATGACTCGCAGTTTGGAAGATGTTATTTTGTTTGCATTAGTAAGCAGCTGTACCTAATAAACTGGCCATTGAGTGTATTTCCATATTCCAAATACTCCAGGCATTAGTGTGCTGACATTCAGAACATGGCCTAGTGTCACCTATTGCTAGCTTACCAATAAGGTCATATGAAAAGTAGGCTTAAAAAATACTTAATATGAGTGCACGTTTATATTGTAAGCCACACTTTTCCTTCACTGGAAATACAAAAGAGACTGTTTTGGTTAAGTGAGTTCAATTGGATGTCGACATATAAAAACATTTGTCCAATCACTGGTCATTTGCCATCATCCAGTGGCACTTCAGGATGTTTTCCTAAACCAATCAGATGGCACGTCTCTTATGCACATGGTGACTGGGTACTGATGCTAGATACTATGCAACCTGATGCCCATGGGCTGTTTATTTTTTAAATATATAATGCTTACTTGTTCTTGGCTAAAAAATACTCATAAGTCAAGGAAACCAAGGGAATTCCTCCTCAAATAATGTACCCCAGTAAGTTGTAGAGGACCCTAGTTTGTATATAAGAAGATTCTCTCAAAGAAGTGTATAAAATACAATTTTTATGTTGTATAATTATGAGGACCTTAAATCTTGTTGAATGATTGGTCTTGATAGGCACCCTGGAGGTTTTGATCTCACTAAACCCTATTATCAAGCAGTGGCTTGTCTTAAAAAGAGTAATAATTGATTAAATTATTTAAAATGCATTCCTGTGTTATTATGTCATTGTTAAGCCTTCCGGAATTACGTAAGAGGGGTTGGATGTAGGAATCTCACTCTGGAGAAGGTGAGCTGTAATGTGTAATTTTTTTTTCTGTGTGACACAGAAGATTTTACCTGTTCAGGCATCTGTCTGCAAGACCAGGTGCTGGGGGAAGGAACCACCTTCCCTTTGATCACAGGAAAGTGACTTAATGTTTTGTCTTGAAACACGATGACGATCCTGTGGGAATGTGGGAATTTTTCCCTCTCTGGAATCTCCGTCTTGATTTACTCTGCACAGAATAGTCCGGACTGCTGAATACAATGTTGGTGGCCGGGTACCTGTCCTGGTGGCCATCTACCATAACCATAACCTCCGTAAAGCCTTAAACGTCTACAAAGACTCAATCCACCCCAAGCACCTTTTGCCCCTCCACCATCTTGTAAATAATACAGTATTATACATATGCGCACTACCAGACTCAGAAACAGTTTCTTCCCCATAGCAATCGCATGACTGAACTACACTAGTCTTACTACTTTAAGCATCGTTAAAGTTTATCTTAGGAAACCACCAAGTCTCACATTTAGCGCTTACATTTTTAGTTTGGTTCATACTGAATATATATATATATATATTCCGTTTATGCACGTTCTCTTATACACCTGCTACTAGATCAGCTCAGTACCCTAATAGTGCGATACTGATGTAATAAAAGTTATTTCAGCATGTAGTGACGTCACAGCAATAGGTGACGTCAGGTTCTGAATGTCGGCACACTAATGCCTGGAGTATTTGGAATACGGGAATACACTCGATGGCCAGTTTATTAGGTACAGCAGCTTACTAATGCAAACAAAATATCTTCCAAACAGCGAGTCATGTGACTGAAACAGAATACATACATCCATGCTACAGTAGTTTGTAAAACCTGAAGTAGCGCAAAGCGCCTGGGATGACACGGGCTATCTGGTCACCCTACTGTAACTTCAATAGTAACTCAGCTATCCAGTAACTTCAGCTACTTAAGCCCCTATCATGAACAAAAATAGCTGCAACTTGAGATAAAAGATGCGTCAAGATTCATTAATGATGGGCAAACGTGAGATCAGTATTTCACTTACGTTACTCATTACTTGTTCCTGCAGTAGTTCACAAAGGTTTAAAGAATTAACAGATATAGTAACAAATATAGCTACTGTGTCACAGTTCATTAATGTTGAATGAACATGAGATCAGTATGTAACTAAAACGTAGTTTATGGTTAATTATTACTCAAATAAAAAGTACAATGTTACATTTTTGTGCCCCCTCAAGTAAAGTGCCAACGTTTTATTTTTTTTAATCAAGATATTAACAGTTTGCTAAGCAAACATTACGACTTGGAGATGTCCGAGGACTTTGCCGGTTGCGGACCCCGTCTGCCCGAGGTGCAGCGCAAACCCCGGGCCGGCAGGACAGATGAATTAGAAATGCAATCCTCGTTTTTTCATCAAGAAGAAATTTCGTTTTCCTAAGTGAATATCACAGAGCGTTTAAACTGGAAAAAACCCACATGAAAGCAACAGAGAGCGCCCGGAAACCACAATTCTTGCGAACAAGCCATTTCTGGCACGTTTTATTCCTTCGAGCGAAAAATTCTTTTTATTCTTTCATGTTGTTAATGAATGAGTTCATGAAAGCCTCTGCACAATTTTGTATAACTACAGTAATGTTAAAGTAGTAATGACCTCCGCAGGACATTTAACTAACTAGCGCAACTATGCAAAATGCCTATACACCAACTTTGCGGGGATTTAAAAATGGAAACGTGCAGCAGACTACGGGGAAGTGGGAGGGAGCGACGGTGCGGAATCGCAGCCGGGCTCGGAAAGATGGCAAGCGCTTTGGGGTTTAGTCAGTAGAAGAACGCGCCGAGCGCTTTATATTTTAGCCCGGTCGGCTCACAACAGGGGCTGAAACGCATGGAAATCCGACCTGGTTGGAGGAGCGAGGCGGTAGTTAGTGATCATTGTGAACCAGGCTGCTGCCGAGCCGGAGATCCGAGGACGGCATCGCAGGACCGTGCGTGTGGCTTCGCGGAAACGCACATGGAGCCCTCTGTCCTACCTGGAGATGCGCTGCGCGAAGGCATGCAGAGGTGAGCTAAGGTGTCCTCTACACTGATGGAAACAAATTACATTTTATCTGAAATATTTATATTTAAGTAACTTGTCATATGGAGGCTCCAGAGCCTTATAAAAACTCGAATGTTTTTTTTATAAGATGTTTAGGAAGGTAATGTAGCAAGTGGGGTAAATCGGCTTACAAATCTGAGTTTCGCAGGAATTCTGAGTAACTTTTATTTTTAAGAGTATGGCTTATTCGGTAATTATAATGCAGTGTAGCCTGTCACGCCTGCTGTAACCGAACACACTACACCGGGGCACGAATCCAAATCCTGTCTCTTCATAGTTTTTTCCTGGATAATTTTAGAAATGAGCTGACATGCAACTAAGTTCTACTGTAAATTTATGTGCGGATCCGTTTCAGAAGAAAATGCCCGTGTCCATTTTTTAAAAACTTAGTTGTGGCTGGTTTTGGCCAATTGCGTCGGTTTCGGTAACAGATGGGCTTTACAGGGTATGTCAACGTCATCCTGCATTTTTAGCGATTGCTGCATTTTGTTCTAGTGTGTTATGGACCACGTTGTAGAAAATACGTGGAAAAAATGTTAGTGTTTTTTTTTTACTTTGTTTTCTCCACCAGTTAGGTAGAGGACAGTCACTGCAGACTCAGCTTTAATTTGACGGAGGTGCAGGCCATAGTCTGGTGGCTTGTGACTCTGCGGACCCTGCCAAGGACACATCAGCCGAGGCCAGCTGTCAGTCTCTCCCCTCATGACGGACCAGATCTACAAAATAGGTGCAGGAGAAGTCCAGAAGCAATGGAAACATGCCAGGGATGATACTCCCACAGCAGATTTCACACGGGGTTTAAAAAGCTCTACTGTCTGAAGCACGTTGCCAGTCTGCTCCTATGAGACTCTTCCCCTACCTGCTATTAAGGATCATGTCTGATCCTGTGTTTATGTGCATGTGTGTGAGCGTGAAGTGACTGTTTTCTGCTTCATCTGAAGAAGATTCCAGGAAGCCCTTGACTGACAGCTTGAAGCAAATCCAGTTGGGTTTCATGTGTGCTTTGTGGAGCTCTGGGTCGGTGGGGTGCTGACCTTCGACACGTGAGCTATGGGCAGAGAGCAGGACCTCCTGCAGGCGGTGAAGAACGGAGATGTGCCGTCGACGCAGAAGCTCCTGGCTAAGCAGAAGGCCGGCCGTGGCAGTGAGTGTCTTTCGTTCTTTGCCGTGAACTCGACGGCGTCTCGTTCTTTCTCCGCAGAATCCTGGATGTTTATTCTGGGCATTTTTTTTTACCTTTGCGGTCCCATGGGTATCATTTGTTCAGACTTTGTTTGTGTTTGCAGTAATGGAACAAATCCCAGTCCCCCAATCTGGTCCTTGGGGGCTCACAGTCGGTCCACATTTTTGCTCCCTCTCAGATCCCGGGAGGGAGCAAAAACATGGAATGTCTGTGGGTCAGACAGACAGCCTCAGACAATCCACTGCCCTATCGGATTAGCCCTCTCTCTGTTAGCTTTTGCTGACTCTCATTTATCATGTAATCCTCGACTCTTTGGGGGGTGGGGTGTCCAAATTTGGGGCCAGTCATCAACCCCCTCTAATGTAACATCCAGACAAACATGCCCCTCCCCAAAAATATTCATTCCTTTTTGACATCTTGTGTGTTAAATGTAGCCTCGCTGAAGACCCCCCTTCCCCTGCAGGTCGCAGGAGAAGCCAGGTAGGGGGCAGTCAGATTAAGAGGGATTCCTTTGAAGAGGTGTGGCTTAGAAAAGGCGCCAATTTAAGGGTATAGGTTTGTAGGGACCAAATCAGCCCTGATCCCCCCCACCCCCCTATGCACACGATGTTATTCCCAAATCTACACCCTTCTGCCATTTCTTCTTTTGGACTAGTCCCCCCCCCAGCCGAGCTCCCCACTCAAGCCTTAGTTATACTGTCCATCTGCCTTTATTGCCATTGGCCAATGCAATAGGTCTGGCGTTATTGCCATTGGCCAATGCAATAGGTCTGGCGTTATTGCCATTGGTGCATCTTCTTCCTGATCGCAATGCAGAGCCTTTGGTTTAACAAACACACTTGCATACATATTGACCATGATATATTGACCATGATGGCTTGATTTCAAATTTTATGTCAAATATGCTATAATTTATCAACAGTCATTTTAATTCCATTTTTATTAAACTGTCAGGGAACCAGATAAGCAAACGAGGGAATTTGCTCTTCATCCGTTTCCAGGACGTCTCTAAAATTCCTCGACGCGGTTCTGTTTTTCTTGGTTGTTGTTTTTGGAGGTCAGTGAAATCACATAATACTTTTTGAGAAGTAGAATGTGATTAATCACATCGTTTTCTGTGCATGAAACCCAAAAGCTATTATTGATGTTAAGTCTTTGACTGCCATGGTCTACACTGACTTGTATAAATTTCGGGTTCGTTTTTCAATGTCGTTATTTTGTGAAAGAGTGGTCTAGGCGTCTCGCTTTGCATGCAGTTCAGCCCTGCTAGACTCATTTCCCCTAAACTGTGCTGTCAAACACAAGCACCATCAAAGAATTCCTCATGTCACTAGGCAGCATGCACCCCTACTGGAGCCATTCACATTTCCAGGGAGGATCCTGCCTTCCCATGCGTGGTATGGAATTGCCCTGGCTATTTACTCGCTTATGTAACTGGTGGAGTTGTAAAGATTGATAAAATCTTTGTTTGTGGAAAGAGGGTAGAATTTCTTAGAGGCTCTCCTGAGGATTTTGGAGTTTGACTAAAACTCTGATTTGTCCTAGCTGGGTATGACATGAGGTCATCGTAACAAGGATCAAGGATTTTTATTTGTCATTGTGCAAGTGGTGTACACAAGTACAACATTTACTATCAGCCTTCGTAATGACATGAATAACATACATACATGTATAAGAGAAGAATGAACACACACATACGTATATAACATGAGAAACAACACACATACATAACACGAGAATCAAGACATAAACACATATATGATGAGAATGAACACAAACATGTATATAACACAAGAATGAACACATATATAACACGAGAATTAACACAAATACATGCATATATAACACGGGAATCAACAAGTTTTAAATAAACAATAAAAACTAGAATCACAGGCAATGTATGTGGGTATTTACTTAGAATATCTTAGGGTTATTTTCTGAAGATGAATAATTTTCAGCATTTGTATGGAGTGCAGTTAAGTGATAATTGGAGTGTGATCCTTGTATTCAGAAGCAGCCATGCTGCCCTTATAGAATAATGACAAGAACCAGTGGTTCATTGATGACCCTTCATACTTGGCGTGACTCCAGTGAGATGTTGGGTCACTTATTGTCAAAGGGGAACTGCTATCAGTCTATATTTTACCTGGGAGTCAAGTTACGGTGTTTAGTGTTTGACCCTAAACAAAGAGATACCTCCTGAAAGCACACAGAAATCAAGAGCCTCTCAGGATTAACGTGGTTTAGGAGAATGACTGAACTCTGCATGAACCTCACACTCTTCTCCTGGTTTGTCCCGTCCCTTTAATGTTCTCTTCCTTTGCGCCGCCGCCAAGTTGTGGTGATCAAACAATAAAAACGGGGTGGAACTCAGATGGTCTGGCCAGACTGGGCTGACCGAGGGCCCTGGCTGTGGCACCTGCTTGCAGATAAAGAGACGGTTCTAGGCTTGTTTTTGTCTTCGGGCCTTGAGAACAATGAGACCGCGTTCCTTAATCTCTTAAAAAAGACTCTGTAACACTAACTTTTATTTTAGATTCCCAACTTAAGTATCTTGATTTGTTTCATGGCTGGGGGGATGATTTCCAGCATTTTCTTTGGTTTGCTGATTTGTGGGATTTGATTTGAGACTAAGGATGAGGCCGTCTGTGACGTGCGGTGATTCCTTTAGTTTGGTTTCAAACTGAGGAGATGTTCTGTGGTGGGGAACTGTCTCCATCGTCTTCTGCTCGTGTCTGTGATGTGACTGCCCCGGCTGGAGGTCGAACTGAAAGTGTCGAAGGGTGATTGGCCGCGATGCCCGCCAGTCATGTGATCCTTCCTGGGGAAGTGCCGGTGTCGGCTTGTGGGTTTTTCATAAGGCGCTGGGCCGAGGAGCTTTGTGGTTTCGACAGAAGCTGTCACACGTGCTGCGGTCTCTCTCCATGTCAGAAGCGGGCTGACAGCAGATAGGTCATGTGGGCTGGACAGGGCGCGTCCCAAACGCCAATAGCCACTTCTGTCCTCCTCAGGAATGATCGGCCGCTGTCATACGCCGCGTTATTTATGTTTGTTTTCTCTCTTCTGTGACATTAGTGGCTTGACCTTACTCTGCCGATGACATTCTGTTACTGCTGCCACGTCACGCCTTGTTGGGTGGTGGCCTCATCTGACTATGTCATCTTTTGACCTCCTTTGACCTTTAAACTTTTGCCGTTCTGACTCGCAGGGGACTTGGATTCTAACAGCACATGCCTGGGTTGCCTTCCTGGATGGGCAGGTGTTCTGGGAGAGTGTTTCCCAACTCGGTCCTCCAGGACCCCCCCCCCCCCGACAGTCCACTTTTTTGCTCCATCCCAGCTCCCTGGGACTCCCCGTGTCCGCAAAAACATGGACTGCCTGGGGATCCCAGAGGACCAGGTTGGGAAACCATTGCTCTGGGACTTTTAGAGATGTCAGTTAGCATAGCAGCATGAGACTGTACTTATCTACTGAGCCATTGCACTCTTTCCTGTTCTGACTTGTTCATATTAGATTTATTCATTTAACAGATGCTTTTTTTTCCAAAGCAATGTACAGTTGTGAAAGGATGGTGGAGTACATGAAGATCGAGGGTCTTGCTCAAGGGCCCAACAGAGAAATGACACTGCTCACTCTAGGATTCAAACCAGCAACCTTCTGATAACCACAGCCTAACCCACTGAGCCACACACTAATGATTCATGACCAAAAGCCATCATTTCAATATTCCTCATTCTACATGTCTTGGTGGGTTGTGGAAATGATCATAATTTTATTTTTCAATTGTCTTTTTGGGGTTTATAAGTGTGAATTCCCCCCAAAGAATGTTCAGGGGATTTGGGGGAGGGGGGTGCTGTCTGTCTTAAGCGGGTGGTTTTTAAGGGTGCTGTGTTTAACCACACCCCCCTCCCAACCCAAAGGGTTACTCATTTGCCAGCCTCAGACCACAGCTCCTCTCGCGTTAATGTAACTTTATGTAACCTCCTCCTGTCCCGGGCCCAAACCGACACGCTGGAGACTGTCTGCTGCCGTCTGAGGTCACGTGTCGTTTGCGGCTGAGGCTGCAGGCCAGAGTTTTGTGTGATAAAGAATCACATGACCTCTAACCAGGAAAAGCTTCCCAGATGAAACATTCACTCAGAATTTGCATAATGGCGGCTGATTGGCCAGGGGGGGGTCTGTCTGCTGAGTTTGTTTTTCTCATTAACTGGCTGATCAGGAACGGCCCATTCCTCGTGGGAACATGTGTTTCCCTTTAAAGTGTATCTGATTCTTTTACTAGTTATGCCGTTTAGTCAAAATAGGATGTGGTTGGGAAAATTACCCCTTTTTTTATTTTGGTTTGGCCCAGGCATTCGTCGGTTTCTCTCTTCTTTTCTCATTTTTTTGAGTGCCCTGGGGGTTTGGGAGGCTTCTTAGTGCATTGTCGCGTACATTTCAATTCTGTGATTCCTACTTCATGTCCTGCAGCGCCCCTTTTCTTAGCAGAGATGTGTAAATGGAATCCCCGGAGGTCGCCGCGTCACAGACCTAGCGACCTTTCGTGTGTATGCATTGCTTCCTCGCTGGTTTACCTTACTCGTTGTTCTTCCATCAGATTATAGCTGCGTTAGTTGAGTAGTGGTCTTCTGCAAATGTACCGTTTCAGCCGCCTTATGTTTCCATTGCTTTCGGGGCCAAGGAAAATGGTTTTTTACGCAAAACCGTTAACAGGGGAAGGTCTGTAGTACGTTAGATGTGTGTGTGTGTATGACTTGTCAACTTGAACGCTGACAGCATTGATCGAGTGCCAAAAATGAGCCACTACACCAGAATGAACACCCCCCAGAATGTCTCATGTCCCTGTCCGTCTCCATGTGGTGTCTCTTGTCCATTTATAGGTCTCTTTCTGTCCCCTTATAGCCCCGCCCCCTGCCCGTTGACAGTCGTGACAAAACAAAATGGTCATTTTTCACAATCTGGTTAACAATCGGTGCTTGATTGAGTGGCCTTTCGATTTGAGTTTTCTCGTCGGGCCGATGGTGTGAGATCTGTTTTCTCCTCTTTTGTTCCTGCCCCGTGCACTCCTCTGTTCGATTCCGGGGAGTTCACATGAAATGGGAGCGCATGTTTTAAAATGCCTGCGTGGTGTCTTTACAGCGGGAAGGGGGAACATTTTGGAGCATGTGCGACACGTGCGACAAAGGTGCTTGGCTGCAATGGGAGGCAATCTGGTGTAGAGAGGACCCCATTAGGTGAGAACTGCAGGATGGGACCTTGGAGGCCTTTGTAGGACAAATCTGGCTTTTCTCCCTTGCTTGTTGATGGAGAATGAATGAATTTCCCCATTGTT
>JAODKN010000045.1:16583433-16597450 GCA_026774425.1 Petrocephalus zakoni
GGCTAATTCTATGTTTATAATGGAATAATATAGATTAGCCGTGAGATTTCTCGGTTGAGGGCCATAAAGCGTGTCACGCCAGATGTGTGACAGTTGCCAACCCTGCTGTTGTTGTTTTTCATTTGTACCCTTCAAAAGCCCTGAGGGGGAAGGGTTTTCCATTTGGAGACCGGCGCGCATTCTATCCCGCCATCTTGAAATTCTATGTTCCATTTCCTGTGCTCCACTTCCTGTATTCCACTTCCTGTGTCCTCCTTCCTGCATTCCACTCCACGTTTCACTCTCCTTTCCCTGAGTTCTGTGCTGCTGTGTCACATCCAGTGTGAATCCCCCATCACAAATAAACTGGCAGTTTTTTTTTTGCACTGCAGTCCTAGCTGCAGTTAATCTAGCAATCCATTAACTCGATGAAGGTCATTCTGCACAGCTCTCCCCTTGCCCATGTTTGGGTTTGTGTTGTTTTGGAATGATCCAGTCTGTTCTGATTTTGAATCATAGATGGTTCTCGGGGTTATTGACTGGCTCGGTGTACTGGATCTGCGACCTCATTCATGGTAACTGCCTTGTTTTGAACTTTATTAACAAAGTGCAGTTTCTTTAGGGTTCCCCATGGCTGTAACAAGCCGACTGTACGATCTGGAACATTAGCTCGGGCCACAGTCCAAACTCTGATCTTCCGAGAGGCGTCTGATTGGCTGGTAGCCCAGTTAATGCTTATTTGACCTGTATCAACCCAGGCTTGTTTGTTATGGCCTAGGGTAGCCGGAATCTGACAGTGTGGAAGACAAAAGCCTGACAAAGCCGTTGTCAGTGTGAGGCTGACAGACCTCTTAGCGGAGGCGGGGCTCTCCGCTTGTCACATGACACCAGGAACCAAATTCTCAGCTTTGTTGGGCTCATTAGCATCACAATGTCCGCTTCTGCCAGATGCCTTGAAAAGGCCGGGCTACGCCCGACACTAGGGCATCATTTTACACTGTCTGTTTCTAGATACTCTCATGTATCATATCTGTTAATTACTATTATTATGTGATCCTGCTGGAATGGTGTGGTACGGTTTATGTCGGATTATGACAGATTGGAGGCAGAGCATCTGGAAGGGAAACCTTCCTAAAGCGACCCACGGCGGACGAATGAAGAGGGCTGTTTCTTAAAGCACCCCACGGTGGACGAATGAAGAGGGCTGTTTCTTAAAGCGACCCACGGCGGACGAATGAAGAGGGCTGTTTCTTAAAGCACCCCACGGCGGATGAATGAAAAGGGCTGTTTCTTAAAGTGACCCACGGTGGACGAATGAAGAGGGCCATTTCTTAAAGGAACCCACAGCAGACGAATGAAGAGGGCCGTTTCTTAAAGCAACCCATGGCAGACGAATGAAGAGGGCCGTTTCTTAAAGCACCCCACGGTGGACAAATGAAGAGGGCCGTTTCTTAACGTGACCCACGGCGGACGAATGAAGAGGGCCGTTTCTTAAAGTGAACCACGGCGGACGAATGAAGAGGGCCGTTTCTTAAAGTGACCCACGGCGGACGAATGAAATCATCTCCTTATAAACCCGGAAATGTTTTTGTCTGAGAAAGTTGCAGAAGGGAAGAGGCAGCCACACGGAGTTGCCATGGCAACCACACCCGCATCGGGTCGCCGGTGATCACATGCCGTGCGCTCTCTGCCCTGAAAGGTGCATTAGGACGCTGTATTCATGGGCCATATGGCTTATTTCTCAGCACGCCCCTCTAGATGACTTCCTCCGCCAGCATTTCCTTTCTGAAGAAATAGTGCTGTTTCCAAGGCAACGGCGCTTGCAGTGCTGAGCGGGCCGGAAAACCGCAGCCATCCGCGGTGGCGTGCTAACCCGGCTATCTCCACACTCGCTCATCTACAACAATACAGGTGCGACCAAATAGTGAGACGGGCCTCCAGAGAGACGTCCCGAATTCCCCCCGACCCCCCTCCCCGCCCCACCACCACCCTCGACAGGAGAAGTGCATTCAAAAAAGAAGTAAAAATGTACCTGAAAAGCCGTCATGTCTTCCTGGCAAACAATTTGACACTTTTGGCCCCTGAGGTTGTGTGAAGCCAACACCCCCCCCCCCACATCTGTAAGCAGCTCTGGAGGTCGTGCAACAGTGTGCGAACTCCGCCTCATCACCTCCCGAGGCGCCATCGCAGGCCACCCCCGGGCGGGGGGGCTGGCCGCTCATCCCACACCCCCCGGTCTAACTGAACACTGCTGAGTGTGTAGCTTTGTGACACTCTTGTCTGCACAAACAGATGTCAGCATAGTTATGTTATTCTTCTTCCTTGGTGAGGGCGGGGGTCTTTATACAGACACCATAACCAAAACCTCAAATCCCAATATAGGTAATTTCATATCCTGATACTGATACCTATCATGGAGCAGCACATTCTCTGTTCATTCAGTGAATGAGTGGTGTGCATTACTACTACTATTATTATTCTTATTATTATAGTTTATATAAAATGACCATATGGAGATATTTCATATGTTATATTTGATACCTTTTTTCAATTTATTTAGTACCTTTGGGCAAAGTTTACATTTACAGCATTTCAATCAGTTATGTAACAAAATAAGAAATATTAATGTATAGCTGGAAACTGTTAGAACATGCGTGGTAAAGATCAGACAGGCTGTATAAAGTTGCACGGTGTACGCATGCGTGACTCCAGCGGGCTACAGATCAGGAGGTGTCGCAGATTGGGGAGTGTCTCAGATTGGGCAGATGTGGCAGATAGGGGAGTGTCTCAGATCAGGCAGATGTGGCAGATCGGGCAGGTGCGGCAGATTGGGGAGTGTCTCAGATTCGGTAGGTGTGGCAGATCGGGGAGTGTCTCAGATCGGGTAGGTGTGGCACATTGGAAAGTGTCTCAGATCGGGCAGGTGTCTCAGATCGAGCAGGTGTGGCAGATCGGGGAGTGTCTCAGATCGGGCAGGTGTGGCAGATCGGGGGGTGTCTCAGATCGGGGGGTGTCACAGATCGGGGAGTGTCTCAGATCAGGCAGATGTGGCAGATCGGGGAGTGTCTCAGATCGGGCAGATGTGGCAGATCAGGGAATGTCTCAGATCGGGCAGGTGTGGCAGATCGGGTGGTGTGCCAGATCGGGCAGGTGTCCCAAATCGGGCAGGTGTGGCAGATCGGAGAGAGTCTGAGATCGGGCAAGTGTCTCAGATCGGGCAGGTGTGGCAGATCGGGGAGAGTCTGAGATCGGGCAGGTGTGGCAGATTGGGCAGGTGTGGCAGATCGGGGAGTGTCTCAGATCGGGCAGGTGTGGCAGTGGGCAGATTGGGCAGTGGCATTGCCTCCATCCAAATGCAAAGCATTGTCCAGATAACTTAAAATGCTACTGTAAAGAGTCATTTGTGATACAACAAAATAATGTTTTTCTATCGTCACACAAAATATATCATCTTATCACACAACCCTACTGTATACACCTGACCTTTATTTAGCAGAATGCCAAAATGTCTCATTGTATATACCTCATTCAGGATACCTCATTTACCTCATTCAGGATACACCAAAAGCCAATCAACGTATGACTCTACTGGCTTATACCTGCCAATCATATTAACCACAAATCAAAATAATTTATTTTTGTATGTCTGTCTGTCTGGGATTTGGGATTTGAGCTACTGACTGTCTGATCACAGCTGTGGCCTCCTACCAAACTGAGCCACACACAACCCCTAGACATCCATCCATCCACTTATCCAATAAAGAATTACAGGACTTCCTCTTTTCATCATTCCCTGGAATGAGCTGAGCAGGTTGGCCATCTGACACATACAAAATAATCTGCCGTCGCCGAGCTGAGCTGTGCTTTTACGATTCACGGCTCGTAAAATATGTTGGGTGAAAGTAGCCGGCTTTGATATTGCTCTGCTGCTAATTGCCCTAAACTGATTACACCATTTCAGTTTCCATTAATAAACAAAAAACACCCTAAGGTTGTTTAAATCGCTAGAAATTACCAGGGGAAGTCAGACCACTGTGGCCGGCCACCTTTTGCAGACAAAAATGGCAGAAACACTGCAACAGCCATAATACATCACGACTGGATGTTAGCCATTATCAGGGGTGAGGTAATATTTAGCACTGCGCTGGATCTGAGTAACAAACAACTTGTGGTCTTTAGTGTGCTTTTAAGTAGCCTGATGTGAGTGATGCTCCATGACATGTCATGTGATCAGGACAAATCCTGGACCAGCAGACACTGAATGTGTTCAAAATCTACACACACATATATATGTAGAGAGAGAGAGAGCTTCACACGTGGTTACCATTGTCGCCCTCACAGACACCGCCCCTCCACTCCAAATTTAGATACCATTGTAGCACTGGCACACCTGCACCCCCCCCCATCACCCCACTCCCCCCAAATGTCCAGTGTGAAGCATTTCCTCTCAGACAAGAAGCTAAAATAACACAGTGGCAGATGAGGAAAGGGTGAATCCCAAACTCTTTCTCACAAATCGGGTCTCCCTCACGCACACACACACGCAGGCAGACAAAGAAACAGACAGACAGACAGATCGACAGACAGACAGGCAAACAGACAGACAGACAGACAGACAGGCAAACAGACAGACAGACAGACAGGCAAACAGACAGACAGGCAAACAGACAGACAGGCAGACAGACAGGCAAACAGACAGACAGACAGACAGACAGACAGGCAAACAGACAGACAGACAGACAGACAGACAGACAGACAGACAGGCAAACAGACAGACAGACAGACAGACAGATGGACATTCCGAAACGACACAAAGCACTATGGTGGGAAACACACAAACAGGTTCCTCTCAAGCCGAGTGGGGAGCACTAAGGTGGGCTGTTCCGGGCCCAGTCAGGTTTCGGCATCGCGGCCCTCTTTGGGGGCTTTTATACCCTGGACATTGTACCCGACCTACAACTGGGTCACCTGACAGGAAGAATGACTAAAGAGCAGGAAGAAAGTGGCCTTTTTACTTGGCACCGCCCAAGGAAACAGGCTGTGGCCTTGATTCTAGCGGCGCTAGAAAGCTCCGGAAGGGAGGCCTAGGTGCTGGCAGGGGGCCGACTGACAGGACATGCCTGAGTCACATGACCTGCCACCTGACTCGACTTTATATAAACAGTCAGCTGAAACACAAGGAGGATTTCCTCTTTTTATTTCGGTTGTTATTACATTTTTAGGTCGGGAACAACTAAAATTCCTCGGGTTTGCGGAATGCCTCCCTTTTTGGTGGGAGTATGGTTACATTTAAGGGCAAATGAAAAGGCTGCGTAAGCAGGGTCTTGGAGAAACAGCCTGAAAGACATTGTGTTCTCGTGGGCCGCGATGTGCAACAAAGACCGAGCAAGGCCTGGCACCATGCGGGTGCCACAGAGATATCAGGAAACACTAAACGCCCAAGCGGGCCAGTGGGCAGCCGCCATCTGTGTCTTTTTCGGATTCTGGTTTTTGGCCCCGGGGTACAAAGCGTGCTCCGTTGTCCCACCTGAGACGGCGGTCCAAGCCGGATCTCTCTGCACAAAAGGTCTCTGTTTCCCGGCTCCAGTCAGTCAGTCACGAACACAGGGGCTTGTTGAGAAGGGATTACAAATGTAAGTGCTCTCACACCGTCTTACGCTGAGGCCCCCAGGGGCCGGAGAGCTGCTCTGGCTTGGTTTTGTTTACCGGCTCTCACCAGAGGACGGAGGGCCGTAGCTAGCAGCTGCAAAAGTGCACCAAAAACCACAAGACCAATGGCTGTTAGCCTCACAAGATGGTGAACACATAAACTGTCTCTTCCTCCGAAAGGCCAGCATCTTATCTGAAATCTGAACAAAGGTCCTGCGGTTAAAATGAAGCGAGACGTATATCTTTCTGTAAAACTATTGCCGACGAGAAGTTTCATTGACATGTGGCCGGGGTACAGCCCATCCCGTCACACGGGGTCTGTTTGACCCCGCCTCTACCCCAGTCTCACTGGGTGGCGCCCTTTTCCTGGTCTGCCAGAGCCACACCAAGGCACAGAGGAAAGGGCAGCTCTGGAGTTATCCCGGGCACATTCTTGGAGAACAGAAAAGACAATAGGGCAGCAATCCACCTTCTTCTGCCATCGTTCATCCCGTCTGTCTGGTTACTCACTTCTCTTTTCTGCGAGTTATTCTTATACAAACAGCTTCTTACACACGTTACTAAAAGTAGCCTGAATGCCAGTGACCCGTGAGAATTATTCTCCGCTAGGTTCCTCTGTAGTTACGCAGCACTTGGCCTTCTCTGGTGTTGTTGCAGTAATTTCTACCCACACCTGTCTCACCTGTCACTTATGAAGCTTGTGACGTGCGTCAGTGGCTGGCAGCACCTTCTGTCACAAAGAACCCACCTCGCAGCTGACACGATGGTTAAAACCTAGAGCCCCCGGAATATCTACACTTCTATGTATTGATATGCTGACAGGCCAGGAAAGGCAGGAACCAGATTATGTTAGGGTTATGAACTGGCCACCATGCCTGCTTCTCGCAGACGTAAAAGAGTGAGAGACTCATGCATCAAGCAAACTGCCGCCTGCTGTATGGATCTGCAGATGTGGGGTCAGGTTGCTGCCTTCCGTCTGAGCTGGGGTGTAGGCTCTAGTTCTCCACATCTGTCTTGTGTTTGGCTCAGACCCGTAAATATTTACGCCGCTCCACCACGTGTAGCCAGCCCACTCCTGCAAGGTGTACACAAGCGTGTCTCCCACGTGTTCGGGGCCGCTTATGCCAGACACGGAGTTTGTGTCTCCACGGGGACCCCATGGAGGTGGATTTCTGACGCACGTAAACAGGACGTAAACAGAAGATGGACCGGGACATTAAAGCCAGCCCCCGCCAGATGGACTGCAGCAGCCAGAAACATCCTGGTGATTTTATCCCCCGGGTTTCTCTGCGTGTTTCAGAGAGCCGCACTGGAGGTTGCAAAAACGAAAGGAGAGCGTCAGAAATAGCTGCCTTTACGGCACCTTCTAGTATGACACTTACAGGAAATGACAACCCCATCCTTCTGCTAACCCAGTGCAGGGCCACGGCGAGAGTCAGGCAGTGGGATTCGGCAAGGAGACGTCGCAGAGCAGCATGAGAATTTAATTTTTTTTTTTGAAGATAGCAACAACATCACAACTGAATTTATTTAGAGTCCAGTCATTCTCCTCAAAAGCATAGCAAACTTAATGTTTATGGTGGTGCATATTACACATTTTTTCCATTTCTTAAAAAAAAAAAGATAAAAAATAAAATGTTTCACAGATGTTTAGCTCAATTTATGTCTGACCTCTTTCACAACAAAAGATATATAATCAAAAGTGTTCAAAACCCAGTGTTTGTTGGCTTTCAAAAAACGCAAAAACAACTAAAACCACGTCTCGGACGCCCTTAGTTTGAGAAACTCGGATCCCTTACATTCAGTACGGGTTGGGCAGCTGTGTTCAATGTTACAGCCTGCAGAATGCAAACAGATGTGCGGTTAAAACCAGCTGTGATTAATGGGGAACAAGACACTGGGATTCAGAACTGATTCACATCTGTAGTCTGGAAAAACAGCAGCGTCTCCCTATGACAATGTTAGACTCCAAGTCTATCATCTTATTTCTGTAGCACATAATTCCTGGGGGTGCTCACCAAGCCTTGAACCCAGACCTCGCAAACACGTGGGTTTAGAGCAGGTGTTCCGATCCCACAGGAGCGAATAACGGTCCGCAGCTCTAACAAGAAGCGTGACTTTTAGGGAGTAAATATGTTTTTACGGGAAGTTTGCTGGACGCAGATGAGCGGCTGGCATATACGAATTTAATGAGGGTATAGTGAATAAGCACCCTCCGGACGGGCTTACCTTATCAGAGCTTATGCTGAGCTTCTTCTCCAGGAGGTCTGCGCCGTTCTCCTCCGCTGCCGGGACGGGTGCCGACTCCTCAGCGCCGTTGTCCCCCCAGACATCCCCCTCGATCGCGGCTTCCTTGCACGGAAGGGGGATGCCGTCCGTAACATACTCCTTCTGGCACTTCAGGTTGTGTTTCTGTAGCACATCCTCCGTCTCCTGGTCCACGACCACGAGCTCCAGCTTGCCCACGGTGGCCCGGATGCGCGACACGACCTGTTGGTGGCTGTCCCCTTCCACACGCTCCCCGTTGACGAACACCAGCCGGTCCCCTGCGCGGAGACCCGAGGCTTCGGCGGGCGAGTCCGGCTCTACCAGGCGGATGAACTGGCCCGACTTACCCTTCTCTCCGTGAAGGTGGAAGCCGTAGCCGTTCGATCCTTTCTCCAGCACGCATAGTCTGGGCCGAGGTCTGGTCATTTTTAAAAAAAATGTTCTTCAAAAAACTTTTTAGACTTCAGATGGCTCGTATAACGATACTTTAATGTGGGAGGGAGGTGAGATAGATTATAAGTCCCGCAAAACAAGCCGATCAGAATGAAACAAAGTATCCGCTTTGTGTTAAACACGGCTATTGAAAAGTAGTAAGTGTCAGTGACAGCGTTCGCGTCCGGCTAGAACGCCCTTGTCGCTCATAAAGCCCCTCCCCTGGGGACTGCTGGAACGGGACTAGCTACCCATTTCGAAACTGCACAATGAGCCGTATATATGCGCAATGACTCTGCTTCGGCAACCTGGCATTTAAAACGAACGCTTCGTAGGTAAAGTTACGGTTCGTAGCATTTACTGCCAACGAGTGGACGGAATGACGATCAGTGTAAAGGAAGTGTGCCCCTATAGAGGTTTAGTTTGCTGTGTTTGGGCGCGGGGTTGGGGGGGATTGATTATGTTCTCCAAATAAACCTAATTTTCACTGAAATTAACATATGATACAGTGTACGTATGTGTGTATAAAAAGGTTGTTATATATAGGTCACGTGGCCTAATGGATAAGGCGTCTGACTTCGGATCAGAAGATTGAGGGTTCGAGTCCCTTCGTGATCAGTGCTTTGGGGCCCTCCTGCATTTCCCCCCTCATTATGTAATAGACGATACGCATTTCTTCCTTTGAAGATGAACCAGGTAATTATTCCATGGCGCCTAAGTGAAAAATCAGCCCAGTTACCTTATTCTTTTTAGACAGTATTCTTAGCCTGGATTCTATTAAACCCGTAATAGAAGGGATTCACTAATGGAGACTTACAAGCACTTATCGTTCTGGCTAGGGGCGTTTGCCAAATGCCGTAAATTTGAACGAAAGCATACGTGTGGCTGATACATATAATCCATACTTAAAAATAAGAAGTAAGTTACTGTCGAACATTCTGATACATTGTAACAGGCAACACAGCAACGGTTTTGATTGCCACAATGTGTCGAAGTGTATTTGACAGTTACTCACTTAATTAAGCTCTGAAAACAACCAAGGTAATTTGAGAGCGTTTCCCAGTCTCTCGTGTTGCACTTATAATCAAGGTGGCAGAGTGGGAGTGTCTCAGAATTTTATCATCCTGTGTCAACAGTGTTCTTAAAAAAAGTGCGATGATAATATTTTAATGTGTGTGGCATTTATTTGCATTTGCAGACAAGTATTTTTATGTGTTAGAGACTGGCTTAGATCCAAGTGCCAAGTGTAACACGCCATAAAATCCCGCGGCATTGATTTCACGTTCACCTCGTAGCAGCGCACAATCCGGGTTGGTTTTGTTAGTCACTTTCAGGGGATTAACACGAAACCTCTGACTCACGTTTTGAGTTTCCCGCATTTGCCTAACAGATTTGACTCGCCAGATAATTTGAATATCTTCTGGTACACCTGCATGCTACAGCTCACTGCAGTCATGGCTCTTGTCAGGCTAAAATAACTAAATATACCTTCAATGACCAACGAAAATACACCTTCGGCGTGTAACTCGAGTCATGGAAGTGCATCAATGCTGCCATCTAGCGACGACAAATGTTATGGCGCTTCACGTTTGTCTCGGAGGTTCCCTGGAAATTCCGCAAACAAAACGTGACAGTAGTGCACCTTTGCACTGGCTGAAAGCGTTGTTGCTCCAGCGAAGTCTAACCCCGGCTACTGGGCCTCGTAGACGATACTTAATGTCTTATAGGGCCTATTTAAGTAGGGTGACCAGATAATCCATGTCATCCCGGACACTTTGAGCTAGGACCGGATTCGCAAACTGCAGTTTCAATCAAAAGGACCTACCTATAGGCCTACTCCGACTTCAGCAAACCACGTGGTGTTTTAGAGTCAGACCTATTCCTCGGTTCTCTTTCCCCGTTGGAGATCGCAGTGTCGCCACGGAGACCCGAGGGCGCAGAATGTGACAATTACCAACTGAAACATTCATTTACGAAGCAGTCAGGTTTTTAATGGGACAAAAGCAATAATTTTAAGATACGGTGATGGGCACGCAGCGAGGTACACGGAACAACGGGTAAATGAAGCTTCCTGGTCATTCCTGCTGTTGTTGGAAATTATGAAGGGTTCTTGGTCTCAGATGGTCGTGACCCTCTTTGGTGAGTCAGCCCACTTCCCGGTCTGGAGCGCCGGGGGGGGCAGGAAGGGGTAAGTGGGTGCAGGCGGCAGAGAGCACCGCAATTACATTCAGATTTCAAATACTCTAATTTTAATAGAAATTACTGTTTTGTTATTATTTTAAGCAGTTTACCAATAATTTACCAAAAGCAAATTGCACACGGCAACACTAGTCGTTACAATGCAAGACATATTAAATATATACAGAATATCAATCTATAGACAACCATAGCAAATAGTAACTCCATTTAATTCAATTAGTAATGCGCATTTTCACAAAATTATTGTCTGAAAGCGCTTTGCATTATCCCGGCCTAAGGCCCCCAACGAACAAGCCAGAGGCGTAAATTTATGATACTTCATAAATAGTTTTAAAAACTGTACAATACCTACATGGAAAACGATTAAGTGCACTAATAGTGGCTACAGTTACAGTTTATAAGACAATGTTAAAAACAAAATGATCACAATATTCATAGTTAAGTTTTAGCAGATGATGAGGAAGCGGGCGACTCGGCTTCGATAGGGTATTTTTAAGTCATGCGGCGTAGCTTAGCGCAGGTAGATCCGTGACGTTTCACTATTTATTCAGTAAGCAAAGCAGCGCCTTTTCCAGATGTAGCTGCAAGCGGCTTATCGTCCTCATGCGCGGGGGCCGCTTATCGTTAGTGCCCTGGGAACAGATGGGCAACTTCCTCTCACGACTCGCAAATCTAGGTTTAACTGTCAGCCAACTGACCTAACACCACCGCGTAACTAATAATGGGCTTCGCATTTCCCCTATCGCTTCAAAGTATTAGGGAAGACAAGACAAATAAGGTATCATATTTTATATTTCCAATCAGTTTCAGACTACTGCAGAAGATGGGTTTAAATGTCATAGCCGCACAATCCTATCGATATTCGAGGTAAAGCTCTTTTCTTTAGCGACATCACGAATGCATCCCTATCCATTAACACCAGGCCTTCCTGAAGACCCCACAGGCTTTACATCACAAGCACTTTCACGATTATTTCCACCCAGAGTCCACAAGAGCGAGCGCAGGTAGACGGAGTGGCGCTAAAGAGCGCGTATCGCCCGCATAAACGTGACCATATACTCATGTAAATTAATATATAACCTGACCTTCATTTTCAGCTATCAGTCCTGATTATGTGTGTATGTATATGTATGTATGTATGTATGTATATATATACACACAGGGGCGTAGCACCAAATTCTGGGCCCTATGCACAAGCAGTGGCCATGGGTCCCCGTAAGCTCGAGGTTCACAACTACCTACAACTGACTTTACTTGCACTTCGACACCATTTAATACATCAATCAACTGATGAATTTACCCAAAATATTAGCATTTACATTAGTTAACAACATTTATTGTGATTTTAAAATGATATTTAAAGGAAAATAAAATTTCACTCCTCAGGGGCCCTCCCCCGACCTGGGGCCCTGGTAATTTAGTCCCACTTTTCACCCAACTACGACGCCCCTGTATATACACATACACACATAGAGAGAGATTGCGTCAATATATTTTATATATTTGTGGCATCTCATTTATTTATCTTCGAGGCAGACGCTGATAAACGCTGACGTTCCATGATGGCCAAAGCGTGTCACTGAGAGCATTGACTGTGATCATCGCGTATAATAGTTTTCTATGTTGGTGTCATGGTGAGCGATTCTACACGGACCTGCGATTGTCTGAGACAGCGGCATTGCAGAGGAGAAAGAGGAGGGAAGCGCTTCCAGGAGGCGCAAACTCCTCCGCATCTCCAGGGCAACCGGAGACTCTCCGGGCGGAATGCGCTACCCCACACGTTCCTAGCCCCGTCTGTCAGAATGGGAATCCTGCCTCGAACACCATCTAAACGTGGAAAATAAAGCAGGACAAAGAGCCAAAAAGCCACGCAGCGCTACCATTACTGGTCGAGCAAATGTGTTTTATTTGTTTACGATACTTATAATAGACAATTAAGATAGCAAAACACTGGTGGGGGGTTTCCGTGTCTGAACAGACACCACACCGCCTTATCTGTGTTAGTAACAGGAATGTTGTGTTAAAATAACGCCCCCCAAATATACCGACATAAATTAACTTCTACTCGTCAGGACAAGTCGATCATTGCTGTTAAGATTTGCTCTCTAACCAAACGATACTTTATGGGGCGACTGAGGAGTCTAACTTTGGAAACGACTCTGTTCAGCTACCTGGAATGAAAGGGCTTGCCGTTTTGTAGACCGATAAGCATATTTTGGACGTTGGCGTATCAGATCTGTAAGGCTGCAGTTTGCGATGATAAAATAAAGTCTGAGGCTCAGAAAAAAAGGGGTGCCTGGTGCGCGTGCCAGTGCCCCGCCGCCGCTCCGGCTCCGGATTGGACGAGCGCCTCCCGTAACTCAGGTCCGCCTGTGCGCCGGACGCGCGGTCCGCGGCTCCAAGATGCGCCAGCAGCTCAGGGCGACTAAGGGTGTCAGCGGACATGCCTCGGACACAGCTTTCTATGCCTTAAGGTCGATCATAAAGGGAAATGCTCACCCCGGCAACACCTAGTGCTCCGGCCCCGCCGCTAACGACGGACGATCTTACGGTCATCGTGGCTTCCAGTAAGTTAATTTACGCGTCTCGCTGTTCATTAATCAATCCATTTATCCGTTTTTGCGTTGCGCTAACTTTAAGTCATCGTCGCCCGGCAAGGTTTAGATAAATTCGTGTTAAATTGGCCAAAATTATACTTCTTTTTTAATCAATGAAGTATTGACTTAAAACAAGTAGCCTATATCGACCCATTCACCCATATCTTTCAACAGGTTATTCTGGTCGGTGTCTGATAGTACAGTAACGAAATCAAATTCACTTTCAGACAACATAATGGGAACTATGTGAAAGTTCGTGGAAGACGCATGACATCGTGCATTAATGACTTAACATAATTTTAGCCTAACTTATTTTGTTTGCAAATGTAACAACGATGTCATTGTTTTCAGGAACACTTTTCCAAAGTATATTTGAATATGAGTGCTATACTGCCTGACGTCCCGGCTGCCATATGATTTAATCAGAAACAAAACAGCAACCGTTTTGCAAATTTGAGCATCATGACCAGATCGATCTGTTTAGCTGTGTCTGAGTCTAATGTGAAAGCATTTATATGACAGTTGCCTCATTCATGCGCAGCTCATATAATGAGTAACTGGTTCCCTCTGTCCCCATCTCGTCCCCATTCAGTCTGCTCTTTAGTATTTTTGCTGGTCGTCTTGATGCTGTTGGCCGTCCTATATCGCAGAGATCCACTTTGCTGCAAAGCCCGGCATTATCCGGAGACCCAGCCGTACTCGGTAAGTCTATCCATGAAATTGTAACGGGGGGCTGGCAAGCAGGGAGCCGGCGTAGGCACTAACGGGAAGCCGCGCCGCGGTCCGCCTGCATAACGAGGCGGAAACCGGTTACCGTGAGGGAGCGATAGAGGGACGGAACGAAAAGGAGCAGCGCGCCTCCTCGAGCCGTGGCTCGTTTACTTATTGATAAA